>JAMXDD010000008.1:36276813-36791267 GCA_024733475.1 Syzygium grande | reverse complement strand
CAATGTCATAGTTTCTTATTCTTATGTGCGTGTTCTTGGTCGATGCGAATGGAATGCGAAGGACTTGATACAATATGCATCAAGGACCAAACACTTACCACCCGAGAGTATGTACATTACCGTTGATCCATTTAAGTGAGGTTGCTCACTATGTTTCCTTAACATGGTGTTAAAATTTAATTTTATATTGGCAGGTGCAAAAAAGGTCATTGGATGGGCTCTAAGCCATCATTTATCGCGAATCCTCGAATCTAATGTCGATTCGGGTTTGTTCTGTTGCGAGAGGTAAGGAATTGTTCCTTTCTCCGCAGGATGCATGTTTTATCGGCTGCAATCTTTGGGTTAAAATTAGCAAAAATCATTTTGAAATGTTTGGCAAAGATCCAAAGATGGCATTGGGATCTTGCGGTGCTTTCAAGCCTTTCTGCCTAATGATATAAGCAGTCTTTAAATGCCTCACGTAATACAAGTTATTTCTGTAATTCTTTCATGGTGGAGATTGCTCTTAGTCTCACTGTTACCTTTCTTGTCCAGGCTTGCAAGGGCATTCTTCCTGTTTGGTCCCCTCGAACAGGCAAGACTATGTTTATGGCTGTGGCTATCATCGGGTTGCTGCAAATTTCATCAACATTTCCATGTCAAGTATCACATCCAAGGTCAATATTGGGTAAGATCTCTTGTGATCATTTGAAATTTATGGAGATTTAACGTTGTACTGCTGTATGCTCCAATTCTTCTTTCTTTGCTGTGGTTTGGTGTGGGCGAGAAGTATGTGAAAGCTGTTTTCTCACTTGCCAGTAAAATTGCCCCAGCTGTTGTATTTGTTGACGAAGTTAGTTTCTCTTTTTTTCTTTTTGTTAGTTTAGGTTCCTAGTTGTTGTACTTCTCATAGTGTTTTGGTGGTTACCTAGGTTGATAGTATGTTGGGCCGGAGGGACAACCTAGGGGAGCATAAGGCCATGCGCAAGATGAAAATGAATTTATGGTCAACTGGGATGGCTTACAGACTAAAGATACAGACTGAGTACTAGTACTTGCAGCCACAAACAAACCTTTTCGACCTGGATGAGGCAGTCATTCGTAGGCTGCCTTGCTGGTGAGTGTTACCATGACACGAACATATGTATCGCAATTCTTGCTTTCCTTCACATCCTCTTTCCTTTCTGAGTGGGCCTTCATATATCCCAAAAGCAGATGCTAAGTTTCGTCTTTACTACTGATTGATGGTAAATCTTCCAGATGCTCCAAATAGAGCAAAAATTTTGAAAGTCATACTGGCAAAGGAAGACTTCTGCAGATGTCGACTTGGACGGAATTGCAAGCATGACATATGGTTACTCAGGAAGCGACCTAAAGGTGACACCATAGAATCTTAACTCACATTGTTCACTAGTGGAGGATTCACTCTCACCTATTGCTGTCTTATTGCAGAATTTATGTGTAACTGTAGAAGCGCATAGGCCAATTAAAGAGATATTGGAAAAGGAGAAAAAGTTCCACATCTTCTCGTAATTTGATATGGCTACTTTACTCATACTTTGATTATGGCTGATAATATGTGCAACTCATGGCAGGAACGCGCTGCAGCTCTAGCAGAAGGCAAACCTACTCCAGCTTTGAGAGGGAGTGCTGATATATGGTCTCTCAATATGGAAGATTTCAAATATGCACATGAACGGGTAAAAATATTCAAAATGGCACTTTTTCTCACCATAGCGTGATCATCCACAAACCTATAGCTATTTTACAACTTAGTAGCATTTCATTTTCCGTATTGTTGGTGCAGCTTCAATTGATTTTGTATCTGTGTTGTTAACATGGAAACAGGTATGTGCGAGCGTATCATCCGAGTTTGTTAACATGACCGAGCTTCTGCAGTGGAATGAACTCTACGGTGAAGGTGGTTCAAGAAGAAAGAAGGCACTCAGCTATTTCATGTGAAGTATTATTGTTCACTAATTCACAATTACAATTTTTACCCACTGCTCGTCCTCCTAAAAGTTGCTGCGTAAGTAATCCATTTTGTTTTTGTAACCTAGGAAGCCCCTTGTTTTAGTTTCTCCTTGTAATGTTTTCTTGCCAAGTTTTTCTTTTTTTTTTTTCATTTTCTTGGATTGTTGGTATAAAAGAGAGAGAGAGAGGAAAGCCTTCAATGGCTTTTAATTTGGCTCTGCATCATATCTATCCTCTTTTGCTTTCTATTCTGCTCTTACGATTTATTGATTCTCATATAAATTGAACTTTTGTTCATCAAGCAAATCCGGGTACAGTTATTTTTACGTTGATCTTGATGCATGGGCTAGTTTTGTATGTTTAGCAAATCAAGGTACTGTTTAAATTTCAGAAAAATGTAGCCAGCGGACGTATGGGTTAAGTTTTCAAAAGCCAGAAGAAGGCATATGAAGTTTAGTATGTGTTATTAAGTTTTCTTTTTGCAAACTTGTTATCATTCACTTTTTGTTTTCTTGGACAGTTAAGTATTAACTAATATCATGTAATCTATCATGTATAATGAAGATACGGGTTTTAACTGTGCTCGATTTTTTTACCTCTGACTAACATCTTCTAACTTGTTATGGCAAGTCATGGCTGATTTTCTATTGCATGTGATGAATATGTAAAACTAATATTCATTTGCGCGTTATATATATGTTTGCTGTATATGTTATAATCAGATTATTGAACTTCACTCAACGCTCTTGCAGGTTGAATTGGAAAGGTTGCGCTTTCTTTGTGAGAGAATCATTAAACGTGAAAAAGTGAAGGTAAGCCAAGCAATAAGATGATGTCTGTTTTATGGTATGCTCATCATGATGGCAAAGACGTGACTTCAGCATGTTTTTTTCTATGGTGTTAGGGAGCTGCTGATATGGTAATTCACCTCTTTAGAAACTTAGACACTTTCCATAGAAGTTCTTGCATTAGCTCTGCAGCTTATTTTCTATGCCCGCGCAACTCTTTATTGGTGCTGGAAGGTTCTTGGCTCTATAAGATGGATTCTTATGCATAACTGATTGTCAGTGCCTTTCTGACAAACAGTTATGCCATCTATCCTCTTTGTGATATATGTGTTAAAGTCGTCTACCTTACATATTAGTCAGGTAGTCGGACCCTGTTAGGTGGGGCTTGAACATCAGTTGAGGAGTTGCGCTGTTTGATCTTTCTTGTGATGGTGGGGGATCTTTTTTGCATGGATATGGCTTTACATGCAACAGGAGAATTGTTAACTCCTATAATTGGTGAAAGAAATTCCTTTGAAACTTTTCTTTCTATTTATTGTTTTTGCGAATTGATACTTGCAGATCTTGTTAACTTAGAATATTTGATATCCTAAAGTTGGAATGTGAGTGTCCTGGGATTATATCAGTCTTTTGCGGCATGCCTACCTTTATTTTTATATACAATCCTGCGGAGTCCATCCTTCATTGTTAACCTCCTAGGATTTGGCATGTTCTCCGAACTGTCCGTCCATGATTTTGTTGGACCTTCAGTTGTGACCCTTTACATTGACAGGATGTTTGCAGCGGAAAATTGTGCTTTCTATGCACGAGATACTTGTGTTGAAGAGAAACACAGTTGCCCGTTCTATGCCGGTTCAAGGTCCTTTCTTAGCTACTGATGCTAGCTCTGAATCTGCCACCACATCACTGAACTACAGATCTGGCAATGAAGCAGTTCAGAATTCGGATGAAATGACTGTGGATAGCTCAATTTCTATCAAGCGACGAAGTAAAGTTCCTTCTCACACCAGCACTGCCCAAAAGACTGATGGCAGCCCTGGATCACAGACTATTGTGATCTGGAAGCCAACAGAAAAGGCTCCATTCTCTAGGAAACACATTCCTTAGAGGCCACCAGTTGCATCTCGAAATATTCTGAATGATGGAGAAGTGAGGTCGAGGTATAAGACAGTATAATTTCGCCTTTGTTTGTCTCACTTCAACTGCATGTTTCCATAGAGAGGACCTGGTTTTTCATTTCTCTCTAAGCATTCTGACTCAGCATCCAGAGACTTTCGGGAAAGAGCTGGTAATGACTTCTGATCAAGCCGACTTGAAGAATAAGATGTTACCTAAAGGTTATGCATATATACCATCAAACAGCATCCCAAAGGATAAGTGGATAAGCCAGGATGGGTCGAGCGAGCCATTGGAAGATGGTGGCTAGTCAAAGAACCGTCTCCTTCTGCTTTGCGAGTCGCTTGTTGAAGGCTTCTTTGTGTCTGTCACGGGTAAACGAAGCTTGTGCGGCAGAAGTTATTGCCTTTGGTGATCATGAAAAAGGAAATCAAGGCATTAATGGTGAGATCATGCCCAGCCTGGTCAGGGATCATTGCACTTACACCCTGAAGGGATGGTTTGCTTGGTTTTGACCGTGAAATTTTGGCACCATTGCTGTACATTCATTGAGAAGAGGTCAGAGTGTACAGGAGGTCAGGGTTTATTCAATTCTTGTCGATTCACATTGCTCGCCTGGGGTATGATGGGTGGTTGGTGGGCATAACAAAAAGCTTTAGAGGCTTATCGCCATCCACTGCTGCTTGTACTTGAATGCCCAAAAATAACACAGATAGAATCCTTTAGTGTGCATGTAAAGTTTAGTGCATGTACATAGTTACAGTATCAATATTCAGCAGTTGTGCCAAAGTCAATTTGCCGGAATGCTCCTTGCAGTACTTAACAATGTGTGTTGGCTTTTTTCTTTTCTTTGGATGTTGATGTTCGGAATTGTGCTCATTCATTCTCTTGTTGGCTGAAAGATACGTGAGTCACTACATTGGTAACGGAACGAGTTTTTCTGTTCAAGCGGTAAGCTTTTATTTAGCCAGACCAAACAATTTGGTCGACAAGTGAACAATTGTTTTGATTGAGCGTTGCACCTTTTTGTCATGCGAAGCGAACTCTGAGGCACTCAAGTAGAGTTTTTCCGACCAAAAAAAAGAAAGTAGGGTTCATAATTGGCCATCAATCAAGAAAATGGGGTTAATTGAGTGACTTCTCTCCTCACCAAATTAGACTGTAAGCATTCTCAGATGTTCCGGACAGGCCAGGAATAGGGTAATATACATTCTCATGAGAAGGGATCATTTGAGTGTATCGAAATACATATTATATTTACTTATGAATCCTTACATTGTTTCATTCCATTTAGGACTACAAATAAGCGTAATCAGACTCGCTTTTTAAATATCTCTCATTATTTGGGACCTTATTCAACTCTTTTAGCTTCTATTGAATTGAGAAATGTGTTTGATCGTTCATATAGAAAATTTTCAAATGTCCACAACATTTCTATGGTTATGAGGTTTTCCGCTTTCATTCCTTTTTACTTGGCAAATTTGTGTTGGAATTTGGTGGCTTTGTGCTGTTCATCCTCCATCCATACAAATAATTAGCCGAGCAAATCGATATAGAGTACCAAGCTTCATATTTGTGGGTTCCAATTTCTTTTGAAACATCGTGTCCATTTTGGGGACAAAAACCATCTACCCCAACAGCCGATTTGACAAACTGATGATCTTCCCTCCCGCCCCCATCGCTTGGCATTTGTGTTTGAATGTATTACCTGATGTCGCGCTTAGTTTTGCCAAAATTAGAATAAGCATACAATTCTTGAGATAACCATTGATTTTCCTGTTTAGCATCAATCTGGTTAGTGTCCAAAAAAATGAAATATAGTTCCATGGTATGTTCAAGATCTATAAATAAAACCTGCCTATATTCAGGGTATATTAGTGACAAATCAATTCAATACGCATTTAATTAAAACAAGCAAAACATTTGGACACAGCCATTTTACATTAACTTGGATTCCCATCCCTCCGTTTCTACATAGTCATATTTTATATTAATTTAAACATTTGATTTCCTCTCAAACAGTTAAAAGGCAATGCATATGCTTGCCTTTCGATGGTGAATAAACAAGTTTAAACATCAAATTCTTCAAAACAACCCCACCTAGGATCCTCTTCCATAGGCTGCCATCGCCTTTTTGTCTCTGTCATCCTTCTGCGGCCACTATCCGCTTCACTTTGATAGGGTCAAAACAGTCAAGAATTGCTTGATGCTCTTTAGCTCTTCAATTCCATACTTTTGACACAGACTCAACCTGTCCAATTCATGTCTCCAATCAATGAGGAGTTCTTTCAATAAATTTAAAAACATTGAAAATGTCTTTAATTTTACAAAAGAATTATAGTATATTTGGTATCATTTTAATAAAAAACACTTAAATGAAGGACTAGACTTTATCACTGATATAGAGCTATGGTGTCACTAAAAAAAATTATCTGCAAAAGTCACCAATTTATTCTTTACACTTCATGAACAAATTTTTAATTGTGACAATTTAGATGGATGAAATTTTTGACAGTTTGTTAATGTAGTCATTTTGGTCAATCATCCAAAT
This sequence comes from Syzygium grande, assembly GCA_024733475.1. Taxonomy (NCBI): domain Eukaryota; kingdom Viridiplantae; phylum Streptophyta; class Magnoliopsida; order Myrtales; family Myrtaceae; genus Syzygium; species Syzygium grande. The sequence goes on along the minus strand of JAMXDD010000008.1, from coordinate 36,784,859 downwards.
GATAGGTTTATAACTAAAATGAACACAAATTTTTAAAAATCAGAAGAATACATTGACAAATTAAAAAGTTAAAGACTAAATTTGATAAATAATTAAAATGTTTAAGACTGTCATGGCATGTGGTACTAAATTTATGATTTTTATGATAATTATCTAATGTGATTAGTGACACATATTGCATTGTGCAGAGAAAAACAGTCAAATCACTCGACCTGCTAAAAGTTTTCCGTTCTGCAATAGCTATTTCCAAGGATAAAACAAATAAACTTTTCCTCTCCCTAAAGTTACAGGTTGAAGAAGACATTAACACATGAGAAGGCATCCCTTCCTTGAGGGAGAAGCTTCTATTTCTTTTCAGCTCTGCAAGCAACAGTGATGGCTATTGGCCTGCAGAAAATTCCGGCCTTCTCTTCTTCCACCCTCCTTTGCTTGTAGCTTTCTTCGGTCTTCTTGGTTATTGTTTTTGCATTGGTTAGTATAGTTCTGTGTTCGAACTTATGTGTTTTGTCGTTACCCCGTGTGTATTGCACAGTTTCCTGAGATCCGATTATCAACTTTGTATATCAAATCGGGTCAAACTCATATATTCTACTTACTCAATGCGTAGAGCCAAACTGTTGCAAGAAAGAGATTCTGATTACTACTTACCAGATACGACAGTGAGTGCATGCCAAAAGAGTTATCAGTCGGACAATATACCATACTTTGGTCATGACCACAATGTGTTTTCTTTGTTGGAGAAAGGACTGTTCATGACGCGATGGTCACACCAATTGCATGCAATTCGTGCCCCTTGACTTGTTCATTAACCAAAAAAAATTTAAAATGCCGGTTTGATACGTTTGTTTATTACTGGGCATCTCAACATTGTCTAATTTGCAGAACATCAAAAAAGAGATATTTTGATATGGGTATAATCATCGGACGCTCGATTCTCATCTAGTTTGCACAATCCTAGCATAGATTTTGAGAATTTTAGCTCCACTACTAAGTTGCACTTGCATATGAAAAAACAAAAACGTGCTCTATCTTTCCATTGTTGGGTATCAATTACCGTATTGCAATGAAGATGGTGGGTGGGACTTCCATGTAGAGAGAGCCACAGCACCATGCTCATTACAATTCTTTATTATTATTTTTTTGGTATAAAAAATTTAGGGGGTGAGGTTACCCTATGCCAAGGCCAGGGCATACCACAGGCCTAAAATTTCTTAAAGTGGGTTTACATATCGCCTCCCAAAGAGGACTACTGGCAGCGAGATTCGAACCTAGACACGATGTGCAAAGAGATCAAACTTTACTTATATGCATGCATATACTTGGAGAAGGTCCTGATGGTGGTGAGGACAAGGCCAGAAGGAGAAAATGGATTCAGTGCCATGCATATATCGTTTTCTGGAAATATTTGGCAATTTGTAAGAAAATATTTTGCTTCTAGTGACAATAATGATCCTTCAATTGATAAAGGGATAATAACACAAACAGTCATTGAATTTTGGTTCAATGTGCAATTTGATCTCTCAACTTTTAATTTGTTCAATATTGTCCATGAACTTTAGCTTAATATTCAATGTGATCCCTGTTCAATATGGTCCATTGATTTTTGGTACATGTTGAATTTAGTTCATGAACTATATGAAAATGTTCAATGTAGTCCCTGAACTTAAATTAATAGAAGGACTATCTTGAACATTTTTATATAGTTTAGGGATTAAATTGAACATGTACCAAAAGTCCAGGGACTACATTGAACAAATTGAAAGTTCACGGACCGCATTATACATTAGACTAAAGTTCAATAACTACATCGAACAAATTAAAAGTTTAATAATCAAATTGCACATTGAACCAAAGTTTAGGGACCATTTGTGTCATTTTCCCATTGATAAATCAGTTTCACTAGATGGTATTGTTAGATTACAAGTGGGAAAATCACCAAAAAGTCCTAAACCTATTGCAATTGTACCAATTAAGTTCTAAACCTTTTGCATTTATGCTAATTCAGTCTATTTGGCAAATTTCGGCCGGCCGGCACTGATGTGGACACTAGCCGGCCGGCCAATGCTAACGTGGTAATTTTTAAAATATTTTTTCGATTTTTTTTTATTATTTTTTCTTTTTCCCTTTTCTTTTCTTTTTTTCCCTCATTTCATCTTCAACTTCTAGTCGATCGCCAGTTTTGGCGATTGGCTAGCAGCGGGGGGGCTGACGAGGTTGGCCTTGCTCGCCCCTCGCAAGGCTCAATCTTGCCGTTGCTAGGTGAGGACATCCTCGCCGACAAATGGCCAAGTTAGCCTTACTTGCCCTTGGCAAGGCTAGACCTCGCCCAGCCACTAATAAGGATGACCTCTCCGGATCTGGCGTGGCTCGTCCTTGCCATCACTCGCAATGTTGAGCCTCGCCGGCAATTGACGAGGTTGGCCTTGCCTGCCCATGGTGAGGCTCGTCCTCGCTCTTGCCAGCGGACGGTAGGGCCAACCTCGCCGGCCCTCACTTTTGGCTGGTTGTCGGTTTCGGCGACCGACTAGAAGTTGAAGATGAAGAAAGAAAAAAAAAAAGAAAGGGAAAGAACGGTGACCGGCTAGAGGTTGAAGATGAAGGGAGAAAAAAAAGAATAAAGGGAAAGAGAAGAAAAAAATGAAAAAAGAAAAGAATAAATAGTTAATATGAAAAAAATATTTAAAAATTGTCCCTTCGGCGTTGGCTAGACGGCTGGCCAAAATGGGCTGGATAATCTGAATTGGCATTAATGGAAAATATTTAGAACTGAATTGATACAATTGTAATAGGTTTATAATTGTTTTGGTAATTTTCCCTATCATAAGCAGGCATTAACTGAACCATTGAAAAGAACTTGGAGACTATATGCTCCCCACCAATTTAAAACAAGTTCGAAACAATATGTTTTTCACTTCCTGAGTTAGCGATGCTTCCCTCATTTCTTCACCTACATGCAGGTTTGCCAAGACAAATCCATGCTCCATACTAGACTGATTGCTTGAGCTCCCAAGATTGTTAATATATATTCATATTCGTGAATATAAAGAAGAAAATTTATAGTTTCGATTTCCTATTGCAAGATGAGCCATTGTCTCAATGAGGATCTATGCTTTATAAATTTGGTAGGAAGTTTAGATATTTTCATCGGAATTTTGTTTATCATCAATCGATATCTAATGACAAGGGAAGACTTCACCTAGGATTGCTAAGCTTGCTTCGACGCTTGAATAAATTTGCGCATGTGAGATTGTTTCGTTGTCTTAGAATTGCCGGTCAATTTCTCTCCTATACGCAGCTAAGTCATGGTGCTATTTTTAGAACTCATACATGACTGCATCAGATTTGCGTGAAAGAAGATTTGTAGCACCAATTGCACCTCTCTTATGACAATTGGGAAAATAACTAAATTGAACATGTATAAAAAATTCAAAAATCACATTGAACAAATTGAAAGTTTATGAATCACGTTGAATACTGGTCTAAAATTCATGGACCATTTGTGTCATTGTCCTTCTGAATTAAAGCGGATTCTTGGCCGTTTCGAAGGTTTTATAGGTATCGATCGATCATTTCTGACTTATGTTACTGATAAGAGCTGAGACATCCTTTTCAGCAAAATGGCTCCTTTGACTCCTAGCAAAAGTTTCCACGGAGAAACAACACGTATTGCCCACATCACATGTCAATGGCCCTCATCTGCGTTCTCAACCAAAAAGAATAAAATCGAAACAACAGATGATGGGATCGTCTGCCGATCGATTCTTGTCCGTAAGCCGAGCCGACCAGCCTATGGTGGGGTGTATCGGACTGTTTTTGCAGGCATTGAAGTTGACTCCCGCGTCAGCGAATCCCGTCTGACCATTTCGCGATTACCCCTATGAATTGCTTGCTGCATCATCTTGCTCTTCCTCAATCACCATCGGATGTCCGTGCGTGAAGGACGGTTGATTCATGAGGAGTTGAGTAGTATAACTCGATTTTACACGTGTCACGATTGACAAAGTTCACTGTCATTTGAAGACCACTTCATCTTGATCATCATTGAATTGCATTAATTTCATGTGAAACTCATATTATTTATGATATGATATTTGAGATGTAACTAGTTCACATGCATTTGAGCTTGATAAAAAGAGTCTCTAAAAGATAAAGTCAAGAGCCATCAAATCTGAAGAACATCACATGTAGCCCAAGCAAGTATTTTATGAGGCCAGTACATGTATTAATCATAATTTAATCGGGATCGTCGGATTTGGAGAACCCAAATGGGACCCACCATTTTCGATGGTCCAAACTCAATTTAGAATCTCCCTTTCTCAATTGACTGGGCCATTTGAGCACAAGAAAGGCCTTATCCACGTGAAATTTCCTAGTCACGATGGTTATCCACGTTTCTCTAAACCTAATGTTTCTAGACTAGAGTTAGGTTAAAGTCAGAACTCTAGGATTAATACGAAACTTAAGCCACAGCATGTGCATGTGGTCCGATCAATCCCGTATAAAACCAGCTCAAAAGTGTACGATGGTTATCCACGTTTCTCTAAACCTAATGTTTCTAGACTAGAATTAGGTTAAAGTCAGAACTCTAGGATTAATACGAAACTTAAGCCACAGCATGCGCATGTGGTCCGATCAATCCCGTATAAAACCAGCTCAAACGTTAATACGATGGTTATTCACGTTTCTCTAAACCTAATGTTTCTAGACTAGAGTTAGGTTAAAGTCAGAACTCTAGGATTAATACGAAACTTAAGCCACAACATGCGCATGTGGTCCGATCAATCCCGTATAAAACCAGCTCAAACGTGTACGATGGTTATCCACGTTTCTCTAAACCTAATGTTTCTAGACTAGAGTTAGGTTAAAGTCAGAACTCTAGGATTAATACAAAACTTAAGCCACAACATGCGCATATGGTCCGATCAATCCTGTATAAAACCAGCTCAAACGTGTACAACCTCATCCATGTAACTCATCGAAAATGGCTTCCAACGATAACTACATCCTCCTCTTTCTCTGCTTCTCCTTCCTCTCTCTCCTCCAAATCAACTCGTGCATGGCCCAAAACGTCAAAGGAGGCTATTGGTTCCTGGGCAGCGGCGTCGCCGCCGCCGACATCGACTCGACCCTCTTCACTCATCTCTTCTGCGCGTTCGCTGATCTCGATGCATCGACGAACCAGGTGGTCATATCGTCGTCAAACGCTCAGTCTTTTGCAGCCTTCACTAGCGACGTCCAGCAGAAGAACCCGTCGGTCGTAACCCTCCTGTCTATCGGGGGGCGGCGGCTCGAGCGCGGATGACTTTGCGTCCATGGCGAGCCAGTCTAGCTCCCGAAAGACTTTCATCGATTCCTCCATAGCCCTAGCTCGGTCCAACGGCTTTCACGGCCTTGATCTTGATTGGGAATACCCGGACACTGATGCGAAGATGGCCAACTTGGGGTTGCTCCTCCAGGAGTGGCGGACCGCGGTGGCTGCTGAGGCGGCCAGCTCGGGCAACGATGCTTTGCTTTTGTCAGCGGCGGTCTATTTCAAGCCGCAGTACTGGTCGCCCACGGATTATCCTGTGGCCACCATGGCGGCGAGCTTGGATTGGATCAACGTGATGGCCTATGATTTCTTTGGACCCGGTTGGTCCTCCACCACAGGACCGCTTGCTGCGCTCTATAATCCAGGTAGGGGAGGCAACTTTGACTTTTTTCTGGGTTATAAACTTTGACTATCCTGAGGTACAATGAAGTTCTGTTAATTTTCTGTTTCATGACTTTGAAATTTGTTGCCTCAACGTCAAGAGAATCACAAACTTGTAATTTTCTTGACACACGTGGCATCTGAAATCGGTCCTTTCAATTTCAGGGAACGGCTTAAGTGGAGACGACGGGGTGACTGCTTGGATTCAGGCCGGCATGCCGGCGGGGCAGATCGTGCTAGGCTTCCCATTCTACGGCCGTGCATTTGTCCTCGCGGATGCCAACAACCACGGCTACTTCGCGCCCTTCACCGGGGCGGCGATATCCTCCGACGGGTCGATCGTGTACAATCAGATCACGGCTTACATATCCCAAAACAGCGCGACCGCGGTGTACAACTCTACAGTCGTGTCTGCCTACTGCTATTCCGGGACGACATGGATCAGCTACGACGATACACAGACCATCTGTACCAAGGTTAAGTACGCCAAGGGAAGAGGACTTAAAGGTTACTTTGCATGGCACGTTGGTGGAGATGACAACTGGGTTCTCTCTCAAACAGGTGAGTTTTTATGAGATTCGTGTTGCACGCCATTGATCATGCATCGGACGCTTTCAAAGTTACATTCTATTTCCCAAAGTTTAGCCCTAACCCTAGCTTACATGCAGTACAGTTAACCGGACCGTCATCTTCCAAACGAAATCGAATCATGTCCCCTTGTGTTTAGATCAAATTTGCACTCCATGTTCATCTAAAATGGAAGGAAATTCTTTTCAGGGACATTACAGTTCACCATAGTTAAGATCAGAATGGACTTAGTCATCTGAGGAACAGTTGTTTCTTTGTTTTTTCAATGAAGTACAAAAGCATGAAGGAAAAGTAAAATCTAGCCAAGCTTGACTTTATAGGATATATGTTTATATGTGTATATATTTCAGTCAAGTCCGACGTCGTTTTATTTAATTTTATACTAATATTTGCTTTGAACGTTCAAAGATTTTGGTTCTACTTCGTCGTGTCCTTGGCTGTTCCCTCTCTTCATGCTCTGATTAAATAAGAAGTCAAACTTTTGCAGATCAGTTGATCAATTTTGTGATAGGCTAATGATTCTAAATTCCTTCAATTTCGACCTGTTTGTTGCAGCTTCGAGTTCGTGGTGACCTAGACGACGTCCGTGCCCATGCGTCAGAGGGAGACCTCATTTACTGATGTTAATCGAAGTTTGGTCCAGAATAATGTGATGGATTTTATAGTATCCCATCTCACAATAAAATGTATCCTTAACGGACGAACTGAAGCAAGATCCAATAATCTAATGGATTTATAGAATATCTCTCTCTCTCTCCCTCCGCGCGAGCGCGCCCGTGCATGTGCGTTTGAGCTCGACACCATCTTCAAGCTTGTCACCGATTGGTAGAGCTTGACGGGCACCTCAAGCTCACTCTCGATCGTTATTGTATCTCTAGAAAGAGAAGGCACAGAAAGCTCGATCGAACTCAATTACGGTTTTGCTAGTATTAGTCAGCACATAAACGTGTTAAAAGAATGTATTTATAACCACTAGGGAAAAGGAGAGAAATGATTTGAAAGGATTGATTTAGAACGTAATTGAGACGTGAACGAGGGAAAAGTAATGAAAAGAATGCAATCTTGACGAGATTTTTATTTTGGGCTCCTTTCTAGAAAATATTTTTCGTGAAGTCTGATAATATTTTTCGGTGTTTAATTGAAACCTCAAAATGATCTGGAAAAAATTTTCCACCATTTGGTATAGAAAATCGGGAAAATTTCAATTTGGTACCCAAAGTGAAGTTATTTTTTCAAAAAGGGATCCAAAGTGGACAAAGTGTCATATAAGGGCTTGAAGTGCTCAATCAGTCTCAAATAGGGGCCCGAAGTGCCCAATTAATCTTAAGTAAAGGCTTGGGTTTGCCGGCCGGTCATACGCTTGCCGGCCGGTCGGCAAGCACATCACTGTTCGGCGAGAGCAATTTCGTCTTCACTACAAAAAAACATGTTTTTGGATGAATTTTGCGACGAAAAAATCGCAAAAATCCGTTGCAAATCGATTTTGCGATGAATTTAGCGACGGAAAAAATTCCGTCGCTACTAGGTCATCGCAAATTTTTGCGACGGAAAAAAAATTCGTCGCAAATAATTCATCGCAAAATTCGTGGCAAAATTTGTCGCAAAATTGATCGCAAAATCCGTCGAAAAATCCATCAAAATCCGTCAAAAAATTCGTCGCAAAATTGATCGCAAAATCCGTCAACAATTCTTGAGATAACCACTTGCGCAATAGGTTCCTGTTTAGCATCAATGGGTTAGTGTCGTAAACGGCACATGACTCGAAGACAATCATGTCGATTATGTCGAAGCTCTATAAATATGTCGAACTGCCTCAACACGAGCATAACACGCGTTATAAATCGTGTCGCATGATACGACACCGCTAACACAATTATCAAACATAGCAATGTGTCTAGAGTCGAAATGATATGTTACATTAACTTGGATTCACGAGACATGTAAAGTACGTTTATACACAGTCATATTTTATATTAATTTAAACATGTTGATTTGTGTCTCAAAGTGTTAAAAGTCAATCTGCATAAGCTATGATTTTCTCGTGTGTGTAATAAACAAGTTTAAACATGTAAATTCGTGTCTAAACAGCTTAAGCGGATCAACAGCATAAGACAAATTTTCTCGTGTCATCCTGTTCAAAACACTATCCGTTTCCTTTGATAGAGTCAAAACAGGTCAAGAATCAAGTCCGGACTGCCCTTCGATCTGGCCTAGGACACGGACTCAGCTACTAGATTCATGTCTCCAATCAATGAGGAGTTCTTTCAATAAATTTAAAAGGATTGAAAATGTCTTTAATTTTACAAAAGAATTATAGTATATTTGGTATCATTTTAATAAAAATGACTTAAATGAAGGACTAGACTTTATCACCGGATATAGAGCTATGTGTCACTAGGAAAAAATTATCCAAAAAGTCATAAATTTATTGTACGGCGGCCAATTCAGTTCTAAATTTTTTAATTGTGACAATTTAGTTCTAAACTTTTTAACGATTTGTTAATGTAGTCATTTTGGCCAATCATCCAAATGATAGGTTTATAACTGAATTGTCAAATTTTTAAAAAGTTTAAGACTGAATTGACAAATTAAAAAGTTAAAGACTAAATTGACAAATCGTCAAAATATTTAAGACTGAATTGGACGTGGTACTAAATTTATGATTTTTTTGATAATTATCTAATGTGATTAGTGACACATATTGCATTGTGCAGAGAAAAAGAGTCAAATCACTCGACCTGCTAAAAGTTTTCCGTTCTGCAATAGCAATTTCCAAGGGAGAGCTTCAAATAAACTATTCCTCTCCCTAAAGTTACAGGTTGAAGAAGAGATTAACACATGAGAAGGCATCGGCCGCCTTGAGGAGAAGCTTCTATTTCTTTTCAGCTCTGCAAGCAACAGTGATGGCTATTGGCCTGCAGAAAATTCCGGCCTTCTCTTCTTCCACCCTCCTTTGCTTGTAGCTTTCTTCGGTCTTCTTGGTTATTGTTTTTGCATTGGTTAGTATAGTTCTGTGTTCGAACTTATGTGTGCTGTCGTTACCCCGTGTGTATTGTACAGTTTCCTGAGATCCGATTATCAACTTTGTATATCAAATCGGGTCAAACTCATATATTCTACTTACTCAATGCGTAGAGCCAAACTGTTGCAAGAAAGAGATTCTGATTACTACTTACCAGATACGACAGTGAGTGCATGCCAAAAGAGTTATCAGTCGGACAATATACCAAACTTTGGTCATGACCACAATGTGTTTTCTTTGTTGGAGAAAGGACTGTTCATGACGCGATGGTCACACCAATTGCATGCAATTCGTGCCCCTTGACTTGTTCATTAACCAAAAAAAAAAAAATGCCGGTTTGATACGTTTGTTTATTACTGGGCATCTCAACATTGTCTAATTTGCAGAACTTCAAAAAAGAGATATTTTGATATGGGTATAATCATCGGACGCTCGATTCTCATCTAGTTTGCATAATCCTAGCATAGATTTTGAGAATTTTAGCTCCACTACTAAGTTGCACTTGCATATGAAAAAACAAAAACGTGCTCTATCTTTCCATTGTTGGGTATCAATTACCGTATTGCAATGAAGATGGTGGGTGGGACTTCCATGTAGAGAGAGCCACAGCACCATGCTCATTACAATTCTTTATTATTTTTTTATATAAAAATTTAGGGGGCGAGGTTACCCTATGCCAAGGCCAGGGCATACCACAGGCCTAAAATTTCTTAAAGTGGGTTTACTTATCACCTCCCAAAGAGGACTAATGGCAGTGAGATTCGAACCTAGACACGATGTGCAAAAGAGATCAAACTTTACTTATATGCATGCATATACTTGGAGAAGGTCCTGATGGTGGCGAGGACAAGGCCAGAAGGAGAAAATGGATTCCGTGCCATGCATATATCGTTTTCTGGGAATATTATATAGTTCAGGGACTAAATTGAACATATATCAAAAGTTCAGGAACCATATTAAACAAATTGAAATTTCACGGACCGCATTGTACATTAGGTTAAAGTTTAATGACTATATTGAACAAATTAAAAGTTTAATAACCAAATTGCACATTGAGCCAAAGTTTAGGGACCGTTTGTGTCATTTTCCCATTGATAAAGCAGTCTCACTAGATGGTATTATTAGATTACAAGCAGAAAAATCACTAAAAAGTCATAAACCTATTGCAATTGTATCAATTAAGTTCTAAACCTTTTGCATTTGTGTCAATTCAGTCTATCTGACAAATTTCAGCTGACCGGCATTGATGTGGACATTGGCTAGCTGACCAATGCTAACGTGGCAATTTTTAAAATATTTTTTTTCGATTTTTTTATTATTATTTTTTCTTTTTCCCTTTTCTTTTCTTTTTTTTTCCCTCCTTTCATCTTCAACCTCTAGTCGATCGCTAGTTTTGGCGATTGGCTAGCGGCGAGGGCTGACGAGGTTGGCCTTGCCCGCCCCTCACAAGGCTCGATCTCGCTGTTGCTAGGTGGGGACGTCCTTGCCGACAAATGGCCAAGTCGGCCTTACTTGCCCTTGGCAAGGCTGGACCTCACCCAGCCACTAATAATGATGACCTTTCCAGATCTGGCGTGGCTCGTCCTTGCCGTCACTTGCAAGGTTGAGCCTTGCTGCCAATTGGCGAGGTTGGCCTTGCCTGCCCATGGTGAGGCTCGTCCTCACTCTTGCCGGGCGGACGATGGGGCTAACCTCTTTGGTCCCCACCTTTGGGTGGTGGCCGGTTTTGATGACCGACTAGAAGTTGAAGATGAAGGGAGGAAAAAAAAAAGAAAGGGAAAGAATGGCGACCGGCTAGAGGTTGAAGATGAAGGGAGGAAAAAAAAAAGAAGAAAGAGAAAGAGAAGAAAAAAAGGAAAAAAGAAAAGAATAAATAATTAATATGAAAAAACATTTAAAAAATTGTCCCTTTGGCGTTGGCGGACGTCCAGCCAAAATGGGTCGGATAGTTTGAATTGGCATCAATGAAAAATATTTAGAACTGAATTGATACAATTGCAATAGGTTTGTGACTGTTTTGTTAATTTTCCCGATTATAAGCAGGCATTAACTGAACCATTGAAAAGAACTTGGAGACTATATCCTCCCCACCAATTTAAAACAAGTTCGAAACAATATGTTTTTCGCTTCCTGAGTTAGTGATGCTTCCCTTATTTCTTCGCCTACATGCAGGTTTGCCAAGACAAATCCATGCTCCATACTAGACTGATTGCTTGAGCTCCCGAGATTGTTAATATATATTCATATTCGTGAATATAAAGAAGAAAATTTATAGTTTCGATTTCCTATTGCAAGATGAGCCATTGTCTCAATGAGGATCTATGCTTTATAAATTTGGTAGGAAGTTTAGATATTTTCACCGGAATTTTGTTTATCATCAATCGATATCTAATGACAAGGGAAGACTTCACCTAGGATTGCTAAGCTCGCTTCGACGCTTGTATAAATTTGCGTAGGTGAGATTGTTTCGTTGTCTTAGAATTGCCGGTCAATTTCTCTCCTATACACAGCTAAGTCATGGTGCTATTTTTAGAACTCGTACATGACCGCGTTAGGTTTACGTTAAAGAAGATTTGTAGCACCAATTGCACCTCTCTTTTGACAATTGGGAGAATAACTAAATTGAACATGTATAAAAAATTCAAGAATCATATTGAACAAATTGAAAGTTCATGGACCACGTTGAATACTGGTTTAAAGTTCATGGACCATTCATGTCATTGTCCTTCTGAATTAAAGTGGATTCTTGGCCGTTTCGAAGGTTTTATAGGTATCGATCGATCATTTCTGACTTATGTTACTGACAAGAGCTGAGACATCCTTTTCAGCAAAATGCCTCCTTTTTTTTTTTTTTTTTTGGTCGAAGTATTACTTTCCATTCAAATACTAGGAAACGTATCACAAGAGAGAATATGACTAGAGTCAATACAAAATAAATCCCATAGAGATATGGGTGGTCTAGACATCCAGTTGAATGGTAGAAATCCTTTCTGATGATTTTTGGCTATCCAGTCTGCTGTTTGATTGTTGTTTCGTGGACAGTGAACCAGGGAAACCGCCTTTAATTAGGAGAGCAATACATTACATTCAACAGTCTCCACAGAGAAACAGCACGTATTGCCCACATCACAGGCCAATGGCCCTCATCTGCGTTCTCAACCAAAAAGGATAAAACTTAACGCATGATGCCCCGTCAGCTCCAGCGTTGACCAAAGAAAAATCGAACCAGATCCTCACGAAACAGCGTGTGGAAACTTCCAAGTAACATCAACAGATGATGGGATCGTGTCGATCGATTCTTGTCCGCAAGCCGAGCCGACCACCCTATGGTGGGGTGTATCGGACTGTTTTTGCAGACATTGACGTTGACTTTCGGGTCGGCGAATCCCGTCTGACCATTTCGCTATTACCCCAATGGGTTGCTTGCTGCATCATCTTGCTGTTCTTCAATCACCGTCGGATGTCCGTGCGTGAAGGACGGTTGATTCATGAGGAGTTAACTATTATAACTCGGTTCCATACGTGTCAAAATCGATAAAGTTCACCGTTATTTGGAGACCACTTCATCTTGATCATTATTGAATTACGTGAATCTTACGTGAGACTCACATTATCTATGATATGATAATTGAGATGCAACAAGTTCACATGCATTTGAGCTTGATAAAAAGAGTCTCAAAAGATAAAGTCAAGAGCCATTAAATCTGAAGAATGTCACATGTAGCCCAAGCAAGTATTTTATGAGGCCAGTACATGTATTAATCATAATTTAATCGGGATCGTCGGATTTGGAGAACCCAAATGGGACCCACCATTTTCGATGGTCCAAACTCAATTTAGAATCTCCCCCTCTCGATTGATTTGAGCACAAGAAAGGCCTTATCCACGTGAAATTTCCTAGTCACGATGGTTATCCACGTTTCTCTAAACCTAATGTTTCTAGACTAGAGTTAGGTTAAAGTCAGAACTCTAGGATTAATACGAAACCTAAGCCACAACATGCGCATGTGGTCCGATCAATCCTGTATAAAACCAGCTCAAACGTGTACAACCTCATCCGTGTAACTCATCGAAAATGGCTTCCAACGATAACCACATCCTCCTCTTTCTCTGCTTCTCCTTCCTCTCTCTCCTCCAAATCAACTCGTGCATGGCCCAAAACGTCAAAGGAGGCTATTGGTTCCTGGGCAGCGGCGTCACCGCCTCCGACATCGACTCGACCCTCTTCACTCATCTCTTCTGCGCATTCGCCGATCTCGATGCGTCAACGAACCAGGTGGTCATATCGTCGTCAAACGCTCAGTCTTTTGCGGCCTTCACTAGCGACGTCCAGCAGAAGAACCCGTCGGTCGTAACCCTCCTGTCTATCGGGGGGGCGGCTCGAGCGCGGATGACTTTGCGTCCATGGCGAGCCAGTCTAGCTCCCGAAAGACTTTCATCGATTCCTCCATAGCCCTAGCTCGGTCCAACGGCTTTCACGGCCTTGATCTTGATTGGGAATACCCGGACACTGATGCGAAGATGGCCAACTTGGGGTTGCTCCTCCAGGAGTGGCGGACCGCGGTGGCTGCTGAGGCGGCCAGCTCGGGCAACGATGCTTTGCTTTTGTCAGCGGCGGTCTATTTCAAGCCGCAGTACTGGTCGCCCACGGATTATCCTGTGGCCACCATGGCGGCGAGCTTGGATTGGATCAACGTGATGGCCTATGATTTCTTTGGACCCAATTGGTCCTCCACCACAGGACCGCTTGCTGCGCTCTATAATCCAGGTAGGGGAGGCAACTTTGACTTTTTTCTGGGTTATAAACTTTGACTATCCTGAGGTACAATGAAGTTTTGTTAATTTTCTGTTTCATGACTTTGAAATTTGTTGCCTCAACGTCAAGAGAATCACAAACTTGTAATTTTCTCGACATACGCCGCATCTGAAATCGGTCCTTTCAATTTCAGGGAACGGCTTAAGTGGAGACGACGGGGTGACCGCTTGGATTCAGGCCGGCATGCCGGCGGGGCAGATCGCACTAGGCTTCCCATTCTACGGCCGTGCATTCGTCCTCGCGGATGCCAACAACCACGGCTACTTCGCGCCCTTCACCGGGGCGGCGATATCCTCCGACGGGTCGATCGTGTACAATCAGATCACGGCTTACATATCCCAAAACAGCGCGACCACGGTGTACAACTCTACAGTCGTGTCTGCCTACTGCTATTCCGGGACGACATGGATCAGCTACGACGATACACAGACCATCTCTACCAAGGTTAAATACGCCAAGGGAAGAGGACTTAAAGGTTACTTTGCATGGCATGTTGGTGGAGATGACAACTGGGTTCTCTCTCAAACAGGTGAGTTTTTATGAGATTCGTGTTGCACGCCATTGATCATGCATCGGAAGCTTTCAAAGTTACATTCTATTTCCCAAAGTTTAGCCCTAACCCTAGCTTACCTGCAGTACAGTTAACCGGACCGTCATCTTCCAAACGAAATCGAATCATGTCCTTGTGTTTAGATCAAATTTGCACTCCATGTTCATCTAAAATGGAAGGAAATTCTTTTCAGGGACATTATAGTTCACCATAGTTAAGATCAGAATGGACTTAGTCATCTGAGGAACAGTATTTTCTTTGTTTTTTCAATGAAGTACAAAAGCGTGAAGGAAAAGTAAAATCTAGCCAAGCTTGACTTTATAAGATATATGTTTATATGTGTATATATTTCAGTCAAGTCCGACGTCGTTTTATTTAATTTTGTACTGATATTTGCTTTGAACGTTTCAAAGATTTTGGTTCTACTTCGTCGTGTCCTTGGCTGTCCCCTCTCTTCATGCTCTGATTAAATAAGGAGTCAAACTTTCGCAGATCAGTTGATCAATTTTGTGACAGTCTAATGATTCTAAATTCCTTCAATTTCGACCTGTTTGTTGCAGCTTCGAGTTCGTGGTGACCTAGACGACGTCCGTGCCCATGCGTCAGAGGGAGACCTCATTTACTGATGTTAAACGAAGTTTGGTCCAGAATAATGTGATGGATTTTATAGTATCCCATCTCACAATAAAATGTATCCTTACCGGACGAACTGAAGCAAGATCCAATAATCTAATGGAATTGTAGAATATCTCTCTCTCCCCTCCGCAAGAGCGCGCCCGTGCATGTGCGTTTGAGCTCGACACCATCATCAAGCTTGTCACCGATTGGTAGAGCTTGACGGGCACCTCAAGCTCACTCTCGATCGTTATTGTATCTCTAGAAAGAGAAGGCACAGAAAGCTCGATCGAACTCAATTACGGTTTTGCTAGTATTAGTCAGCACATAAACGTGCTAAAAGAATGGATTTATAACCACTAGGGAAAAGGAGAGAAATGATTTGAAAGGATTGAGTTAGAACGTAATTGAGACGTGAACGAGTGAAAAGTAATGAAAAGAATGCAATCTTGACGAGATTTTTATTTTGGGCTCCTTTCTAGAAAATATTTTTCGTGAAGTCTAATAATATTTTTCAGTGTTTAATTGAAATCTTAAAATGATCTGGGAAAAATTTTCCACCATTTGGTATAGAAAATCGGGAAAATTTCAATTTGGTACCCAAAGTGGAGTAATTTTTTCAAAAAGGGATCCAAAGTGGACAAAGTGTCATACAAAGGCTTGAAGTGCTCAATCAGTCTTAAATAGGGACCCGAAGTGTCCAATTAATCTCAAGTAAAGGCTTGGGTTTGCCGGCCGGTCATACGCTTGGCCGGTCATACGCTCAACGGCCGGCAAGCACATCACTGTTCCGGCAAGAGTAATTTCGTCTTTTACTCTATTTTTTTTTTCTCTTTTTCTTTTCCTTTTCTTCTTCTTCTTCTTCTTCTTCTTCTCTTTTCCCCTCATGGTGCCCCCTCACCGAACAAGTGACATGTTTGCCAGGTAGGTGAGGCGTTTGATCGGCCGGCAAACCCAGCCCTTACTTGAGACTAATTGAGCACTTCAGGTCCCTATTTGAGACTGATTGAGCACTTTAGCCCTTATTTGATACTTTGTTTACTTTAAATCCCTTTTTGAGAAAATTACCTCACTTTGGGTACCAAATTGAAATTTTTCCTAGAAAATCTGATTTAATTTTTCGAAAAAAATTACCAAAATATTCGATTTTTTTTTCTTTTTCTTATTCTTAGCTTAGTTGTCGACCACGGCGGCAGTCGGCGATTGGCGTGGCCAAAGGCGAGGGGCGAGCCTCGCCACAGGCCTGGCCGGAGGTCCGTGAGGCTTGAAGAGTCGAGTCAGTGTCGTGATCTCATCCTATCAAAAAACACATGAGTCGTCTCCATGCACACGTTGCAAGATTATGCCGAAAGTCAACCCAGGACAACAACAATTGAGGAGCCAACCGTCGTGCACGGATTGCCTGAAGCAATGGCACTTGAGTTCTCGTTTCCTACGTAAAACCCGATCGATCAAGGGCCCCAGCAAAGCGGTCTTCTTCCTCCTCCTGTAATCTCAAACCGCCACTTCTGCTTTCGCATTCGCTTCCGAGCTCGTCGCTCATGGCGGGCGAAGGCAAACTCGCTTGTTTCTTCATCTTTTTCCTCTGTCTCCGCCCATCTGCGGGGGAACGAACGTGGGTCAAGTCCGGCTACTTCTACGCCGGCAGCGAAATCCCGGTCTCGGACATCGATTCCTCCTTGTTCTCTCACCTCATATGTGCTTTCGCTTTCATCGGCGCTCCGACCCATCAGCTCTCCTTCAACTCCTCCACCGAACAAATCTTCTCCGCCTTCACGAGCACCGTGAAACGCAAGAACCCTTCGGTCACCACGCTGCTGTCGGTGTGGGCAGGCGGAGAGGATCCTTCGGCTTTCGCTTCGATGCTTGGTGAGTCTTCTTCAAGAAGGTCCTTTATTGAGTCTACGATAGAAAAGGCAAGGCTTTATGGGTTCAGTGGGGTTGATCTCTGTGGGGTCTTGCCCAGGAGGAGCATAAACATGACCAATTTGAGTTCCCTGTTGGGGGGAGTGGAGAGATAGAGTAGATGCCGAATCAAGAAAATCTGGGAAACGTCAGTTGCTGCTAGTAATGGCTGTGTATCGTGAATCCATTGCTGACTCTGTGAGTTACCCACTTGACTCAATTCAGAACAAATTGGACTGGGTTCACCTAATTGCTTATGATTACCATCTCCCCACCAGGGAAAATTTTGCCCTCCCTCATGCAGCTTTATTTGACCCAGCAAGCCAGAACAACACAGACTTCTGCATAACTTGGTTGTTGACTAGAGGATTTCCTGCAAGAAAGCTGGTTCTGGGCTTGCCCTACCATGGCTATGCGTGGCAGCTTGAGGATTCAAGCGACGATGTCATTGGCCATCCGGCGGTGGGGCCTGCTGTGACGGCGGCGGATGGGTCATTTGGATACAAGGCCATAAGATCATACATCCGAGATTTCGGTTATGGAGCCAGTTCTGTTTATAATGGTACATATGTGGTGAATTTTTTCAGAAAAGGGTTGATATGGATCAATTTCGATGATGTGGAGGCCATTCGAGCCAAAGTAACTTATTCCAAGGGAAAAGGGCTTCTTGGTTACAATGTGTTTCAGGTTGGCAATGATCAAAACTGGGTTCTTTCCAGGACAGGTTAGGATAACTACCTCACAGGAATTCTTGATGAAGGTTTCAAAATATTATTGTACTGAAAATGTGGAACTAAATGTAATTCATGGACTGAACTGCCTTGTCAGCTCAAGAAGCCAGTGAAGATCAGCAAAACAGGCGATGGTTCCGGCTAGTTATGCTTATTTCGATTGCTATAGTTGTTCTCTTTATATTTGGCCTGATATGCTACTTAGCGAGGAGAACATTGAAATCAAAAGGTACATTTTGTGAAGTTCACTGGAGGATTACTATAACTCTGTGGTAATCAGGAACATTGACTTTGGAAGGATTAAAGTTCTAGATACATTTTCTTGATTTTGATTCTCAGGTATTTCGGGTGTAATAAAAGGATTTAGTAGCCGATTAAAGACTATGGCGTATAAAGGTGAAAGTCTTGAGAGTGGTGCTCCTAATCTGCAAACATTTCGTTGTGCCACTCTCAGAGCAGCAACTGATAACTTCTCCAGTGAAAATAAGCTTGGAGAGGGTGGATTTGGACCTGTTTATAAGGTAAAACATATTGAGGCCATACTTAAGCTAAGGATTTTCTTTATCTGTTTCATTACAAATCCTATGAAGTGTGAGCCATGATTAAGTGCCAGATACGGTACTGTTGCTCTATATTGTGTGTTTGTTGTTGTTTAAATGTGAGCAAGGGAAATAACTCACCCCCAAATACCTTTCACTCCTTTTGCTCAAGAACATGTGGTCTTTGTTGTTTATAGTCTTGACTTATTATTGAGAAGGTGAAAGTAATGGGAACTTGCTACCATTACTATGAGAGAAAGCAAATGTTTCCCTATGTTGATTGAAGGTATGCCAGCTTTCTCTGTAGCAGCTGCCAGCTGATTGATTTATACTCGCAATTTCAATCTTTCAGTTGGAATGGACTCACCCCAATAAGTTTGAGATATTTAGAGATGCTGCATAGGTTTCTTTACAATGTAAGTGAGCTTGTAAGTTTCATTACAGGAGGTTGGACTTGGATGCATTCTGCCCAAGTTTTGTTTTTCCTTTATGATCCTTGGGGTTATGTGACTTATGTCTTAGACAAAAAAACTGTCTTCCCGCATAAACAGTGAAAAGTTTAGTTCTGAGTCTACCATGTTCAAGTGAAAGGTAGTTGCCCTGTACTGACCGTCAGCATCCCTGTTGCTCAGGGCAAGTTGCCCAAAGGACAGGACATTGCAGTAAAGAGACTTTCGAAAACTTCGAAACAAGGGCTCGAGGAGTTCAAGAATGAAGTTACACTCACTGCCAGCCTGCAACATGTCAACCTTGTTCGCCTTCTTGGATTTTGTATCGATAGGGAGGAAAAGATGCTGATCTATGAGTACATGCCATATAGGAGCTTGGACTTCTATCTTTTTGGTTTGACATCTTTCATGCCTCTTACAATAGTCATTGAGCATAACCTTTGTGTTTTAAAGTGACATCCAGTGTGATACTCCAAAAGGCTTATATGGGTCCCCTGTTCCAATTCAATGGCTAGATTAGGTAGACCCTAAGTTATGTTATGCTCTAATTTTGCTTCTGGTTCTGATAGCCTTTAGGTTTTAATGATGTAGATCCGATAAGGAAAAATTGTCTGGATTGGGAGAAACGTGTTCATATCATAGAAGGCATCACACAGGGGCTTCTTTATCTCCAAGAATACTCGAATTTCACAATAATTCATCGAGACTTGAAAGCCAGCAACGTTCTGATGGATAACGAATGGAACCCCAAGATATCAGATTTTGGTATGGCAAGAATATTCAGGAAGGATGACCTTGAGGCAAATACCGGCCGAATTGTTGGGACTTAGTAAGCGAGCTAATTATGCCACTCCTAGTTTTACCTCGCACTTATTCTCCTGCTAAAAATCTCGTGCTTAAAACCAAATTTTTGTTCTTGTATATAGCGGGTACGTTCCACCAGAATATGTGAGGAAAGGCATCTACTCGGTGAAGTACGATGTCTACAGCTTCGGGGTGCTGCTGTTGCAAATCATCAGTGGCAAAAGGACCTCATGTTACTACGGCTTGAATGAAAATCTGAATCTTCTCGAATATGTAAGTAGAGATTGTTTGTGATTCAAAATTTGCTAGGCTCAAATTTAGGAACATGAATTTTGACTTTTAACCAACTATCGTTCTTAATTTCAGGCATATGAGCAGTGGAAAGATGATAAATGCATGGAGTTCATCGACCCATCTCTGGACGACTCGTCATCATCTTGTAAGCTGATGAGATGCATGCAAGTGGCTCTTCTGTGCGTGCAAGAGAAGCCTGGGGACAGACCCTCCGTGTTGGAAGTGTCTTCAATGCTCAAGAATGAAGCTGCAGCTGTAAATTCCCCCAAGAAGCCCGCATTTTCAATTAAGAAGGATGAAGATGAAGACGAGGATGACAAGTGCTTGCTCAAGGAAGCAATCCATTCAGTCAACGATGCATCAGTTTCTGAATTGTTTCCTCGCTGATTATACATTGCAGGCATGCAATGCAGTGGATACTAATGCCATAGAGAGAATCCTTTTCAGAAAGGAAATAGAAACAGAGAATTTGTAGCATTATTTTCCCAATTGATCGTAATATTTTTTTTTGCGTCTGTATAAATTTTCATCCTCTGGAGGCAGTTTGTAGGAATGTTGATTTCGAAAGGTGTGCTAATTGGAATGAGAAAAATGCAGATTTATTATCTCCTACTTAAATCTCATCTATAATCTCTGCACGTGAAATGGCAATATGTTGATGTTTCATTCTGTATTAACCCACATCAGATCAACATCCGCAAATCTGGCCTCCATCCTGCCGTCAGCCATCGTCAACAATCACTATCATATTGCCATCGCTAGCTCAGTGACAAAAGTTCCCTGCCTTCCTTTTTGTCTCGGCGACCCTCCTCCCTCCCTCCCTCTTCGCACGTGAATGCGTGAGCTCAACACCGCCGACAAGCTTGTGGCCGATTGGCAGAGCTTAACAGGGCGTCAGGCTCGCCCTGGATCGTAATTGTAACTTTAGAAGGAGCTTTAGCCAAATCCCTCGTAATCCTTTCATATTTGAACGGACTTAAAGGGATTGCGAAAGACTTAATGATCCCCCGTAATCTCTTCCCTCAATTCAGACAAGACTCTGTTTTTAGAGTCATTTCTTTCCCTCTCAATCTCGTTCTATCGTTTGGCCGCCATGGAAACTTTCGCGTGCACATCTGTCTGCTACGGACAAGATTGAACGACAAAGTTAGGCCCGACGATGAACGGGTTGGACACGGCATGACAAGACCCAGATAGAAATATTCGCAGCCACGACCAGGACCCAAAGGCACCTGAAGGCTGAAGAGGTCAAGTGTTGCACCCGATGAAAGCGGACTTTTTGTATGCAAACGTGGCAAAATATGGCCGAAAGTGAACGTACAACAACTACAGTCGATCGAACAATCGTCATACACTGATTGCCTGAAGAAGCAACGAGACTGTCTCATTTCGTACGGACAATACCGATTCAAGACCACGGCAAAGGCGTCGTCGCCTTCCTCCTCCCATCGACTCAAACCGACACTTCTTGCTCTCACGTTATCCTCCGAGCTCTCTTTCATGGCGGGCAAAGGCAAACTCGCCTGTTTCTTCATCTTTTTTCTCTGTCTCTACCGTCTTTGGAGGAACAGACGTGGGTCAAGTCCGGTTACTTCTACGCCGGCAGCGAAATCCCGGTCTCGGACATCGATTCCTCCCTGTTCTTTCATCTCATATGCGCTTTTGCTTCCATCGGCTCTTCGACCCATCCGCTCTCCTTCAACGCCTCCTTTGAACAAATCTTCTCCACCTTCACGAGCACCGTGAAACGCAAGAACCCTTCGATCACCACGCTGCTATCAGTGTGGGCAGGCGGAGAGGCTTCTTCAGCTTTGGCTTCGATGCTCGGCAAATTTTCTTCAAGAAAGTTCCTTTATCGAGTCTACGATAGAAAAGGCAAGGCTTTATGCGTTCAGTGGGATTGATCTCTTTGGGGTCTTGCCCAGTGGGAGCATTAACATGACCAGTTTGAGTGCTCTTTTGGAGGAGTGGAGAGATGGAGTAGATGCCGAATCAAGAAAATCTGGGAAACCTCGGCTGCTGCTAGTAATGGGTGTGTTGTGAATCCATTGCTGACTTTGTGAGTTACCCACTTAACTCAATTCAGAGCAATTTGGACTGGGTTCACCTAATTGCCTATGATTACCATCTCCCCACCAGGGAAAAATTTGCCTTCCCTCATGCAGCTTTATTTGACCCAGCAAGCCAGAACAACACAGACTTCTGCATAACTTGGTTGTTGACTAGAGGATTTCTTGCAAGAAAGCTGGTTCTGGGCTTGCCCTACCATGGCTATACGTGGCAGCTAGAGGATTCGAGCGACGATGCCATCGGGCATCCAGCGGTGCGACCTACTGTGACGGCGGATGGGTCATATAAATATAAGGCCATAAAATCATGCTCTGGGTTTCTACTGAACATGCATAGTTAAAATTAAATATAAATACAGCGCAAAAATATAATTATACATATGTTTTCAAAGGCGTTGTTTATGCGTTTCAATAAAAAATCGGAAGATCATAGGCATTGAACAGATTACCTCTCGTAGTGTGCCCAAACAACTTGGTTTGGATGTTCTTCTATTCGAGCCCCACAACCGTCTAGCGTGCCCAAAACGACTTGGTTTGTATATTCTTCAGTTCAAGCCTCATAGCCGTTGGAGCTCTAGTTTAGATACATCACCAATTGCATGTTTTGCGGAAGAAAAAATTTGCAGGGAATCACCACTATAATTGTGTTAGCAATCTCATAGTGACAATTCTTTGTACTCTCGATATTTCGGTCATGGCGCCAGACGAGAGAAACGTTTTTATCTCTCACGCACACATATTGCACTCACTTACGCTCTATCTTCTGTTGTTGATTACACTTTATTTGGACGACCAGCAACAGTTGTTGATCGCACGAATATTGATTGTTCCAATTCTATTTTTTTTTGTTTGTTCTCTTTTTTTTTTTCAATACTATCTACCCCTTTTACTTGTTACTCTACGAATGAACAATTCTTCTTAAAATGAAAAAAAAGAGAACAACAAAAATTTTCACCACCCGGCGCAGGTGGCGGAAAGAAGCTTGACTCTTCTTCCTCTCGCAAAGGTTGAGTGTTCAATCCCGCAACCGTGGGGTGACTTAACCCGGTGGCACGTGTGTGGTGGCTAGCACGTGTCGTCCCCAGAGTTTACTCCCTGGCTGTCGGCCGTGCGGGGGTTCCTAGGTTATAAAAAAAAAAAACAAAAAATTTTCCTAAAAAAAAGAAAAAATGGAATTGTTTGACCAATAGATGTCTTTCACATTCAACTAGAGAAATGAATAACTTTTTCAAATTTTTCATAGCAGTTCCAAAAAAACGTACTTCTATCTCAAAAAAACGTATTCATAAAAACATTGGGCTAATACCATGAAAAATCCTAAACTGGTATACTTGTGACATATTTACCCCAAACTATTTTTTTAACCATAAAAAACCCCAAACTGGTACATCTGTGATAATTTTACCCCGAACTATTTTTTTGACCACCAAAAACCCTAAATTGGTACACCTGTGATAATTTTACCCCGAATTAATTTTTTAATATTATTATTTTCTATTTTTCGAATTTTTTTAATTTTTCTTTTTTTTTTTTTCCTTTCCTTTTCTTTTTTTTTTTCCTTCATCTTCATTGGACCAACAATGGATTGTTATATTGTAATTGATACCATAATAACGTGACACGTAACATAAATGCTACATTTTGACCCAAAAAAAAAAAATAAACGCTAAATGAAAGACTTTCTTTTATATGCATGAATTTTCATGCCAACCACTTTTTCTACATTTAAATGTCTCACGAAAAAGGCATTATATTGTTGTCGTGTCTTTCTTATTTTTGGGTGCAAGTGGATAGGCAAACTGATGGGGTCTAACGCAAGCTTGTTACCTAAGCTTGGAGTATAGCTAATCAACAATTTCTATATGTCTTGCTTGCCAATTTAATTTAACAGATTAATTTACAAAATTAGTATATTTTATATATAAGATGAGAGATATTATATGTGCATGGCGATTCATAAATCAATATGATCACTTGAAATATATAATAAATAAAACGTAAGAAGAATTTTTTTGTACTATTTCTAATTGATATAGTAAGAAATTATAAAGAAAAAAATTATAGATACAAACTTACAAATTTAATTTCAATTTAATATGCCTTACCAAATTCACACTTCCTGAATTTTTTTTTGATTGAGGTTAAAGATGAAGGAAAAAAAAAAGAAAAGGAAAGGAAAAAGAAAAGATAAGAAAAACTAAAAAAAAATTGAAAAAATAAAAAATAAAATTAGTTCAGGGTAAAATTGTCACAGATATATCAGTTTGGGGTTTTTGGTACTCAAAAAAATAGTTTGGGGTAAAATTATCACTGATGTACCGGTTTGGGGTTTTTGGTGGTCAAAAAAATAGTTTGGAGTAAAATTATCACAGATGTACTAATTTGGGGTTTTTTATGGTCAAAAAATAGTTTAAGATAAATTTGTCATAGGTGTACCAGTTTATGATTTTTTGTGGTATTAACCCAAAAACATTTGGGCACACTTCACACGATCAGCAACAGTTGCTGATCACAGGCGATGCCCACAGTGACCGTTGGTGATGCACACGGTTAGCAACTGTTGTTGACCGTGTGCATGCACCATTAATTTTTTTTTAAAATTAAAACACACGATCATCAAATGTTGACCTTGTGCACTTTTAATTAATTTAATTTTATCAAAATAAGAGTCCAAGATCATTTGGCATATTAAAATGAATCCACTTTAGGTTTGCGTATGCATCATATGCACGTACGCTCATGATTAAAAATAAAATAAAATTAAATCCCATTTAACTTAATTTCAGTCCGACTAATTGATTGCTATGATTGCAAACATATTTGCAATATCTTATCTCCCATTCAACGTAATCTTGAATTGATTATGGTGTATGACATCCCTAAATTCATCACTAAGCTGGTAATAAGACTTGCACTAACACATAATACTCTCAAGAGAATTGATTGTCCCGATCAATCTCTACGTTCTACAAGCCACGATTGATATCTAGTAATATGTCATGATTATCCAGATATTGTGAATTCTTTAAGAACATAATGAACCTGTCTGCTTTGGCTATGCGTAATTCAATGCCTTTGTCTTACTATGTCTCGATCGGACAAAGACCATGGAGTATTTGTTAAGCCACAAATTCGATCATATGCACAAACCTAATTGACATGCATTTTATACGAGACATGAATAGTTCATTCTCGGTTACAAACCCGACCAAGGATTTCAATGTAGTGTCATGATTAGATCGCATAGGACATTATTATTGTACCTTGCATGTATCAAGGAGACAGAGTCCATTTTGCACACACGTGTAACTTCGTATGTGAATGAACTATAACCATCAAGTATAGAGATGGATCAGCGAATCGGCAATATGCACACCTGTGAACCACAGCCATCCAACACATAAGTCAACACTGTGCCTAAGGTCTAAGGATTATTTACATAAGATCAAAGCATGAACAATTAGACATTGACCACACTAAAAGCTTCCATGTTGCTCATCGTTCTATGCGTGTCACGTTTAGTGAACTTATTTCATACAAACACCTATGTTCTAACTCGGGTATCACAATACCCAATGACTTGTGACTCATCATTCCCTTAAGTATCCAATACTTAATGGTGAAGCTAAGAATACACCGATCTCAACAGGATCATTAATATCCACTCAATGATCCATCGATTGGGAACAATTTAAAGATTTAGTTTGACTGTAAACCTGTCATGCATGTTCTTAATGTCTCGAGAATAGACCCAGTCACAACTGATCTTATGGAATCATTCATATATTTAAATAATTAGACAAATGAATAAATACGTCATTGCCATTAAATAATTAATGAAATTGATAGTACAACTTAAATTTCTAATATGTAACTATTACATGATAACTTTAGGGCATACATCTAATAGATTATTCATCTGAGATTTGGTTATGGAGCGAGTTCTGTTTATAATGGTACATATGTGGTGAATTTTTTCAGAAAGGGGTTGATATGGATCAATTTCGATGATGTGGAGGCCATTCGAGCCAAAGTAACTTATTCCAAGGGAAAGGGGCTTCTTGGTTACAATGTGTTTTGGGTTAACAATGATCAGAACTGGGTTCTTTCCAGGACAGGTTAGGATGACTACCTAACAGGAATTCTTGATGAAGGTTTTAAAATATTATTGTACTGAAAATGTAGAACTAAATGTAATTCATGGACTGAACTGCCTTGTCAGCTCAAGAAGCCAGTGAAGATCAGCAAGAAAGGCGATGGTTCCGGCTAGTTATGCTTATTTCGATTGCTATAGTTGTTCTCTTTATATTTGGCCTGATATGCTACTAACATAGGAGAACATTGAAATCAAAAGGTACATTTTGTGAAGTTCACTGGAGGATTGCTATATCTCTGTGCTAATTGGGAACATTGACTTAAGATTCAGCGAACAAAGGATTAAAGATTTTATCTCAATTCTATTTGCTTTTGAGAGGTGCTAGAGGTGGTAAAATGGATCAAGAACCCATATTTTGACTCCTTTAATGGACCATCTTGAAACTATAATAAGAGTTTGGAATAGCTTTGTCTATGGAGAGCCGGACTAAAAAAATGAAAATATGATATGCTTGGCTTTCCCTTTTTGTAAATTTCATAAGGAGATTTATCCAACAATAGTTTTAGAAAAACACGGTGGATGATATAACAAATAGCAGCAATAACTTCAACCAAAAAATAAGCAGGAACACACCTCTCTATCAGCATAGTACTCCAAACTATGTCTTGAAGAGATCGATTCTATCTCTCTACGATCCAATTTTGTTGTGGAGAGTAAGGAGAAAAGAAATTGTGCTGAAAACCATTTTCATTGCAAAACTTAGAAAAGTTTTGATTTTCAAGCTCTCTTCCATGATTAATTTTTATAGAAGAAATGTTGTAGTCTTTCTCATTTTGAACTTTTCTTGCAAATTTCACCAAAGAATTAAATTTTATTTGTTTTTGAGATAAAAACATTACCCAGGTGTACCTTTAGTAGTCATCCACGACATCCAAGCACTACCTTTTTCCATTAAGGCTAGTACTCCTTGTTGGTCCAAACAGGTCCATGAGAGCTACTAGAGGTGGCAAAATGGATCAAGAACCCACAGTTTGACTCCTTTGAATGGACCATCTTGAAACTATAATAAGAGTTTGCAATAGATTTGTCTATGGAGAGCCTGACTAAAAAAATGGGCTTTTAATAGGTGTGATAGACCATCTTGAGATTGTTAGCATTGTTTAGACTCGGCAGATAGACAGATACGTCGTTTGGATTTGGGTGGGTCGAAAATGGATCTGACCCAACTAGATCCAAATAACCCTTATTGCTTCGATTCATAATAATTATTCCTTCAAAATATGGGAAAAGCAATTTGAAAACAAATTGAACATGAAAAAAAATTAGCAAATGAGATAATTATTACAAAACCCATCACTTGTTATTTTTCGTGGTGCTAGAAATTTGATCTAATTTAACAGAAGAGACTATGGAGGAAGATATATATGATGTAAATTTCTACTCTTGTAAGTATTAAAATATTTGAAAATACTCAGGGAATCGTTAAGATCTTGAGCTATTGGTGATGCTTAAATTGAATCGAATGTTAAGGAAATAACATGAAATAATCTATTAATTGTACACCTGTATTTAATCATTCAATATTTGGAGTTGAGACGCCATATGTTTGTGGAACTGGACCAGCTCAGCCACGTCCTTGGTTTTGAAAGTAAGTGATGGTACTCTTCTAACTCCTTTATAATTTTCGCTTGCCCCTCGGTCCGACTCCGCTGTTGCAAGCTCGCGTCTGTCCGAGGCCACGATGTTGCCTGCAATCCAGCACCTCCCCCTCCAAGCTTGAGGGAGACACCCAACGGGCCTCCTCGTGTCCACAACCACCCGGGTTCCCATTTCTGTCTTCCACCACCTTCGACCCTAGCTGTGGTCATCACCTACCCCGCTTGACCTTGTGTTGAGCCAGATCCGAGGTCGACCCGAGCCATATAGGTTAGATCCAGGTCTTGCTCAAGCTCAGATTTTGAGATCTAAAACTTGAGTGCATCGCCGAGCTTAGGCTCAATGATACCGAGGACAAGCCTCGGTTGAGTGTATAAAGACCAGAGAGGATGGCGTCAAGCAAGAGCATCGGTGTTAGTGGTTGAAATTGGTGGCGGAAAGCGAAAGCTTCTACTTTCTCTCTCTTACTTTTTTTTTGGTCGAAAAAAATTTATATTTATTGCTCAAAAGAGTACATAAGGTGTATATTGACTTTCATGGCAAAGAAAATCGAAGCAGAGCAAAGCCCAAAATATAATAAAACAAAGCTAAATCCAAAAAACTAGGAAGATCAACAGAGTACCAGCAGAGTTAAGCATATACTCATTCCATAAAAATGAATCTGTTAAGTAAAATAATCGATGACCAATTACTGGATCTCATATCATCGTCAGTGATGAGCAAATGCCAGAAAGTCCTTCTCCAATAACTACGGCGTTGCCTGTTGGCGGTGCATGCCTAGGTTTGGCTTCCTTTACACCATCGCCATATGGAAACAACCAAAATCGGTTGAGAAAACATAGATATAACTTTTAGAAGAGCAAATCTTTGTGGACGAACCAGACGCCAAAGCTCCTACGATTATCATTGAAACTGGAGGCAGAAGACCTATACATAAACAGAGCACAGGGATATCAAATCCCACAAAATATTATTAAACTCCTAGATCTAAATTGGGAGTGAAAAGCTCATAGATCTAAAACTAAATCAGGAGAGTTTAAACTCTCAAATCTAGAATTAGACCGGAGAAGAGAGCCCCTAGATTTAGATTGGGAGAGAAGGAAAAAAAAAAAGAAAGGACTTAAACAAAATCAATGGGAGGGGAGGGTGAGACTAGCTCAAACCCTCTCCCATGGCAAAAGCTTGAAGAAGACGATGAAGAGAGAGGAGAGAGGAAAACTTTTTTCAATTAGCAAGTTTTTGGGGGTCTAAATTAAGTTATTAATGGGTTAAAGATAGGTCTATCACACTAGTTAAAAGCCCATTTTTTTAGTCGGGCTCTCCATAGACAAATCTGTTCTAAACTCTTATTATAGTTTCAAGATGGTCCATTAAAGGAGTCAAAATATGGATTCTAGATCCATTTTGCCACTTCTAGCACCTCTTATGGACCTGTTTGGACCAACGAGTAATACTAGCTTTAATGTAAAACAGGTAGTGCTTGGTTGTTGTGGATGACTACTCAAGGTACACTTGGGTAGTGTTTTTATCTCAAAAGCAAATAGAATTTAACTTTAGTGAAATTTGCAATAAAAGTTCAAAATGAGAAAGACTACAACATTTCTTCTATAAAAACTGGTCATGGAAGAGAGCTTGAAAATCAAAACTTTCGTAAGTTCTGTAATGAAAATGGTTTTGAGCACAATTTCTTTTCTCCTTACGCTCCACAACAAAATTGGATTGTAGAGAGATAGAATCCATCTCTTCAAGACATGGTTAGGACTATGCTGATAGAGAGGTGTGTTTCTACTTATTTTTGGTTTGAAGTTGTTGCTGCTATTTGTTATATCATCCACCCTGTTTTTCTTAAACTATTGTTAAATAAAACTCCATGAGAAATTTACAAAAATGGAAAGCCAAGCATATCATATTTTCATATCTTTGGCTGCAAATGTTATATTCTCAAGAATTCCAATGATAATATTAGAAAGTTTGAACTAAGAAAGTTTGAACTAAGAGTAGATGAAGATATATTTCTCGGTTACTCTACTTCAAGCAAGACATATCATGTGTTTAACAAGATTTCGCAAGAAGTAGAAGAATCTATAAATGTCAAATTCGAGGATGGTTTGAAAGGTGCATAACCTATTGGTGAAGAGGAACCTGTGCCACTAATAACACCAACCAGTAATTTAAACCTAAGTCAACCAAAAGAAAACGGAAGCTACAATCTAGCACCTTTACCGAGGGATTGGAGATACAAATCAAGCCATCTTAAGGAAGAAATCCTTGGAGATGTAGGTGAAGTAATCAAGACCATAACTTCGTTCGAAGAGCTCATGAATTCCCTAGTACTCATTTTTTAAATAGAATCAAAAGGAATTGAAGATGACATTGTTGCTAGAATTGGGTTGAAGCAATGCAAGATGAGCTTTATCGATTCAAAGTCAATGAAGTGTGGGAACTAGTTCCACGTTTTGAGGATCATCTTATCATCGGAACTAAATGGGTATTCGGAAACAAATGGAATGACAAAGGTAATGTTATTTGCAACAAAGCTAGGTTAATTACGACGAGACTTATGCCCCTATAACTATACTAGAAGCAATTAGATTGCTACTGACTTGTGCATGTTGCTATTATTTTAACCAAATGAATGTGAAAAATGTCTTTCTAAATGGTTCTATTAAAGAGAAAGTGTTCGTAAAGCAGCCATAATGATTTGAAGACCTTGGCAAGACTAGCTATGTTTATCGGCTCAAGCAAACTCAAAGAGCTTGGTATAAAAGGTTGTGTGCTTTTCTCGTTGAAAAAGGAAAAATTGATACAACTTTATAATGCAAAAGAAAGATGATGATATTCAACTTATTCAACTATATGTTGATGATATCATCTACTAATGAGTTATTGTATAAATAATTTGCTAATATTACGCCAAATGAGTTTGAAACAAGCATGATGGAGGAACTGAACTTTTTCCTTGAACTCCAAGCCAAGCAAACCAAAGTTGGAACTTTCATATTTTGAGAAAAAAATGCTAGAGAATTAGTGAAGAAGTTTGGGATGGACATACGAGAATTGATGCACCAGTGCCTCCATCAACCAAACTTGACAAGGACGATAAAGGTAAGTCTATCGATCCTAAGCTATTGAGGAGCATGATAGGATCCTTATTGTACTTGACAGCAATTGGATCCGATATTCTGTTTAGGTTATGTTTGTGTGCTCATTTCTAATCTAATATTAAGGAATCGCATTTAACTACTGTGAAACAAATCATCAAATATGTTGGAACATATCCTAAATATGATATCCGGAATTTTCTATATTCGGTAATAATATTTAGGATGATTTTCCAAGACCGTATTCGCCCGGAATTCGATGCTTTGAGATTAAATGGAAAGATGAGGGTAGTTGATTTATCACCATATTAGTTGTGGAAGAGAACTAACATGCTCCGAATTATATTTTTGATGATTTTCAAGTTTAAATTCACTAAATTGAGATTTTCCAAGGATCTGATATATTATGCTAATAATTTTAGTGAGTTCAAAATATTTTTCTGATTTAGTAATGCTTGGTACGGATACTGATTTCCTTATTTACGTACTGATTTTTTAGATATTTTGGTCTCTTAACAAAATATGTACTTTAGGAAAACCCTATGGTGAGTCATTGAGCCTTCTTTAATGTGTGCATGCCTCTTTTCATGTTCCCCTAAGCATTTTAACCCACATACTTTTAAGTTTAAAACATTGAATTTGACCATCAATGATATCATGCATTACATCATTACTGGCAACATAGCACATTAATGTCCTTGACAATTCCCTCATATTACTTGGACAAGAAGTTTAACTCTCATTCATTCATTTTACTTGGACAAGAAATTTAACTCTCATCCATTCATTTGATTGTGCCAAGAGAGTCTCTCTTAAAATATCTCCTTTAAGCTAATCTCATTAGGCCACTTGAACCTTTTAAATTGAAACACACATATCTTTCTTCATGCCTAATGCTTTTGACCCAAGATCATCAATTACTTTAACCTTAGCTATTTGTTCAAGCAAATCAAATATGGCCATGTGTGTTATTTTTTTATCATATCCATCTAAAATTTTGCCATTTGTCACTCAAATAATAACTCACATGCTCTTAAATGGAGACATTGAACTTTGCCTATCAAATTAGATCATGTATTACATCATGAATGACATAATGTTCTAACTCCAGTTTCATAATTATAACCTTAGTTAACTAACATGACTTGAAGTTATTCTTTAAATTAAGTGAAGGAGGAAGAAAGATTCATTTTTACCTTCTCCTTCTTGGAAGAACAATTTCACCTTCTTATCTTTAAGTGCAATTTCTCTTTTCCCTTCTAAAATAACAAGCAAAGCTTCCCCTTAAATTTCAATTAAGCTCCAAAGTTTATTCAACTTCATTTGTTTGAGCTTTTAATCTTATCTGTCAAGTATTTACAATGTGATTAAGGTTTTGAGTTGTTCGAGCCTTTATTCAAGGTAAGTGAAAACTCTAAGGGCTTAGTTTGATTGATTTATTTAGTACTCTTGACTTGGTTGCTTGATGGTTGTGGATTTTCGTTTGATCTTTGATGTTAAGTGTGAAAAAGTTTTCAATGATTTCATGTTGATTTGTTGATGTTCATTTGGCTTGAATCAACCTTCCAGAAGACATGGTCGTATAATGGATGAGAAAAAGGATAAAGACGTAAAGTTTGGACTTGAAGATGATATATTCAGGCAATCCTTGCTAAGTGATCAGCTAGCTAAATTAAATCGTTGCCAATTCATTGATTTTTTTTGAGATACCAATTTTCGTTTTAAGTTGTCGATTTCTAACTTGTCTTTTTCTAATGATAATACTACATTGTGTTTGTTGATTTGAATAGATGAGTCTCTGCATGCCGAGTTTGTGATTAATTGATGTCATAAGATTCGATAGAGTAGAAAATGGAAATGTTGAAATTTAATTAGAAAGTGATATTTTTGTAATTCGACTAATCTACTGATTTACTAGCTAAGTGTCATCGATTAATCACGTTATTGATTATTTGGGTGTCGATGTTCAAGTGATCGATTCTTTGAGTTGTCAATGTCCACATTGTTGATTTTCGAGTTGATTTGTTGATTGAGACCAAGTTGTCGATATGTAAGAAGTTGATTGATAAGTTGTGTATTTTTGTGTTATCGATCTATGACTTGTCGACTGTTGACAAATCTACCAATATATGACTATGTTAATATGGTTCACTTGGGAAATGAAAAGAGGTAAATTCATTATTGTTATTTATATAAGCGATGCATGGAAAAAAAAAACATGACTGTGTTTTGATAATGCTTTTGCATAAGATGATGTTGTGTACCAAATGTTGATTTTGAGGATGGCTATACAAGAGATGATAAATGAGTGTTGATTTCGTTGTTGATGCAAGGGTGATGTTATCATAAATCTATCTAAACTAAACTTTATGCAATAATATAGCACTCAATAATGCAAAGCAATAAATAAACTGCAAGATAGTATGACAAAAGCATTTGCAATGTTAGTTAGAAAATCATTTATGTTTCTAAATGTCCAAATTTTCTAAACAAAACTAAACTTAAATGCATTCTATGTCTAGTATGACTAATATGGCATGTAAATGAACCTAGACATACGATTTCTAATGACACGCGAGCAATGACACATGGCAAGATATGAATGACGTGGCAAGATGACATGCGAGCATGATGCAATTAATCTATATGACATGCACGTGGTATTTTTATATTTTTTAATTTAAATTCGGAATAAATAACTAACCTAATTTAAACATGTAATAATAAAATCTAAGAAAAGAATCTAATCTATTCTAAGAAAATAATCAAAATTTATCCTAAACATGCAATATATTATCTACTCAAATTTTACCTATTCTTTTGTGTTTTTTATTTATGGAAAGACAATCAATTCAATTAAAAAAAAAAGACGGAAAGAAATAGTAATGAACACAACACCTAATCAAAAGAAATATTATCCCTATCCTTTTAAATTTAGAAAGGATAGATTAACGAATCATATCTCAGGCATAAGGATCGGATTGGTCAATCTTCCGCACAATCGCAAATCATATCTCGGGCAGGAGATTGGATTGACAATTTCTAATACGATCGCGAGTCATATTTCGAGTATGAAATCGGACTGTCAACCATAGCACGTTACAAAATTAGGAAATAATGCCTAATTATATGGTAATATTACTCAAAGATTTAAACAAGATTTCAATTTCACAAATTAAGCAACAAAATATATGAAAATTGAATAATGAAAATTCTTACCTAATCCGCGATATTGCTCAAATAGCATTTCCAAATTCAGACGGACGACGGATCTGGACTGCGGATCGCGGGACTCGTCGGATGGTGGCTTGCGGTGTGACTCGGCCTGGGAGGGTTCGATAGCCTCTCGGTGAGGCAAAGACTGAGCAAGCTCACAACGTTACTGTGAGTACTCAATGGAGAATCAGACAAGACAACGACCAACGAGATTGGACTCGTTGGACTTGGTAATGACCTTGAACTCACGGAGCTTCAATGCGAGGACACTCGTGAAGTTGCTGGATGTTACTGGATTTCAAAGGACGACCTCCGGGAGTCGTCCAAATTGCTTGAGACACGCCAGACCTGCTGGAGAATGGCCGGATTACAGGGATTTGCTAGAAAAATTGACTGCAGTGAACGTGGGGTCAGGGACAGTGGCTCGCCGGGATTGTAACGGTGCTATGGTGGCTGGCGATGAGCACTAGTTCCACCGGGCTGCTGTGCTGAACGTCGGAGAGGATGGGCTCGCCAAGAATCTGCAGAAAATTGTTTGGAATTACTGGAAACCGCTCGCGCTCACTGGCTGGTATCTCTGGGCGCTCGCTGACTGTTGGAGCAGCGTCTGAGGCGTGAAGGGCTGAGGCAGGGACAACTCCGGATGTTGGAAGTGCGGTGGTGCAGAGTGGCCAGCAGCAACAGTGATGAGTAGTTCGGCAAGGGTATCACTGAGTTGGACTTCACTTGGACGCAGTATATTGGCTCCGTCAACAATAAGCCAACCTTGGGTGAACCTACAAAATCAGAGAAGACCAAGCCAAACATAGAAGTTCAGATCTCCGTTGAGCTCACGGCAAGAGCAGCATCAAGTGAGGGCGAAACAGCTTGTGGGCAGCGGCTCGTCGTCGTCGTAGGAGGTGGGCACAGCAGCAGCAACTTCTTCACGGACTGCCGCCGACTTACTTAAGTGACGCAGCAATGAGCGGAGAAACAGCCACGAGGAGGCACGAAAGCAGCAAGAAATAGAGTCCGGTCGTGGAGCTCTCGGTCGTGATCGTGTAGACACACGCCCGAGGAAGAGGACGACTTTTCTCTCCCTTTTAACTCTCTTGTTTTCTCTCTATGTTCTTGTGTGTGATCACACCCCAAAAGAAAAGCACCCCACGTATTGTGCTATTATCTTTTTTATATGCAAAGAAATGGAGCCCATTGTGCTATCATCTTTTTTATATGCAAAGAAATGGGGGCCACCAAGGAAAGAAAATATATAATTTTTTCCTCTTTCCAACCACATATTGCACAATCAAGATACGCAATTTCTTTCCTCCTCTCCCCTCTCACACACATCTCCTTTTATATTTGTTTTGTCTTCTTCCCTCGCCAAATCAGAATATTGTCTGTATTTCAGCCAAGATTCCACGCCTAAACCAACAAGATTACGCCTTTCAAGACTTGGAAAAGAATCTCTTTCTTCCTAGTCTCTTTGTTTTTCGGTTCTTGATCAAGAATTATGCACTAAATATATGGCAAACATATAATATGCACACAATCAAGAATATAACATTTTGCACGATTTATATGTGGCACTTGATCGCATATCCCTAGATCGTGAACTTATGAAAATTCTTTCCAAGTGGAGGACCCCCCGCGCAAAAATGAATGGACTAGGCCAAAATTTTTAATCCCCGTGGGTTTAGTCCAATTCCATTAAGTCCAGAACCATTTATTTAAATCCATCCAACACCGGTACAAAAAATATGCAATTAATGTAATTAAACTATATGATAAATGCTCCTAAAAACTAAATGCAGTTTAATTATTATTTTTGCTAGGTGTCGGGATTGACCCTAAATTTTCCTATGCAATATGTACTCAAATAGATCACCAAAATTTAGGTGTCAACAAGTAAATTCCGTCGTTCACATGTTTGAGGCGACGATGCCTCGAAGTTGAGATGCCCCGTGTGTCGAGATGCCCCGGGGAGTGTTTCAGGATACCTCGGAGTGGAGATGTCTCGTGTGTTGAGATGCCTCGGAGTTGAAATGCCCTATTTGTCGGGATGCTCGGGGGAGTGCTTTGGAAGTACTTTGGAGTTGAGATGCCCCGTGTGTCGAGATGCTATGATGTGGAGATCGAACCCTATCGAGGAGGAGATGATAGGGACCCGTTATTCTATCCGCTAGGCCTGATCACTCGAGCGAGAGCGAAGGAATTCAAACAAGCTATCGGCATCATGGTTCAAGATATTTGGAATGAAAATAATCTGAATTCGAAACTTGAAGATTCCGAAACTCCTTGGCGCAACATGATTATTTTTGGTCTAGCGAATTCCGAAAGAGCTTAAAATTGACGAACTCCAAATTGACTCAAATTTGGATGGACGCTTGGAAATGGGCAGCTGATCAATACACATTACTTTAGTAGTGATAGATGACGTTTTTTAGCGATTTGGAGTCGTTTAGATGAACTTTTAGGCTTTTTTCTATTTTTGGACGAATTTTTAATAATTAAGGTTATCTTTGTAATTTTAATCCTAGTAGGATTAGAATTAGGGTTAGCACCCTATATAAGGTTGCTTATAGGTTTCTAAGGGAGGCAGAATTTTATTTAGCAAATTTTCTTCTTGAGTTCTCCTGAGGACTAGATCTTATCAAGGCTCCTTTGTGGCGATCGAATTTAACTTATCGAGCAAAATCGCGAATTCTTTTGTTCGTGGCGTTATAGCGTGGATTGGTTGACACAGGTTCGTCAACAGGTCGTGTTCATACCGAGATTACCAATCACAGGTTCGATTGGAGGTCGAGGTTAGCAATTCGTAACTCATAGATCTTCGTAGAACGATCATCTTCCACACAGATTCATATCATCTAGTACCAGAGCGAGGTTCTACAAGGTCTATTTATCCTACTTTTACTGCTTTCGTTATTAATCGAATTAGGGTTCTAAATTTGTTCTTGCTGTGATTTCAATTTTGACTTAGGGTTTTTGGTCCTAGTTATTTATTTATTTTTTCTTTATATATTGTACTTGAGTTTGTAAAAAAAAAGAAAAAAAAAGCAAAAAAAGAGGCAAAAAAAAGAGAGCAAAAAAAAAGAAGCAAAGGAAAAAAAAATCAAGAGGACGACTCGTTTCTTTTTTTTTTTAATCATTGATAGTTGGACCGAATAGAAAAAAAAAATTCCAGTAGCAGAAATTGAAGTTGAATCCGAATCTCGCAAAAATTTGCTGAATTGCTGAGTTGATCGGTATATTATTGAATTTGATCTTGTTTGGTGGTTTATCGATTGTTACGAGGAGCTTGTGAGACTAGATTCAAGTCTGAAAAAAGAGCTTTCTAGAAGGAAACGAGAGGTAAAAGGCAAGAGTGTGTGAGTTTAATTGAGGGAAAAAAAAGCCGAAATTGAGTTAAACACGAGAGGAGTGACAAACACTTTGAGCGGAAAACGTGAGGGAGTGACTAGTGAGATTTTTTTTTATCTCTAACATTTTCTTGCAGGTTTAAAAAAAATGTCAAGCTCAGGCCAGGGAAATGTGAATCAAAGGGAGGATCGCACTCATCCAAGGGATGATGCGATTCTAGCAGCATCCAGCAATTGAGTTTACAAATTGAAGCACTTAGCAATCGAGTTACAAGATGTGAGACGAGACTTGAAGACGACCGAGAGCCACCACGAGAGAGGCCACAAAATCAGCGAGAGGAGCCTAGGACACAACCTAGATGGCAACGGCAATTTAATGATGCATATGTGTCCGATACAGAAGATGATCGAGATGGCAAGTTTGAGAGGAGAAACGGACGCCGAGGATTTAGACATCGAGAAGACGATGAACTTGGCAACATCAAGATGAAGATTCCATCTTTCCAAGGAAAGAATGATCCTGATGCGTATCTAGAATGGGAGAAATGGATGGAGATGGTATTTGATTGCCAGCGATATTCGGAGCTCAAAAAGGTAAAAATTACAGCTGTTGAATTCACTGATTATGCTATAATTTAGTGGGATCAACTTGTGACTAGCAGGAGACGCAATGGTGAAAGACCAATAGAAACGTGGGATGCGATGAAAGCAGTGATGATGAGGCGCTTTATACCTAGTCATTACCACATAGACTTGTTCCATAAGCTGCAAAATCTTACACAAGGTAATAGGAGTGTGGAAGAATACCATAAAGAGATGGAGATTGCTATGATCCGTGCTAATGTAGTGGAAGACCGTGAGGCCACAATATCACGATTTTTGTATGGTTTGAGCCGAGATATAGCAAGGGTAGTGGAGCTGCAACACTACGTTGAATTAGAGGAATTAGTGGACAAAGCCATCAAAGTTGAGCGGCAATTGAAGTTGGATCGAAATTACAAGAGTGGTGGAGGTTCAAGCTCGAATTAGAAGTCTAATTGGAAGAGAGACGAGAAGCCGAATTGGAAGGGAAACAATATCAAGACTGAAACTTTGAAGGAGAAGGAGAAGGATGGCAAAGTTGTTTTAAATCCGGCTTCAGGTAAAACTGAAAACTCTAACACTAGGACTCGTGATATTAAATGCTTTAAGTGTTTGGGTAGGGGTCATATGGCAAATCAGTGCCCTAATAGGAGGGTGATGGTCATGACTGGACATAATGATGTTGAATCAGAAAGTGAGAGGGAGGAAGAGGATGATGACATGCCACCATTGGAGGATTGTAGTGATGTTGAGATGCCAGTAAAGGGTGAATTGATGGTTGTTAGATGTTCTCTTAGTGTTCAAGTTAAAGAGAATGAGCATCACCAGCAACGCGATAACTTGTTCCATACAAGATGCTTGGTGAATGGTAAGATTTGTAGCTTGATTGTTGATGGAGGTAGTTGTATAAATGTAGCAAGTTCTACCATGGTGGAGAAGTTGGGATTGAAGACTACAAAACATCCAAGACCATATAGATTGCAGTAGTTGAATGATAGTGGTAAAGTAAAAGTATCGAAGTAAGTTCGAGTTCCATTTGAGATAGGGCGATATAAGGATGAGGTGATGTGTGATGTTATACCTATGCAAGCATAGCATCTTTTGCTTGGTAGGCCATGGCAGTATGATCGAAAGGTACATCATGACAGGTACACTAACCGATATTCATTGGTGATGAATCAGAAAACATACACGTTGGTGCCAATGACACCTACTGAGGTGTATGAAGATCAATTGAAACTACAACGTGAGGCTGAAAGAGAGAAAAAAAGTGATAAAACTAAGGGCCTGCATGGAAACTCTTGAGACACAAGTAAAAGGAGAGGAAAATAAGAGTATAGTGGTAAAAATCGAGAGAAAAGGAGAGAGAAAAGAAAAGAGAGAAAAGAATTTTTATGTAAAATCGAGCGAAGTGAAGAGAGCTTTATTTTTGGACCGACCGATACTTGTACTTTGGTACAAAGAGGCACTGTTTACTACTAACGAACTTGACCCGAATTTGCCAAGTTCTGTTGTGTCTTTATTGCAGGAATTTGAAGATGTCTTTCCTGATGAACTTCCTGGAGGTTTACCACCAATTCGAGGCATAGAGCATCAAATCGATTTGATTCCTGGTGCACCATTGCCTAACCAACCCGCATATCGAAGCAATCCTGAAGAGACAAAGGAACTTTAGCAGCAAGTTAGCGAATTACTAAATCAAGGATATGTGAGAGAGTCTCTTAGCCCGTGTGCTGTTCCTGTTTTGTTGATGCCAAAGAAGGATGGGTCGTAGCGGATGTGTATTGATTGTCGAGCAATCAATAACATAACGGTAAAGTATCGACATCCTATTCCTAGGTTAGATGACATGTTGGATGAATTGTATGGAGCTTGCATATTTACTAAAATTGATTTGAAAAGTGGTTATCATCAAATTAGAATGAAAGAGGGGGATGAATGGAAAACTACATTTAAGACCAAATACGGGTTATATAGTGGTTAGTCATGCCATTCAGTTTAACTAACGCACCTAGTACTTTTATGCGACTTATGAATCATGTTCTGCGTGCTTTTATTGGTTGATTTGTAGTTGTCTATTTTGATGATATCTTGATATATAGTCGAAACCTTGATGACCATATTGAGTATGTGCGAGCGGTTTTGCAGGTTTTAAAGGCTGAACAATTATATGCTAACCTAAAGAAGTGCTGTTTTGTAACTGACAAATTAGTATTTCTAGGCTTTGTTGTTGGTGCTGATGGAATACAGGTTGATGAAGAAAAGGTGAAAGCAATCCGTGAATGGCCAACACCTAAGACAGTAGGAGAGGTGCGCAGCTTTCATGGTTTAGCCAGTTTCTATCGTAGATTTGTAAAAGACTTCAGCACCATCGCCGCACCTTTAACCGAGATTATTAAGAAGCACGTGGGTTTCACGTGGGGAGAAGAGCAAGAGAGAGCATTCAATCTGTTAAAGGATAAGTTGACTAATGCTCCTTTGTTATCTTTACCAAATTTTAGTACTACTTTGAGATAAAACGCGATGCTTCTGGTACAGGAATTGGAGCCATATTGATGCAAGGAGGACGTCTTATAGCGTATTTCAGTGAGAAGTTAAGCGGAGCGACATTGAATTATCCGACTTACGATAAGGAGATGTATGCTTTGGTGCGAACTTTGGAGAATTGGTAACATTACTTGTGGCCAAAGGAGTTTGTGATCTACATCGACCACGAGACCTTAAAGTATTTGAGGGGGCAGCAAAAGTTGAACAAAAGACATGCCAAATAGTTGGAGTTCATTGAGACTTTTCCATATATAATCAAGTACAAAAAAGGTAAGGAAAATGTGGTAGCCGATGCACTTTCTCGAAGGTACGCAATTCTAACTACTCTAGGAGCAAAGTGTCTAGGTTTCGAGCATATCAAAGGTTTATACGCTGACGATGATGATTTTGGAAGAGTATTTAAAACTTGTGAGCATGCTGCGTTTGAAAAGTTTTATAGGCATGATGGATATATCTTTCGTGAAAATAAGTTGT
This sequence comes from Syzygium grande, assembly GCA_024733475.1. Lineage (NCBI taxonomy): Eukaryota > Viridiplantae > Streptophyta > Magnoliopsida > Myrtales > Myrtaceae > Syzygium > Syzygium grande. The sequence continues at coordinate 36,743,772 of JAMXDD010000008.1, read as the reverse complement.
GTTTGCCTAGATGCTCTTTGCGCGAGTTATTAGTGCGAGAGGCACATAGTGGTGGTTTAATGGGGCATTTTGGAATCAATAAGACTTATAAAGTGCTGCATGAACATTTTTTTTGGCCACACATGAAACGAGATGTCACACGAGTTTGCGAGAGATGTATTGCATGTAAGCAGGCTAAGTCTACAATTAAACCACATGGTTTGTATACACCTTTGCCTATCCCGACGCATTCTTGGGTTGATATCTCTATGGATTTTGTGTTAGGATTGCCTCGGTCTAAGCATGGCAAGGATTCTATTTTTGTGGTTGTTAATCGATTTTCAAAGATGGCTCATTTTATACCTTGTCATAAATCTGATGATGCATCGAATGTTGCTGAATTGTTCTTTCGTGAAGTTGTACGTTTGCATGGCATGCCTAGGTCCATTGTTTCTGATCGAGATACTAAATTTCTAAACTATTTTTGGAAGACATTGTGGAAGAAGTTAGGTACACAACTTTTATTCTCTACTACTTGTCATCCACAAACTGATGGTCAAACTGAAGTAGTTAATAGGACTTTAGGGACATTGTTGCGTGTTATCATTAAAAAAAACATTAAGTCTTGGGAAGATTGTTTACCGCATGTTGAGTTTGCTTATAATAGGAGCGTGCATTCTGCTACTAAATTCACACCGTTTGAGGTTGTCTATGGTTTTAATCCCTTAACTCCGTTAGATTTAATCCCTTTACCTATTGCTGAGCGTGTGGATTTAGATGGTACTAAGAAAGCTGAATTTGTAAAGATTTTATATGAGAAGACGCGGCTGAATATTGAGCTTAAGACAAAGCAGTATGCAAAGCAAGCCAACAAAGGGCGCAAGAAAGTAGTGTTTGAGCCCGGAGATTAGGTTTGAGTTCATATGTGCACAGAGCGTTTCCCCAAACAGCGACACTCTAAATTGCTACCGCGAGGGGATGGACCATTTATGGTATTGAAAAGAGTTAACGATAATGCTTACAAGCTTGACCTTCCAGGTGAGTATAGTATTAGTGCTACTTTTAATGTTTCTAATTTGACTCTTTTTGATGCAGACGCTGATTTGAGGGCAAATCCTTTACATGGGAGAGGGAATGATGTGGACATCGAACCCTATCAAAGAGGAGGTGCTAGGGACCCGTTATCTTATCCGCTAGGCCCGATCACTTGAGCGAGAGCGAAAGAATTCAAACAAACTATCGGCATTATGGTTCAATATATTTGGAATGAAAATAATCTGAATTCGAAACTTGAAGATTCTAAAACTCCTTGGCGCAACATGATTACTTTTGGTCCAGCGAATTCCGAAAGAGCTTAAAATTGATGAACTCTGAATTGGCTCAAATTTGGATGGACGCTTAGAAACGGGCCGCTGATCAATACATACTACTTTAGTAGTGATTGATGACGTTTTTTAGCGATTTGGAGTCGTTTAGATGAACTTTTAGGCTTTTTTCTATTTTTGGACGAATTTTTAATAATTAAGGTTATCTTTGTAATTTTAATCCTAGTAGGATTAGAATTAGGGTTAGCACCCTATATAAGGTTGCTTATAGGTTTCTAAGGGAGGCAGAATTTTATTTAGCAAAGTTTTCCTTTTTGAGTTCTCTTGAGGACTAGATCTTATCAAGACTCCTTTGTGGCGATCGAATTTAACTTATCGAGTAAGATCGCAAATTCTCTTGTTCGTGGCGTTGTAGCGTGGATTGGTTGACACAGGTTCGTCAACAGGTCGTGTTCATACCGAGATTACTAATCACAGGTTCGATTGGAGGTCGAGGTTAGCAATTCGTAACTCATAGATCTTCGTAGAACGATCATCTTCCGCACAGATTCATATCATGCTCCAAGGAATATTTTGGGATGCCTCGGAGTAGAGATGCCCCGTGTGTCGAGATACTTCTGACTTGGGATGCCCAAGGAATCGGGATGAGATTGAAATGATAATACCGAATATAATGCATATCTATGTGTATGTATAAATGCATACATTCATACCTGCCTATTAATGAATTAATTGGTGATAATCATGCAATACAATATGTTATGTCATCCGGTGGCATTTGAGTGAATGATCTAATGTTGTTAATGGTTTCTACTGGCATAGCATGAAAAGATATTCCATGTGTATAGCCACTAGGTGATACTGGTACATCTTGAAATAATATGTTATCTATTTGCTTTGAGTGAATGAACTACTGTTATGTTGTTAATAGTTTTCATCGTATCATGATAGAAAGAAAGATCACTTGCTTATGCATTTATCATACATGGTTATTGCCTTGAACTCATGCTGTTTGTATGTACTAGATTGAGTGGTAAGATGATCTCCTACCTTAGATTTAGAGATTTCAACACTAGGTTTCAGCTCACCCCTTTTTTTTAGATTTGTAGGATGGTCCCCTGGACATGTCAGTGGAGGGGATGAGATGATACTGAAAGCCATCAACTCTTAAGTTGGATGGTGGTTTGGTTAATGTTTTGGTTTAGTATGAGACTAGTGGTACTAGTGGACTCGACCTACCTCCCAAGACTTTTGTAATTAAGAATTGTTTCTGTTGGTAACTAGTGTTGTTAATGTAAAGAAGCATATATGTATTTATTAAACTAATGCGATTTTCTTGTAAGGTATGTTGCGAAAATTTTATTGTACTTCCACATGTGTAAATACAACTATAAGTATAAATAGAAAGGACACGTGCTGTGCGTAACGTATTGGGACGTCACACTAAATTAAGTTTGTGGTATCTTAAGAACTCAGATTTGATGTTATTGGGATACTGAGAAGCTGACTTCCCAATTTACAAAAATGACAAAAAGAGCACCTCTAGTATTTGTCAAATAATCCGTTGTATGCTTGTTTCATGATTTTCAAAGAAGTAAAATTCAGTTATCCTTTTAACTCCTCAAGCTGAGTATATGGCTCTAGATATATGCCGTAACTTTTGTGAATGAAGCAGCAATTAAGTAATTTTGGTAAGGAAAAATCGAACATACCCATTATGTGTGATATTACCAACACGATTAATTTGACTAAGAATCCAATCATACATTTTAGGGCTAAGCATATTTCAATCCCTCATATATTGTTGTGGAAGCAATCGATTGAATAGTAAATTAGACAGAATAAAAAAATATATCGGACATCAGATTTACGTGATTCGATTGTAGTGACTAATGTCCACGGGAAGAGCAGCACGAAATTCTACTATAGATCAAGCGATATACACTCAAACACTCTAAGAATTTTCCAAATCCTAATTACATCTAATAACTCACGCAGTGTTTAGCTCCATAATTTCTCACGAAATAATCTCTCAATTTTATGAAGGAATTATATATAAATTCTTACTATAAGATTTAATCTCTATAAACAATTAAATTTTTAGTGGAATTTCACTAACAAAATTACAAATCCAGTACCAAGCATTCAACCGCGCTTCAAGACTTCGCTGAAAGAAACGTTCCTTGACCCATGGGTATTTATATATACCCTGACACACGTGGACTGAAGTTCATGGCCAATTAAGCAATTTACTTTTTCAACTTGGACTAAAACAGGAAATATCACACTAATTTCACCAGGATGGATATCTGTGCGATTCAAACCTCATCCAATGCAGAGTCCAAGTTCAGTCAACCAATTGGACTTTCCTTTCTTTTTTTTTTCTTTTCCCACACGGCGACAAAGGGGATAAAATAACCTTTCCTTTTCTATGTCCTCTTTCCACGGTCAAAGATCCAACAACACTTCAGCGTGAAAATATCAAATTACGTACCAGCTTATATGTACTTGAATTCGTGTCAGATTTGTTCAACAAATTCAAATTCGAAATATATTTTAATATATATAACTTTTATTTCTATTTGCACTAATAATGTCTACATATTATGTATGGTGTTACAGTGAATCCGAAATATGTCTAATGCCATCAGCCATCAGAGCTTTAACTCTATTCAAGAATTTGTACAAAGGGCATCGGACGGAAGAGATTCAAGATTGCATATCCAATGTCTTCCAATTCCTCGAAACTGATAAATAACATACGAGTCGTGGTATATTTGTTCATCTTCTCTTATGGGTTTAATTAGCATGGATAAAATTCAAGACAAGCAGACAAGATGACTCGAGAATGTGGATGGGGGGAGAGCTGATGTAGCTAGCAAGGATTACCTAGAAGGGGGTGAATAGGTGATCTTAAACAATTTTTTTCAATTTATGTAGAAATAAAAGAATACAGTTGATTCTGAATAAAATTTAGATTTAAAACAAATTATATAGACAGTTTTTTTGATGTGCAGAATGTAAATAAAGAGATAAGTGATAGAAAAAAACTTCACACAAGTTTATAGTGGTTCGGCTTATAGCAAGCTTACGTTCACTCTCCCACGCTTACAGTCTATCGGCTGGATTTCACTATGTAATCAAGAGAAATTTATAGATTCTGAGTGATAGCATTCTCGTGTATGATAAGACTCTCTATCTTACACAATCACCTTTATAAAGTATCCCTTAAGATCTTAATCTTTGGCTCAGAACAACAAGAGAAATGATTGGAGTATACTCAGACTTTGGACTTGTTGATTCTTGATTCTATATACCTTCTGCTGCTCGTTGATCTCCTTAAATACTCCTCTACATCCACACTAGCTGTTGGACAGCATACAAAGGATTATCTTCGAATCTTCACCCTGGGACAGATTTGTATAACAAGGATTAAATAGCCGTTGTATAACAGATTTTGAATCCCGCTAATTCTGGTCGCCCATACAATCAAAATCTTGGTTTTCATGAGAGAGTTTTATCCGATGTAATGCATTCTTGTCGAAGTATTTAATTGTCAATCAATTATTGCCTTAGATTGAAACAATTAAAACTTTCCTTCTATAAAATTCATACTGGATCACTAGCTATTTTGTTTGGTTCTGAATTCTACGTCTGAAGAAATTCTGTAACTGCATCTGAAGAACTCCTGCGTCTGTGTCTAAATAATTTCTTCGTCTGCATCTGACTAAATCTGCATCTGAATCTCAAAACTTATGTTATGTAGGTCTTTAATAAGGTACTTGACAGCTTGTAATGTCTGAATAACTTCCTTCTGAATTTCTATAATATACATACTTTGAGTAAATTAGTTCAGAATAAATATCAGACTTTATAATTATGCAGAAGGTTTTGTCAACTTCAAAATTAATAGAAGTTTTCCTCAATAATCTCCCATTTTTTTATGGTGACAAAACTTTCCTGCAGATTAATTAATTTGAAATTGATTTGTAAGTATATTAAGCGTATTGATAGATTGAAATTGAAAGAGCAAACTCTGATATCTGTGTCTTTCTCTTCCTTTGCATATAACCTGCATTTGATCCTACATATTATAGTAAATTTGCATCTAATTTCTCCCCCTTTTTGTCATCAACAAAAAATAACAGAGAGAATAAACTATAGATATTAAACAATCAACCAGTCTAACAAAAATTGTTAGTTATATTACAGACCGAATGAAAATTAGATCTGTTGGAGAGAAATGTTGAAAAACAGGTTATTTTTTTTTAAAGGAGTACGAATCAGTTGAAAATTTTTCAATATTGAGACGGCCTCCTCAATCTTTGAACTGCATTGTCCTGTGGCCTTGTCCATGTTGGACGAACTCATAGCAATGGCTTTCTCTAGATCTGCTTTGTTTGCTGCTACCTGAAGTTGTTGAGATTTGTTGTTTTCCTCAATAATTCTTTGTAGATTCTTTATGTCTTGTTCTAGTACAATTTGCTTGTCTTTAATCTCAAGCGGAATAGAGAGAATGTTCTGATTGTCAGATGGCTATTCATGGACATTAGCTTACTCAAACTGATTGTATCCTTTATCTGATTCTGGTGGAATCTCCCTTGAACAAGTGCATGATCTTCATAAACATGTTCTTCATGAATTGGTTCTGAAACCTTGTAAGCTGGTTCAGGAACATGTTCTGGGCCTCCTGTTTCAAAGTGATCTGCTTCTGCTTCATCATTTTCATCATGCAGAATAATTTTTCATTTCCAGGTACACTCTAATTGGGGTAGGAGAATCAGACTGCTTGCTGGTTGAACTGGTTCTTTTCCTTTGCTCTTTTTCTTTCTCAATTGTCTTTCCAACAGATTTTTCATTCGACCGTTCAGCCTCTTTTCTTCTCACTTTCTCCCTTACATCATCAAATTGCTTCATTTTTTAAAGCATTCTTTCACCAACAAACATACAAGGTATAAGGGTTTTGCTCATCTCATTAGGAATGGATATATTGAGGAACATAAAGATTCGTGAGATAAGAGCACCATATGGAAGTTGTCCCTTGTCCTTCCGTAATGTTCTATACATATGGAAAATGATGATATGGGGAAGAGAGAAAGATTGACCTTTTAGGATTGCCCAGATAAGCTTAATTTCTAACTTGGATAAATCAGTCTTGGATGCTACTTTGGGCTTCAGACAGTTGATAATCATCTTGTGTAGAATCACTGATCTTCTGGACAAATCAGAATATGAAAGATGCCTTTTGAGCCCTAAGCAAAGTTTACATTCTCTGAGGCCACCTTGGAAGCATCTTCGAGGCTTACTTCCAGTGGAGTAAATTTGGAATATTTTGCTCCAATTATTACGCCCAACTCCTCCATTTTTAAGTCAAACTTTTTGTCACCAACAGTGAATTGAATCCTGTTGGGTGACAAAATAGAACGATTTGAGCAAAAATATGCAGTCAGTTCAGCATAGACATGTCACGCGCCGCACCCTACGAGCGCGCGATCATCCCTCGATGGTTGTATTCCGAATGCGATGTCCCAGGACTCGTCGCCGACCCATGCGAACATCAAAACATAAAGCACAAGCGGAAACGATTAAAAGTACCAAGACAAAATTAAATACCAAGGGTAGTAGAACACTTGAACAAATGAACCACATACTTCATTCAACGACACGTACTCACAAAATCTAACCTTACATACAAAAGCCACTAGGGTTAAAATCACCATCATCAAAAGGGGTAAGTGATCGGGTAGGTTAGCCTAGCTATACAAAAAGGGTCCACCAACTCCATGGGCTCCTCTTCGGGATCTTGCTCCATCGGCTCTTCCTCGGGATCCCAAAACGCTGTAACGGACCATTCATGGTCGGAGTTGGGAGTCTGAAATGGTTATATAATAACCATGAGAACGAGTCTCAATAAGCAATACCCTAAACCCCACCTAGGCCAATGCGTACCCAGACAAGTCTTACCCAAACACATAATAGAGCAACCATACAACTTGGGCCCTGGGGCCCAAATCAAGCATATAGTGATCTTGTAGGTTAGGCACATAACAAGAATGGCACTGAGTCCAACAATGGTACATACACCCATATTAATTGGCCACGAACATATGCCATGCACATGCTTACACTAAAAAAAAATCCACTCTTCGTACATTTGCCAATGCCATGCTTATGCTCATGCTCGCACTCATGCTCATGCCTCGTCGCACACTTGCATGCTAGCACTCTTGCCATTTATCAATTTCTCCTTCGACCCGCGTTAAACGCATCAGGTCCAACCCGCGTAAAACGCATCAGGTCTATCACCGAGATCGATCTCTAGCCTCGCGTAAAACGATCGGGCTCATGACACATTACCCGCGTAAAACGATCAGGTTGGTCATCTTCCGTAAACCGGCATTGTCCCGCGTAACACGCCTCGGGACGGGTTCACTACCCCGCGAAAACGCATCGGGCTTATTGTGATCACACATTCACAAATACCAATTTTTATCCCGAACCCCGCGTAAGACGCATCAGGGCATTTTAGGTGATCACAATGCACGTCATTCGGGCACACTCGTATATGCACATGCCGTACCGATGCTTGAGATGCACACTCGTGGCTATAACATTCACGTTTGGGCATTTACTTGCACAACACCACTTACTCAAATCACGATGCAACATGCTCAACTTGCACCACGCATATTCAATTTCATAAATCAACATGCCCAATCAGTCAATCAATTCAAATCAGCCATCACATGGCCCAACCAATCACTCATGGCAATTCACGAACAAATCATATATTAGTTGCACAAGGCCCAATTAAAACCTCAATGGACAACCACTAATCAGGCTGAGAGAGAGAGAGACCGAGAATACACAAAATCAGGTCCGAACTGGGCAGTTGCACAATGACCGAAATCCATTTGAAATAAATAGTAACTCAACTCCAAAAATTATGAAATTTGGATATGTTGTACAAAACATTTTGATAAGCATTTTCCGTGAAGAACTCGAAACCCAGTTCCAACCATAAATACCTTGTTTTATCGCTTGAAGTCAGACAAAATCAACCTGCCCAGTCAGACCGCGTGACCATCAAAATGCATCTCATCCAGTACCCAAATCATTTTGGAAAGCCTTGAAATTTTTATATGCTATAGAGACGGATGTACTTAAAAATTTTCATGAAGGAAGTTTGTTGAAAAGAGGTCTGGAAAAATTTATAAAAATTCGAACAGACCCGAAGGTCGGATGAACAGTAAATCCAGCAGACTGAATTCGGTCCAAAAATGGGCTTACGAATGGCATTAAATGACCTCCAAAAATTCCAAAATTAAATTATGTCATACTTCAAGATGTTATGAACAACTTTCATGGAGAACACTTCCTCAAATTCGGCCCACACAAGTCACAGTAAAAATAACAAAATCCAGCGACGTAGTAGCAACCCTACCGGAAATCAACCAACAAGCACCACCAAGCAAATTAAGCACAACCAGCCACTAAACCAACTATCCACAGCCCTAATCCACCCCTAAACATGTCCATTAGTAACCCACTAGCCTAACCAAGGATTAGGAAGTCACTTACTCTTAGCCTAAGCAAGAAAATTGAGCAACGGGAGCAAACAAGAGCCTTGGCACGGCAACGGCTACTCCGGCGAAGCAAATGGCAGCTCAAGTGGTCGGTGATGGTGGCTGAGGGTAGCTAAGCAAGGGGGCTGGTTGGTCTGGTGAGCAGCAGCAAGAAAAGCAAGAAGTAACGAAGCAAAATGAAGAAGAAACAGCAGCAGCCGCTGAAATAGAAGTGAAGAAGACCAAGAAGAAAGAAAGGAAAAGGAAAACGGGGAGAGAAGGAGGAGTTGGTGAGCAGCAAGGGGACGTGGGGGGAAAGAAAGAGAAGTCAGCTGCATGTGGGGTGTCAGCTAACGTGGAGGAGGAGTCAGCGGTCAGCAGAAGAAGCATGGGTTCAGCAACAACAAGTCAGCAACAGGGACGTGGAGGAGCAGCAAGACAGCAGCAGCAAAGGTCAAGAGTCAGTAGAAACAGAGGCAGAAAACAAAAGCGACGTGGAGGAGTAAGCAGGCGTGAAGGAAGAGAGGAAGTCAGCGGCGTGGGGAAGCGGCGACGTGGGGGAGGAGAGAGAGAGGAGAGGAAGTCAAACGCACTTGAGTGCGATCCAACGATCCTCGTTTAAATCTGAAAACGATCCAACGGCTCACGAAAACCCTAATTATAAATTAGGAAAAACACCAAAAGATAATAACTAAGACACACTACGAGGGAGGTCTACTAGTCCAAATCCGCATCCGGTCACTTTTCGCATATTCCGGGCAATCTCGAGGTTGGCCACAATAATATCGACACCATCCAATTAAATTCGTCCCTGAATTCCGAGAAATTCGACACCAAAATTTGGGCTCTAAATAACGACCAAATTCGATCGATGTAATTCTAGTGAAATCTCTAATTTAAAAAAATAAAATAACCGAGAGTGATCAGTTCCTGGGCGAGATTTTACTATAAGCACATTGACGAATTATACGTTTTATAAATCCCAAAAATGAGCCAAAATTTGGGATGTCACAAGACATTTTCAGATTGCAAACAAAACTCATAAATGCCCAATTTCGCAAACAAATGCTTCACAGAAATTCCAACTTTTTCAAGGTAATCAAAATCGACAGTTTGATATTTCATGATGCCTCTAGCCCGCAGCAACTTGTAGAAAGTATTGTGTTAATTGCTTCTAAATAAGCCTCCACTTCCTGGCATACTAGATGCAATCCCTACTTTTATTTGAAAACTATCAAAGAATTTACCATCATCATCAGGAATAACATGCTTAGTTGCACTGGTGGTTTTAGGGCTGATGTTTTAAGCAGATTTTTGTCAGACGGTGTTGATGTTTCTTCGACTTTTTCTTTGCCGTTTTTGGAAAAGGGCTCTTTTGGTGTAAAACTAGCTGGAATATTGTCAGTTTCAATACAAAACTGAGAGTAGCTTTCAGTAAGATGTTCTTCAGAGCATAAATCATTGTCTTTAAAATAGTCATGCAGAATCGATGCAGAGGCATTACTTATTTTTAACCACTGATAAGCATTCCATACAAGCTTGATACTATGAAAACGAAAATCTATTTTACCCGACGATTTTTGAGGCAATGATCGCTTCGGTGGTGGAGTCGCTTTGGAAGGATCTTCATGATGATCCAACTCTATATCTGAAATCTCCATATACTCCGCCGATGCAGTAGATTTGGAGTCTTGGTTGAGAATGCGTGAAGATCTTTTCTTGAAAGGCATTTTGATTACTTCTAGAGTAAAAAGTTTCGATCTTTGTAGGAAGAAGAGGAGAGTCTCTGAATATCGAAAGGGTTTGAAGAGTAAAAGGTCGTACTGATAGAGTTTTAAAAAGAGACTAACCGGTTTATAAATGAGAAGGACGATTTTTGGAAGAGAAAAGTTACTTTTAGAAAATAAAAAGATATCCCAAACAAGTAAGAAGGAAATATACTCTTTGAAGCATATTCAAACATGATGACATCATAACAATATATGAAGTACAATTAATCTGATAAATTAGAATCCATACCCGATTTGCTTCCAAAAGTAATGATTATGAATATATCCTGCCAAAAATGCCAAAAATATACCCGCCAAAAATTTGAATAAGGGATGTACCGTTATTTGTGAGTCTGAAGAATGTTCAGACTGAAAACATTTGAGTCTGAAAAATTTCTGTATATCAAACACTTCAAGAAAATGAATAAGTGATGCACAGTTTATTTCTTATGAACTCAAATGAAGATTTATCAAGAGGTTTTGTGAATATATCAGCTAATTGATTCTTAGAATCAATGAATTGAATATTCACATTACCATTTTGAACATGATCTCGAATGAAATGATGCTTGATTTCAATATGCTTAGCTCGAGAATGAAGAATGGGGTCCTTTGTCAAATTGATTGCACTTGTGTTGTCACATTTGATTGCAACACTTGATTCTTCAATAGCAAAGTCTTGTAACTGCTGCTTCATCTATAGAATCTGTGCACAACAACTTCCTAATGCTACATACTCTGCTTCTGCTGTAGAAAGTGCAACTATATTTAGCTTCTTTGAGTACTAGGATACCAACATATCCCTAAGTAGTTGACATGTATCCGAAGTACTTTTCATGTCCACTTTACATTTAGCTAAATCAGCATCAGAATATCCAGTAAGAGTAAAATCTGAATCTTTGGAATACCAAAGACCTAACATTGGATATGTTCCAATATATCTGATTATTCTCTTTACTGCAGAAAAATGAGATTCCCTTGGGTCTGATTGAAATCTCTCGCACATACAGACACTAAAAAGTATGTTAGGTCTAGATACAGTAAGATATAATAATGAACCTATCATGCTTCTATATACCTTATGGTCCACCTTTTTACCATGTTCATCCTTGTCCAGTTTGGATGTATTGGACATTGGAGTGTCTATTTTCTTACTATTCTGCAATCCAAACTTTTTGACAATCTCCTTAGCATACTTCTCTTGGCAAATGAATGTACCATCTTTGGTTTGTTTCACTTGTAAGCCAAGAAAGAATGTAAGCTCGCCCATCATACTCATCTCGAATTCATTCTATATATGTTTTAAAAACTCTTTGCAAAGGAGTTCGTTAGAGGAACCAAAAATGATATCATCAACATAAATCTGAACGAGTAGAAAGTCCTTATCTTTTCTCTTGATAAATAGAGTTGTATCAACTTTATCTTTTGTGAAGTCATTTTGTAGAAGGAAGGTACTTAACATTTCGTACCAAGCTCTAGGTGCTTGTTTTAGATCGTAAATGGCCTTTTGAGTCTACAGACATAATCAGTCTTCCTTGGTTCTTCAAAACCAGGTGGTTGTTCCACATTTACTTCTTCTTTGATATATCCATTCAGAAAGGCACTTTTCACATCTATCTGAAACAATTTAAAATTATGGAAACAAGCATAAGCTAATAGTAGCCGAATGGCTTCTAACCTTGCAACTGGTGGATATGTTTCATCATAATCTATGCCTTCTTATTGAGAATAGCCTTTTGCAATCAATCTTGCTTTGTTTCTTGTGACTTTCCTTTCGTCATCCAGTTTGTTTCTGAATACCCATTTTGTTCTAATTACTGGATGATTTTTGGGTCTTGGCACAAGCTCCCATACTTTATTAATTCTGAATTGCTGAAGTTCCTCCTACATAGCATCGATCCAGCTTTCATCTAATAAAGCTTCACCAACTTCTTTTGATTCAATTTTTGATATCAATGCCAAGTTGCTGATGTTCTCCTTATATTTGGATCTAGTCTTGATACCATCTTCTATTTCTCCAATAATGAGGTTCTTCGGATGATTGGATTTATGTTTCCAGTTTTTGTCAAATTTTTCTTTCTGAATATTTGCAGACTCTGATGATTCTGGTTGAGTTTGTATTTTGTCTTCTTTTGCTTCTTCTACAGGTTCTACGATCTTTTGAGATTCTTGATGACCTTTTAATGACTCTTGAATGTTGGGAGATAATTCAAATTCATCTTTGTGAGTCTGAATATTTTCTTCAAACTTCACATTCATTATTTCTTCCACAGTCTGAGAGTTCTTGTTGAAGACTCTGTATGCTTTGCTTGTAGTAGAATATTCAAGTAAGAATTCTTCATCTGCTTTCTCATCAAACTTACCAGGACGATCATTTGGATTTTTGAGAATAAAGAATTTACAACCAAACATACGAAAATATGAGATACTGGGCTTTCTACCTTTGTAAAGCTCATAGGGGGTTTTCTCAAGAATGGGTCTGAGAAAAACTCTGTTAATGATATAACATGCTGTGAAAACTGCATCTACCCAGAAATGAAAAGGAATCCTGCTTTCAATCAACAGAGTTCTTGCCATTTCTTGCAATGAACAATTTTTTCTTTCCACAACACCATTCTGTTCTGGTGTATATGGAGTAGAAAAAATGTGTTGAAAGCCATTTTTCTCATAAAAATCTGAAAAACTTTTATTTTTAAATTCTCCTCCATGATCAATTTTAATAAAGGAAATGGTATAGCCCTTTTCATTCTGAACTCTTTTTGCAAATTTTGAAAAATATGAAAATGCTTCATTTTTATGAGTAAGAAAGAACACCCATGTAAATCTTGTGAAATCATCAATAATAACTAGACAATACTTCTTACCACCAATACTTTGTGTTCTGGTTGGTCCAAATAGATCCATATGAAGAAGCTGTAAAGCACGGTTAGTGGAAACATGATGTATGGATTTAAAAGAACTTCTTACTTGTTTTTTAGAGTGCAGGCATTGCATAACTCTGTTTTTTTGTATTTCAAATATAGCAGACCTCGAACCAGTTTCTTGTTTGAGATCTTTGAGATTTGTTTCATACTTATATGCCCCAACCTTCTGTGCCACAAATCTTCATTTTATTTGATTGAGATCAAGCAATGAGTAAGGTTTGGATTTACATTTAGAAGATAAATATTGCCATGTCTTCTTTCTGTGAAAGTTTGAGAAGAATGTTTGCTTGTTCCTGAGCATGTATCTTCTTGAAAGTTGATTATGAAACCTGTATCACATAGCTGGCTTATGCTTATCAAATTGTAGTTGAGTCCTTTTACCAATGAAACATCATTGTAAGTCCTCCAATTTCAACTGTTCCTTTGCCAACGATTTTTCCTTTGATATTTTATCCAAAGGAAACTTTTCCACCATTTAGATTGTGTAGATCAATGAATATGCTTGGATCTCCTTGTCATATGTCTAGAGCATCCACTGTCTAGGTACCACTTTCTTTTTCTCTTTGTGATAACCTGCAAAAATCACAACATCTCAAGTTTTCTTTGGTACCCAAATTTGTTTAAGTCCTCGAGCATTAATATAGGCTGTCTTAACAAAATCTTTTTGAATAGGTCTCTAGACCTTAGGACATTTATTCTCAAAATGTTATGGATCTCCACATTTTGAGCACCTGAGTGCACTTCGGGCCAACAGGTTTTACAAAATTCCTTTTGAAATGGTTTTTATAAGCTTGTCAAGGAGGTCTTTGTCTTAATCTCTCCTTGACCTTTGGAAAATCAATCAAGTCATCACTTTACTTTACAAATCCAAGACCAGATTTGTTATAGTAAGGAATTTGGATAGAAAGGATATGCTTCAATGTTTCAGAACCTTTTGAAAACTTGGAAGTAATTTCTAAAACTTCCTTTTTCAAAACAGCATTTTCTTTGAAAAGAAAATCTCGACTTTTCTTGATTTGATGAAATTCTTTTTGAAGGAAATTGATATTTTCTTTTTGAGAAACATCATGTTGCCTCAGTGAAGAATTTTCCTTTTTCAAAGAAGAGATTCTTTTAAGAGCGGTTTTAAATTCAAAACATAATTCATCAATATAATTTGATATTTCAATAGGCATATCAGAATGCTTTACCTCAATTTCCACTTTAGGATCTAAATCTGAAGCTGAATCTAAGTCTGACTTAGCCATTAGACAGAAATTTGAGATATCTTCATCATTATCTTCACACTCTGTATCACTCTAGGTTTTTGCTTTTAAAGCCTTCTTTTCTTTCTCAAACTTGGTCTTCTTTTCAGAAGTGGACAGTTTGACTTGATATGTCCACATTTCTTACAGTGAAAGCATATAACATCCTTTGATTTTTCTATTTCATCGAAAGACTTCTTCTTCTCAAAAGGCTTATTACCTTTGAGGTTTCTTCCTTTGATCTTCATTTTCTTATACTTCTTTATAAAGAAAGCTAGTTCTTCATCATCAACATCTTCATCTTCAGAATCTGCATCAGAATCAATGTTAGTCTTCAAAGCAATTGACTTATTCTCTCTAGATTCGTTCTCCTCATTCCGATTCTCAATCTCATATGATTGAAGAGTTCCAATTAACTCATTCACTGTTAGAGGCTTGATCCTTTGTGTCTCTCGAAGAGATATTTTGATGTTATCCCACTGATTTGTCAGTCCTCTCAAAAGTTTACTTGACTTTCAATGCATCTGGAATTGGTTGTCCTTGATAAGTAAGACCGTTTACTATGTTAGTAAACCGATCATACAAATCAGCAATTGATTCCCTAAGCTTCATTTTGAAGGATTCATATTGACCAAGCAAAAGATTGATTTGAGTTTCCTTGGCTCGATCTGTTCCTTCATAAGTAACATGGAGAGCATCCCAAATTTCTTTAGTTGATTCATAAGCAGCAATTTTTTTATATTCAACAGGAGATAAAGCACAATAGAGAGAGTAAATTGCTTTGGAATCTAAAGTTTCTCTTTTAGATATCTCAATTTGAGATAATGGAGGATCTGTTACTTTACTTGCATCTGCCTTGTCTTTTGAATTAGAATATTTTAGATTGACTTCTTTGATGATGACATCTCATTGCATGTGATCAATTGACTTTATGAATACCTTCATCTTATTCTTCCAGACATTATATTCCTTGCCATCGAAATATGGTGGTCTGTTGTTGCTCGTTCTTCAATAAGCCCCGGAGCACTATAGCTAGCCATGTAGATTGTTAGCTCAGAAGTAAATCACTTCAATAAATGAGCAATCGGCTTTGATACCAATTGATGTAGCTAGCAAGGATCACCTAGAGGGGGGTAAATAGGTGATCTTAAACAATTTTTTTCAATTTATGCGGAAATAAAAGAATACATTGGATTTTGAATAAAATTCATATTCAAGACATATTATATAGACAGTACTCTTGATGTGCAGAATGTAAATAAAGAGATAAGGGATAGAAAAAACTGCACACAAGTTTATAGTGGTTCGGCTTATAGCAAGCCTACGTCCACTCTCCCACGCTTACAGTTTATCGGCTGGATTTCACTATGTAATCAAGAGGATTTTACAGATTCTGAGTGACAGCACTCTCGTGTATAATAGGACTCTCTATCTTACACAATCACCTTTATAAAGTATCCCTCAAGATCTTAATCTTTGGCTCAAAACAACAAGAGAAATGATTGGAGTATGTTCAGACTTTGGACTTGTTGATTCTTGATTCTATATACCTTCTGCTGCTCGTTGATTTCCTTAAATACTCCTCTACATCCACACCGCCGTTGGACAGCATACAGAGGATTATCTTCTAATCTTCACCTTGGACAGATTTGTATAATAAGGATTGAGTAGCCGTTGGATGACAGATTCTAAATCCCGCTAATTATGGTAGTCCATACAATCAGAATCTTGATTTCCATAAGAGAGTTTTATCTGATGTAATGCATTCTTGTCGAAGTATTTAATTGTCAATCAATTATTGCCTTAGCTTGAAAAAATCAAAACTTTCCTTTTGTAAAATCCATACCTGATCACTAGCTATTTTGTTTGGTTCTGAATTCTGTGTCTAAAGAAATTCTACATCTGCATCTGAAGAACTTCTCAAGGCCAGATCTCAAGAACTCCTACGCCCCATCTCGAATAATTTCTTTGTTTGCATCTGACTAAATCTGCGTTTGAATCTCAGAACTTATGTTATGTGGGTCTTCAATAAGATACTTGACAGCTTGTAATGCCCGAATAACTTCCTTCTGAATTTTTAGAATGTACATACCTAGAGTAAATTAGTTCAGAATAAGTATCAGACTTTATAATTATGCAAAAGGTTTTGTCAACTTCGAAATGAATAGGAGTTTTCCTCAACAAGAGCTACCTTTCTTACCCAAGAAAGGCAATTATTTTGGGTAAATCGTTTGAATGGCTCTGATAACTGCATCGGGAAAAAAAAAATAGAAGATGTTTGATAGATCCAAAAGCTCAAAAAATACTAAAAAAGCCTTCTTTATATAGTTATATTCCTTTAAAGAAAGAAGAATACGTAAAATTAGTAAAATTCACGAGTATTACATCTTGAGGATTGCTTTGAAATTCGACCCAAAAAAAAAGGTTAGGAAACCAATTATCCGGTAGTCCCCAAATATCTTGTCACGTCGAGCAACTGCCTGAAACTTGACTTAAGGAACCAAAAAACGAAACGATATTCTTATGATTAAGCCAATAAGGCAATCGTTAAGGATAATGACCAATCTAAATCAAAGCGGATTCTAGATCGGTTTGAAGTTTTATAGGTCTTGAATCTTGATCGATCATTTCATGTTATGTTTTTTTTTTGTCAAAATTTCTAAGTTATGTTACTTACAAGAACTGAGATATCCTTTTTAGCAAAATGGCTCCCCCGACTTCTAGCAAAGTCTCCATAGACAATGCCCCTTATCTACGTGCTCAACCAAAAGGATAATCTAATGCGTGATGTACCGTCAACTCCGGCGTTGACCAGGGAACATCAAATGGTCTCCTCACAAAACAACGTGTGAAAACTTACAAGTAACATCTGTTAAAATATATTTTGAGTTTGAGTTTGATAAACGAAACCCGACTTAAAATTATTTGTGTGGAGGTTTGAATATTTTAAATTGGATATTTCCTAATATGAAATTGGAATCAGTGAATGAAATTAGAGAAGGAAATACAATGACATATTTATATTCGGATTGAGCTGAAATTGGAAAGTCCAACGTATGGACAATATTTGGTCAACTTGAATTGGATTGACCAAAACTCACTGAAATTTTGTTTCCTTATCATGTACCTACAGTGGCCATCTTTGACGGTTTGTTGCAATCCTTCAAGCGGTGGAACTACGAACATATATATTTGTGGGTTGCTCTATTGGATGATGAGAGAGGGAGAAATATTGAAGCGCCGTTTCGTCGAGTGCTTGTAGATTATCTTCATGGATTTGTTCGTAGAATTACACCAAAAGTTCAAATGTTTATAGCGATTGAATCTTGTGGTAATATTTGTAATTAATTCCTTCGCGAGATTGAGAGATTATTTCATGAAAAATTGTGAGGCTAACCACTGCATAAGTTATTGGGTATAATTGGGGCTTGAAAAATACTGAGTATTTGAGTGATTCGAGTGTGGTTGTAATATCCATTGTATCGCTTGATCTATAATGGAATTCCATGCTGCTCTCCTCGTGAACGTAGGTCACTGCGACTGAACCATGTAAATCTAGTGTCCGATTTATTTTCTTGTTCTAATAATTTTATTGTTCGATTGCTTGGCCACAGCAACATTGGTATTAGAGCCAAGCTTGACTGAGTTAAAGAAAATCGATGGTGATAGAAGAAGGAAAAGTAAATATCGACAAATTTGATGGTAAGGATTTTGTTTTCTGGAAGATGCAGATTGAAGATCATCTATATCAGATGAAACTACACTTGCCCCTGTCTAGAGAGAAGCCAGAGATGATGAAGCAAGATGACTGGGAATTGCTGGATAGACAAGCATTGGGTGTTATTCGGCTGACGTTGGCACGTAACGTCGCGTTTAAAATCGTGAATGAGAAGATCACTGCAGGTATAATGAAAGCCCTGTCGGACATGTACAAGAAACCATCTACGATCAACAACGTCTATTTGATGCAACGTCTGTTTAATTTGAAGATGAGCGAATGTGCATTAGTTACTAATCATATTAATGAATTCAGTGTGATCGTTAGTCAATTGAGTTCAGTTGACATTGACTTTGAAGATGGGGTACATGCTTTAATTCTATTATCCTCATTGCCTGATAGTTGGAATACTACTGTTACTACTGTAAGTAATTCCTTTGGGTCAATAAGTTTGACGTTTGATGGTGTTCGAGATTTAATTCTAAGTAAAGACATCCGTAGAAGAGAATCTGATGAACATGTATATGCTGCTTTAATAGGTGAAAATAGATGAAGAACTGGTACACATATTAACAGAAGTGATATAAACTCGAATAGATGAAGTTAGTCCAAGACTGGTGGTGTTATCTGTTGGAGTTGTGGCAAGAGGGGGCATTTTAGAAGAGATTGCCTTAAGCTGAAGAATGAGAAGGGTGAGAAAATTAGAGTTGAGTATGCGGATGATGTTACGGCTATAGCAGACAGTAATTCGGATAATGTTGATTTTGTCTTGTCTGTCCCTTATTGTTCATCATTTGACAGATCAATTATGGATTCTGGTTAGTCTTTTCATACGACACCAAACATGAACTAGTTTACTACTTATCAGTGCATAGATAGTAATAAAGTGCAGTTAGGGAACAAGGCTGAATGCGATGTTATAGGTGTTGGTGATGTTAGAATCATAATGCATATAATATTGTGTGGACATTTAACTGGAGTTAGGCATGTTCCAGAATTGAAGAAAAATATGATTTCCTTGAGTGCCTTGGATTCAGCTGGGTGTCTGTATTCTTTAGAATGTAGAGTCCTAAAAGTTATTTGAGGTGCCTTGGTAATAATGAAAGAAATCAAGTACAGTAGCCTGTATGAGCTTCAAGGTGAGACAGTGACGAAATTCGCTATAGAGACATCGGATGCATCAGTTCGAGAGTTTGGATTGTGGCATATGCGTTTGGGGCTCATTAGCAATAGATGCCTAAAGGTTCTAAGTGAAAGAAATTTGCTATGTGGCTAACAAACTCAATGTATGCAGGTGCTGTGATTTAGATTAACGATTGAAAAGTATAGTTTAGTACGGTTGTTAGAAAAACCACGCATATTGCAGAATTAATTCACTTGGATGTTCATAAGTTGTCACGGTTTCCTTCGAGGAAGACTGCTAGATTTATTCACTTGGGTATTTGTGCTTAGACACAAGTTTGATATTGTTGTCAGTATCAGGAAATTGAAAGCTTTAATAGAATAGGAGACCGGTAAAATGATCAAGCAGGTGCGAACTGACAATAGTATGGAGTTTTGCTCGGAGCTGTTAAACGAGTTCTGTATGAAGAAAGGCATAGTGAGACACCACACTAGTGCTGGTGAACCACAATATGTTGCAAAGTTGATGAGCAAAACGTTACTAGAGACGACTCATAAAATACTCTCTAGTGCTAGTATGGCTAGAAGGTTTCTAGCAGATGCGCTTAGTACGGTGAGCTATTTAATGAATAGATCCCAATCGACTGCGATTGGATGTCGGACTCCTGAAGAAGTATGGTCAGGTAATGTTGTTGATTATTTTGTTCTTAGAATATTTGGTTATCTATATTATGTTCGAGTTAGTGATGGTAAGCTCGATAGAAATGCAAGAAAGTGTATGTTCCTAGGTTATGCATAAGGTGAGCGGGGCTATAAGTTGTGGTGCTCGGAATTAAATTCACCTATTTTCAGCAGAGAAGTTACGTTGACAAGTCTCCAGTACTTCTGGCAAGGAGTGATTATTACGGTGTTCATACGAATTTGGACAGTGTTCAGCTTGAGATGGAGTTGCAACCACAAACTCCTAAGGCAGCGGATACTAGCGAAGTAATCAATACAAATGGTGCTTGTATTGAGGTGGAGCCTATAGAACCAACAATTACTCTAATTGCTTATATGGACAAGGTACCTATACAATCTCTCGACAGATATGGATGCAATAATAATGGTTTTGCTTTATTTGTAGTTAAGAAGGTTGTGTCGGAAAATCCTTATGGAGTGATTAAAGGTCCATGTAGAGTTGGTGTTCTGATGAGGTCCACGGTTATGGCGAAGTCCAAGCAAGGCTTGGACATGGAAAATGTCTCTAGCAATTGAGCCATTAGTGCTATGAGAGAGTAATAGCGAAGTTCTAACGAAGCGATTGAGACTTAGCTCAAATATCGAGCCAAGGTGGAGATTGTTAAAATATGTCTCAAGTTTGAACTTGATAAATGACACTTGATTCGAAATTATTTGTGTGGAGGTCTGAATATTTTAAATTGGATTTTTCTTGATATGAAATTGGAATCAACGAAGAAAATTAGAGAAGGAAATACAATGCAGATTTATATTTGGATTGGGTTGAAATTGGAAAGTCCAACATAGGGACAATATTCGGTCAACTTGAATTGGATTGACTGAAACTCACTAGAATTTTGTTTCCTTATCTTGTACCGACAGTGGCCATCTTTGACGGTTTGTTGCAATCCTTCAGGCGATGGAACTACGAACATATATATTTGTAGGTTGCTCTATTGGACGACGAGAGAGGGAGAAATATTGAAGCGCCGTTTCGTCGAGTGCTTGTGGATTATCTCTGAGGATTTGTTCGAGGAATTGCACTAAGAGTTTAAGTGTTTATAGCGATTGAATCTTGTGGTAAGATTTGTAATTAATTTTTTCATAAGATTGATAAATTATTTCATGAATAATTATGGGGCTAAATACTGCGTGAGTTATTGGGTGTAATTGGGGCTTGAGAAATACTGAGAGTGTTTGAGTGACTCGAGTGTAGTTGTAATCTTCATTGTATCGCTTGATCTATAGTGGAATTCATGTTGCTTTCTCCGTAGACATAGGTCATTACGACTGAACCACATAAATCTGTTGTCCGATTTATTTTCTTATTTTGTCAATTTTATTGTTCGATTACTTAGCTACTGCAACAACATCAGCAGATGGGACCGTGTTGATCAATTCTTATACGTAAGCCAACCACCGCATGGGGTAGCGGACTGGTTTTATTAACGTTGACTTCCATGTTGGCGAATTCTGTCCTACCATTTCGCTATTACCCCTATTGATGGTTTGGGACTGCCAAGTCAGTATGGTCTCGAACAACTCATGAAGCGCCACATGGTGGAGCTAGCTTGCCCAGATAGAAATTTTGCACAAAAAAACAATATTCATTCTCTCTCATTAGCTCTGCACGCTAGCCCCTTCTCTTTCTCTCTCCTCTGTACACATTTATTTCTTCTCTCTCTTCTTTTCCTTCATTTTCGCAATGAAGAAGAAAACCCACCACGCTTTTCCTCTCTCGCTTTCAAATTTATTTTGAGTCTCTCAAATTCCGCTCTCAAATTTCGCTCGGCTTCTTTGAAAACCCACGGCACTTTCCTCTCGAACTCGCAGAGATTCAAAATAAATTTGAAGGCGAAAGAGGAAAGTGCCGTGGGTTTTCTTCTTCACTGCAAAAACGAAGGAGAAGAAGAGAGAGAAGAAATAAATGCGTGCAGAGGAGAGAGAGAGAGAGGGGGGGGGAGGGGCTAGCATGTAGGGCTAACGAGAGAGAATGAATATTATTTTTTTGTGCAAAATTTCCACCTGGGCGAGCCGACCCCACAAGCACCACGGGGACCACATGGTGCTTTATGAGTGGTCCGGGACTATGCTAACTTGGCGGTCCCGGACCACCAAATATTTTCTCGTCGATTGATTGCGGCATCGAAGCGTGAACTTCACGCTTGTTCACTTCTCTTTCGGTTAGATTATTCGTGGCTACGTATGTAGCCAACGTGGGATTAGTTTAGTACAGTAAACCCCCAGGTCAAGAGCCTCACCACTGCTAAACAGCCATCTTTTTTTTTTGCCCCGTTTAATTAAAGGCAAAATTAGGACCCAAAAATAATAAAAAATAATACCAAAAGGCAAAATGAACGGGGGGAGAAGGAGGGGGAGAAGAGGTCAACCAAACCAACGGCGGCGATCCCGTCACCCGGCAAATCGGATCCATCCCCATGCTCCCGCACGCACGACCCGAAACTAGGGGTGTCAATCAAACCCGCACCGGCCCGGTCCGACCCTAAAATTTGGGGTATTTTGGGATCGGGCTTTAATTTTATTGAAATATGGCCCTAAAATTTAGGTTTTATTAAGGTTGGGGTATTTTAGGGTCGGCCCATTAACAATCTGGGCTGACCCATCTCCCTCTCTCAGTGTCTCTTCCCTTCTCTCTCTCCTCTCTGGCGTGCTGTGTTGAAGAAAAAACCTAGATCTCTCTCCGATCGGCGGCGAAATCGATCGCTTCCCTTTGTCGTGAGCCTTAGTAGCCGAGCAAGCAGGCGAGCGATATCTCTCCGCCGTGAAGCCGTCGCAACTGCTCGTGTATATGGAACAGTCTGCGCGCTGAGGACCGGATCCGGGGCGGAAAAGTCCGGAGCCGGGGGCGCTGGGCTCGGACATCGTATGGAGGCCGATTGTGTGGCCGGCGAAGGATTTGGCCAGTGATTCAGTGGCCGCGCGAGCTCTGACGATGAGTTTGAACTGCTGGGTTTGGTTGGGCTCGTTGGCTCGTTGTGTGTTTTGCGTTCTTGTTCGACCCGCGGCTGTGGAGTTGATGATTGTTTCGAGAGAGTTCTCGGAGCATGTTTCATAGGTATGGAGGTCGTCGTTTGGTTTTCATTTTTTTTTAACCTTAGAATTCTTGGGTCGTGAAATTCTATCTTCGTTTTGCGCGTTGAAGGCAACCTGAGCTTGTCTTGCTATTTTTGTCCGCGGTGCTGTTTGAGTTCGAGAACAGGCAACTCTATATATTTTGAGGCCCTTAACCAACTGTGATAGGTATCAGTTTCTATGTATCCAGCAATCGTTCAAGATATTTGGATGCATCATTCTCTCTTTAGAAAAAGAAATCTATTAATATTAGAAAGATGGTGGTAATATAATGTTTGAGCCTTGAAGGGCGGTTTGATTGATGAGGAATCGACCAATCAATCCAACTCGTTCCACACGCATCATAGTTGACAGATTTGACTGCCATTTTTTATGAATTGGGCGCATGTAATGCTTCCTCTGTTAAAAAGAGTATTCAAAAGATAAAAATCAACATACAAGTCCGCACTCATTATGTAATATTAGATAACAAATCGGACAATTTGAGCTGTCGGATCTAGAGAATACTGCATGTAACCCAAGCAAGTATTTTACGTGACTAGTACAGATACTACTTAAAGTGAATCGGGATCATCGGATTTGGAGAACCCATATGGGACCTACCATTTTCAATGGTCCAAACTGAATTTACGTAGTTAGATCTATCGTGAAAGGGAGAGATAGAAAAGAACTTCCCCTGCTTGATTTTTTTTTTGGTCGATTCCCCCTTCGCGATTGACTGGGTCATTCGAGCACAAGCAACGGCTTTATTCGCATGAAATTTCCTAGTCACGTTGGTTATCCACGTTTCACTAAACCTGATGTTTCTAGACTAGAGTTAGGGAAAGTCAGAACTGTAGGATTAATACGAAACTTAGGCCACAACATGCGCATGTGGTCCGACAAATCCTGTATAAAACCAGCTCAAACGTGTGCAACCTTATCCATGTTGTAACTCATCGAAAATGGCTTCCAACGATAATCACATCCTTCTCTTTCTCTTCTTCTCATTTCTCTCTCTCCTCCAAATCAACTCATGCAGGGCCCAAAACGTCAATGGAGGCTATTGGTTCCCAGACAGCGGGGTCACCGCCTTGGACATTGACTCGACCCTCTTCACTCATCTCTTTTGTGCGTTTGCAGACCTCGATGCGTTGACAAATCAGTTGGTCATATCGTCGTCAAACGCTGAGTCTTTCAATTCGCAGCCTTCACTAGTGACGTCCAGCAGAAAAACCCATCGGTCGTAACCCTCCAGTCCATCGGAGGTGGCGACTCAAGCGCGAATGACTTTGCGTCCATGGCGAGCCAGTCTAGCTCCCGAAAGACTTTCATTGATTCCTTGATAGCCCTAGCTCGGTCCAAAGGCTTTCATGGCCTTGATCTTGATTGGGAATACCCGGACACTGACGCGAAGATGGCCAACTTGGGGTTGCTCCTCAAGGAGTGGTGGACCGCGGTGGCTGCTGAGGCAGCCAGCTCGGGCATGGACGCTTTGCTTTTGGCGGCGGCGGTCTATTACTTGCCGCACCACCAGTCAAACACGAATTATCCTGTGGTCGCCATGGCGGAGAGCTTGGATTGGATCAACGTGATGGCCTATGACTTCGTTGGCAGTCGGTCCACCACCACAGGACCACTTGCTGCGCTCTATAATCCAGGTAGGGCAGGTAACTTTGACTTTTTTCTGGGTTATAAACTTTGACTGTCCTGAGGTACAATGAAGTTTTGTTAATTTTCTGTTTCATGACTTTGAAATTTGTTGCCTCATCGTCAAGAGAAACACAGCGATGTCTCCCTTTCAAAGCATACAATGTCATTCCACGAGTAATTAACATGAATTTTGTTGTTCATTTAAAATCCATCATTTGTGCTCGTCAAACTCGTAATTTTCTCAACATATGCAGCATCTGAAATCGGTCCTTTATATTTCAGGGAACCTCTTAAAAGGAGACCACGGGTGACCGAGTGGATTCGGGCCCACATGCCGGCCGGGAAGATCGTGCTTGGCTTCCCATTCTACGGCTGCGCATTCACCATTGTGGATGCCAACAACCATGGCTACATATAAGATCACGGCATACATATCCCAAAACAGGGTAAACACGGTGTATGACTCCACAGTCGTGTCCGCCTACTGCTATTCCGGGACAACATGGATCAGCTACGACGATAATCACACCATCTCTACCAAGGTTAAGTACGCCAGGGAAGCGGGACTCAAAGGTTACTTTGCATGGCACGTTGGTGGTGATGACAACTGGGTTCTCTCTCAAATAGGTGAATTTATGAGATTCTTGTTACAACACTATTGATCATGCATTGGAAGCTTTCCAGTATACATCTATTTCCCAAAGTTTAGCCCTAACCCTAGCTTACATATAGTACAGTTAACCAGACCATCATCTTCCAAACGAAATTGAATCATGTCCCTGTGTGTTTAGATCAAATTTGCACTACATGTTCATCTAAAATGGAACGAAATTCTTTTCAGGGATTTTACAGTTCACCATAGTTAAGATCAGAATGGACTTAGTCATCTGAACAGTATTTTCTTTGTTTTTTCAATGAAATACAAGAGCATGAAGGAAAAGTAAAATCTAGCCAAGCTTGACTTTATAAGATATATATTTATATGTGTATGTATTTCAGTCAAGTCCGACGCCGTTTTGTTAAATTTTATACTGATATTTGCTTTGAACGTTTCAAAGATTTTGGTTCTACTTCGTCGTGTCCTTGGCTGTGTCCTCTCTTCATGCTCTGATTAAAGAAGTCAAACTTCTGCAGATCAGTTGATCAATTTTGTGACATTCTAATGATTCTAAATTCCCTCAATTTCAAACTGTTTGTTGCAGCTTCGAGTTCGTGGTGACCTGGACGACGTCCGTGCCCATGCGTCAGAGGGAGACATTGCTTACTGATGTTAATCGAAGTTTGATCCAAAACAATGTAATGGGTTTTATAGTATCCCATCTCACAATAAAATGTATTCTTACCGGACGAACTGAAGCAAGATCCAATAATGTAACGATTCTATAGAACATCTCTCCCTCTCCCTCCGCGCGAGCGCACGCGTGCATGTGCGTTTGAGCTCGACACCATCATCAAGCTTGTTGCCGATTGGTAGAGCTTGACGGTCTGTCAAGCTCACTCTCGATCATTATTGTATATCAAGAAAGAGAAGGCAAAGAAAGCTCGATCGGACTCAATTACGGGTTTGCTAGTATTAGTCAGCACATAAACGTGTTAAAAGAATGGATTTCAATAACCAATGGAGAAAAGGAGGGAATTGATTTGAAAGGATTAAGTTAGAATGTAGTTGGGACGCGAACGAGGGAAAATTAATGAAAGAACGCATATATAGAGATAAGATATAAAACAATGTCATTAGTGAAGAAGAAGAAACAATTTGTTTATACAAATTAATGAACTATATGAAAATGTTCAATGTAGTCCTCGAATTTAAATTAATAGAAGGACTGTATTGAATATTTTCATATAATTCAGGAACTAAATTAAACATGTACCAAAAGTATGGGGATTATATTGAATAAATTGAAAGTTTAAGAACCACATTGTACATTAGGCTAAAGTTCAAGGACTATATTGAACAAATTAAAAGTTCAATGACCAAATTGCACATTGAACCAAAGTTTAGAGACTATTTGTGTCATTTTCCCATTGATAAATCAATCTCACTAGATGGTATTATTAGATTACAAGCAGGAAAATCATCAAAAAAGTCCTAAACCGATTGCAATTATGAAAATTAAGTTTTAACCTTTTTGCATTTGTGCCAATTCAGTCTATCCGGCAAAATTTGGCTGCCTGGCACTGATATAGATGCCGGCTGGCCAGCCAACCCTAACATGACAAATTTTAAAATATTTTTTTTGATTTTTTGATTTTGATTTTTCCTTTTTCTTTTCTTTTTTTTTCCCTCTCTTCATATTCAACTTCTAGCCGGTCGCCAATTCTGGCGATTGGCCAAAGTCGGGGGCTGGCAAGGTCAGCCTTGCCTGTCCCTAGCAAGGCTCGATCTCACCGTTGTTGGGTGAGGACATCCTCGTCAACAAATGGCTAGGTCGGCCTTGCCTACCTCTGGCGAGGCTGGACCTCACTCAGCCATTAATGAGGCCGACCTCTCCAAATCTGGCATGGCTCGTCCTTGCCGTCACTGGCAAGCTCGAGCCTTGCCAACGCAATTGGTGAGTTTGGCCTTGCCTGCCCTGGTGAGGCTCGTCCTCATGCTCGCCAGCGATCAGCAGGGCTAACCTTGCTGGCCACCCACCTCTGGCGGGTCGCTAGTTCCGGCAACAAATTAGAGGTTGGAGATGAAGGGAGGAAAAAAAAAAAAAAGGGAAAGAATGGCGACCGAATAGAGATTGAAGATGAAGGGAGAAAAAAAAAAGAAAGGGAAAGAGAAGGAAAAAAAAAAAAAAAGAAAAGAAAAGAAAAAATAATTAATATGAAAAAATATTTAAAAATTATCAAATTAGCGTTGGTCGGACGCCTGGCTAAAATGAGCCGGATGGACTGAATTGGCATAAATAAAAAATGTCTAGAACTGAATTGACACAATTACAATAGGTTTAGGACTGTTTTGGTAATTTTTCCAATTATAGGCGGGCATTAATTGAACCATTGAAAAGGACTTGGAGCCTATATGCTCCCCACCAATTTAAAACAAGTTGAAAAAAATTTGTTTTTCACTTCCTGAGTTACTGATGCTTCCCTCATTTCTTCGCCTACATCCAGGTTTGCCAAGACAATTCCATGCTCCATACCAGACTAATTGCTTGAGCTCCCAAGATTGTTAATGTATATTCATATTCGTGAATATAAAGAAGAAAATTTATAGTTTCAATTTCCTATTGCAAGATGAGCCATTGTCTCAATGAGGATCTATGCTTTTATAAATTTGCTAGGAAGTTTAGATATTTTAACTAAATTTTGTTTATCAGAAATCGATATCTAATGACAAGGGAAGACTTCGCCTAGGATTGCTAAGCTCACTTCGACGCTTGTATATAGTTGCGCAAGTGAGATTGTTTCGTTGTCTTAGAATTGCCGGTCAATTTCTCTCCTATACGCAGCTAAGTCATGGTGCTATTTTTAGAACTCGTACATGACTGCGTCAAATTTGCGTGAAAGAAAATTTGTAGCACCAATTCCACCTCTCTGGGATAAGAAATAAATTGAACATGTACAAAAAATTTAGGGACTATATTGAATAAATTAAAAGTTCATGGACCACATTAAACATTGGGTTAAACTTCATGGACCATTCGTGTCATTTTCCTTCTGAATTAAAGAGAATTCTAGGTAGTTTTCGAAGGTTTTATAGGTCTCAATTAATCATTTATGAGTTATGTTAATAACAAGTAGGGGTAAGCAAGATGGACCGCCCAAACCGAAACTAAACTGGACTAGACCGAACCGACTGGTTTGGTCCGGTTCTCGAATATCGGTTTGGTTCCCGATTCCTAAAAGTGGAACCGGTTTCTAGGCAGTCCAGTTTCTGGTTTTAGGGTGGGAACCGGACCGGACCAAATCGATAAATATATATTTTTATAATTTTTTCATATATATAATATAATATATAATATATATATGAAAATATTTAATATTGGTTCCATTGGAATTGATTGATCAATTTTTTCGTACATTATATATATTTTTCAATTTTTTTCATGACCTTATGGGATCAAATCAAAATTACAAAAGAAATAACAAAATAATTGATTCTCGGTTCACAAATAATATTTAATATTGGTCTATTAGAATCGGATTGGACCAATGGGAACCGGTCCAGTCTTTGATCCGAGAAACTAAGAACCAGTTTTCCTGGTCCAATTTTCAATTTTTGGATTGGACCCGATCGGATCGGGAACCGCTTACCCTTAATAACAAGAGCTGAGATATCCTTTTCAGCAAAACGGCTCCTTTGACTCCTAGCAATAGTCTCCACAGAGAAACAACACGTGTTGCCCACATCACAGGCCAATGGCCCTCATCTGCGTTCTCAACCAAAAAGTACAAAATATAATGCATGATGCACCGTCAGCTCTGGCGTTGCCCAAAGAAAAATCGAACCAGATCCTCACGAAGCAACGTGTGGAAAGTTGCAAGTAACATCAACAGATGGTGGGATCCTGTCGATCGATTCTTGCACGTAAGCCGAGCCGACCACCCTATGGTGGGGTGTATCGGACTGTTTTTGCAGGCATTGACGTTCACTTCCTCATCTCTACCGTTTCGCTAGATTTATCAAATAAGTGGATCGGATTGAGTTTAGATCGAATTATAAATGATCCGATCTAAATTGATCAATTAATTCATTTATAACTCATTTATACGCAATATAATTTTCTTGACCCATATCCGATCCGATCCATACCTAACTTATACCCATATTGTTAAAACACTTATATATTTAATTAAATATAGAAAAATTCATACCTAAGCTAAAATGAGAGTGCGGAGTGAGTGAGTACAAGATTGAGTGAGGGTGAGAAAGATGCGTTAAGTTTAAAGTAATTGTAAACTCATTTACAACCCAATTTAACACCAATATAAGACTTCTACCTATTTATGATCCATTTATTAAATATAACTAATCCATTTATGACCCATTTATTAATATATGGGTTAAAAAATGAGTTTATGACCTATTTTGACAGGTCTACATTTCTCTATTACCCCCATGGATTGCTTGCTGCATCATCTTG
This sequence comes from Syzygium grande, assembly GCA_024733475.1. Lineage (NCBI taxonomy): Eukaryota > Viridiplantae > Streptophyta > Magnoliopsida > Myrtales > Myrtaceae > Syzygium > Syzygium grande. The sequence continues at coordinate 36,713,603 of JAMXDD010000008.1, read as the reverse complement.
CTGTTCCTCAATCACCATCGGATGTCCTTGCGTGAAGGACGGTTGATTCATGAGGAATTGACTAGTATAACTCGGTTCTACACGTGTCGCGATAGATAAAGTTCACCATCATTTGGGAATCACTTCATCTCAATTATTATTAAATTGCGTGAATTTTACGTGAGATTCACATGATCTATAATGTGATGATTGGGATATAACAACTTCACATGCATTTGGACTTGATAAAAAGAGTCTCCAAAAGATAAAGTCAAGAGCCATCAAACCTGAAGAATACCACATGGAAGCCCAAGCAAGTATTTTATGAGGCTAGTACATGTATTAATTATAATTTAATCGGGATCGTCGGATTTGGAGAACCCAAATGGGACCCACCATTTTCGATGGTCCAAACTCAATTTAGAATCTCCCCATCTCCATTGATTTGAGCACAAGAAGGCCTTATTCACGTGAAATTTCCTAGTCACGGTGGTTATCCACGCTTCTCTAAACCTAATGTTTCTAGACTAGAGTTAGGTTAAGTGTCAGAACTTTAGGATTAATACGAAACTTAAGCCACAACATGCGCATGTGGTCTGATCAATCCTGTATAAAACCAGCTCAAGCGTGTACAACCTCATCCATGTAACTCATCGAAAATGGCTTCCAACGATAATCACATCCTTCTCTTTTTCTGCTTCTCCTTTCTCTCTCTCCTCCAAATCAACTCGTGCATGGCCCAAAACGTCAAAGGAGGCTATTGGTTCCCGGGCAGTGGCGTTGCCGCCTCCGACATTGACTCGACCCTCTTCACTCATCTCTTCTGTGCGTTCGCAGACCTCGATGCGTCGACGAACCAGGTGGTCATATCGTCGTCAAATGCTCAGTCTTTCGCGACCTTCACTAGTGACGTCCAGCAAAAGAACCCGTCGATCGTAACCCTCCTATCCATCGGGGGCGGTGGCTCGAGCGCAGATGACTTTGCGTCCATTGCGAGCCAGCCTAGCTCCCGAAAGACTTTCATCGATTCCTCCATAGCCCTAGCTCGGTCCAACGGCTTTCACGGCCTTGACCTTCATTGGGAATACCCGGACACTGATGCGAAGATGGCCAACTTGGGGTTGCTCCTCCAGGAGTGGCGGACTGCGGTAGCTGCTGAGGCAGCCAGCTCGGGCAACAATGCTTTGCTTTTGTCGGCGGCAGTCTATTACTCGCCGCACTACTGGTCGCCCACGGATTATCCTGTGGCCACCGTGGCGGCAAGCTTGGATTGGATCAACGTGATCGCCTATGATTTCTTTGGCAATTGGTCCCCCACCACAGGACCATTTGCTGCGCTCTATAATCCAGGTAGGGGAGGAAACTTTGACTTTTTTCTGGGCTATAAACTTTGACTATCCTGAGGTATAATGAAGTTTTGTTAATCTTCTGTCTCATGACTTTGAAATTTGTTGCCTCAACGTCAAGAGAATCACAAACTTGTAATTTTCTCGACATATGCATGCGGCATCTGAAATCGGTCCTTTCAATTTCAGGGAACGGCTTAAGTGGAGATGACGGGGTGACCGCTTGGATTCAAGCCGGCATGCCGGCAGGGAAGATCGTGCTAGGCTTTCCATTCTATGGCCGTGCATTCGTCCTCGCGGATGCCAACAACCATGGCTACTTCGTGCCCTTCACTAGGGCGGCGATATCCTCTGACGGGTCGATCGTGTACAATCAGATCACAGCGTACATATCCCAAAACAGAGCGACCACGGTGTACAACTCCACGGTCGTGTCTGCCTACTTCTATTCCGGGACGACATGGATCAGCTTCGATGATGCGCAGACCATCTCTACCAAGGTCGCGTACGCCAAGGGAAGAGGACTTAAAGGTTACTTTGCATGGCACGTTGGTGGTGATGACAACTGGGTTCTCTCTCAAACAGGTGAATTTTTAACAGATTCGTGTTGCACGCCATTGACCATGCATTGGAAGCTTTCAAAGTTACATTCTATTTCCCAAAGTTTAGCCCTAACCCTAGCTTACATGCAATACAGTTAACCGAACCGTCATCTTCCAAATGAAATCGAATCATGTCCCCTTGTGTTTAGATCAAATTTGCACTGCATGTTCATCTAAAATGGAATGAAATTCTTTTCAGGGACATTACAGTTCACCACAGTTAAGATCAGGATAGACTTAGTCATCTGAGGAACAGTATTTTCTTTGTTTTTTCTATGAAGCTCAGGAGCGTAAAGGAAAAGTAAAATCTAGCTATGCTTTACTTTATAAGATATATATTTATATGTGTATATATTTCTGTCAAGTCCGACCCCCGTTTTATTTAATTTTTTACTGATATTTGTTTGAACGTTTCAAAGATTTTGGTTCTACTTCGTCGTGTCCCTGGCTGTCTGCTCTCTTCATGCTCTGATTAAAGAAGAAGTCAAACTTTTGCAGATCAGTTGATCAATTTGTGACAGTCTAATTCTAAATCCCTTCAATTTCAACCTGTTTGTTGCAGCTTCAAGTTCGTGGTGACCCAGACGACGTCCGTGCCCAAACGTCAGACGGAGACCTCATTTACTGATGTTAATCGAAGTTTGGTCCAAAATAATGTGATGGATTTTATAGTATCCCATCTCACAATAAAATGTATCCTTACCGGACGAACTGAAGCAAGATCCAATAATATAATGGATTTATAGAATATCTCTCTCTCTCTCCCTCCACGCGAGCGCGCCTGTGCATGTGCGTTTGATCTCGACACCATCATCAAGCTTTTCACCGATTGGTAGAGCTTGACGGGCACCTCAAGCTCACTCTCGATCGTTATTGTATCTCTAGAAAGAGAAAGCAAAGAAAGCTCGATCGGACTCAATTATGGATTTGCTAGTATTAGTCAGCACATAAACGTGTTAAAAGAATGGATATCAATAACCACCGGAGAAAAGGAGGGAAATGATTTGAAAGGATCGAGTCAGAATACAGTTGGGACGCGAACGAGGGAAAATTAATGAAAAGAATGCATAAATAGAGATAAGACATAAAATAATGTCATTAGTGACGAAGAAGAAGAAAGAATTTATTTGTACAATATACAAAAATTTGGAGAGATCAGGAAGGATTTACATGGAAAAACTTTAATAATCCCTCCTCACCCCGTTCTCTCCATCTTGACGAGATTGTAATTTTAGGCTCCATCCGTTCTCTCCATCTTGACGAGATTGTAATTTTAGGCTCCATTCGCTTCATGAAAAATGTAGCATTTCTAGAAAATATTTTCCCAAAAGTCTAACAATATTTTCCGGTGTTTAGCTAAAATTTCAAATGATCTTGAACATATTTTCTGCCGTTTGGTACGAAAAATCTGATTTTCCTAAAATAAATTACCAAAATATTCAAATTTTATTTATTTTCTTTTTCTTTTTCTTTTTCCTTCTTCTTAGACCGGTTGCTGACGGTTAAGATATGAAATCTTTTTGATATCTTTTTAAATTTCAAATTAGCTTGCCAATTATAGATGAGTTGGCATTCCTTGATTTTTGCTCTACCAAATATTGTATTTTTTTCTTCTCTTTATAAACGAGTACAATCTGTAAATATAAAGTAATGAAAATCATTCATAAACGTTAAGCCTTTATAATGAAAATCATTCATAAGCGTTAAGCTAGACTAGACGGGTTGGAATGCTGCTTTGAGGGGGCACTAGGTGGAAGAGGTAAACTTTGAGAGGATGACAAGACACTCTTAGAATTGGGAAGTGCTTGGTACGGGAATTTGTTTTCTTCGAACACAACATGACGTGAGATATAGAGATGATTATTTTGTGGATCAAAACATTTATACGCACTTTGTGACAACGAATACCCTAAGAATATACATTGTCGAGAATGGGGCATGGCTAGAACGGGTGTTGGCAAACAATTAATTAGGTATGTAGCAGTTTGAAACGCACATGATCAAAAAGAGGGTGGTAGGTTTGCTTTGTGTAATAGGGCGAGTCCGATTTCAACCATGTGTCGGTGTTTTCTTTCTGCGATTCCATTGTATTTCGGAACAATGGAACTGCAACTCACCCTAAACCCAACTTGCCACTATCAACAATGACCAAGCATTAGAGCCCATAAATTCACTTACTTGAACTCACAAAATGACCACTAGATCCCAAAATAGTATTTTCAAGCCCAAACAAATCAACCATATTACCACCAAACATCCATTTCCACCAACTATAGAACCAACAAGAATTACACAAGCTATGTGCAACCCTCAATGGCATGAAGCAATGTCGGCTGAGATCAATGCCCTTATTCGTAACGGGACTTGGGAACTAATACCTTTTTATCCATCTTTGAATGTTGTAGGTTGCAAATGGGTTTATCGGATAAAAAGACGTGTGGACAGTAGTATTGGGAAGTACAAGGCATGTCTTGTGGCCAAAGGTTTTCACCAACAACCAGGCCTTAGTTATACCAATACATTTAGCCCGGTCATCAAACCAAATGCCAATCAGGTGGTCTTATCAATGGCTCTAATGTGTGGATGGACATTGAGACAAATGGACGTCAACAATGCCTTTCTACAATCTTTACCCAAAAAAAAAAAAACAATGCCTTTCTACAAGAAACTTTCCAGGATGAGGTCTACATGTCACAATCACTCAGTTTTTAAAGACCTAGGAAAACCAACACACATTTGCAAACTTCGGAAAGCCATATGTGGGTTAAAGCAGGCTCGTGGGCTTGGTACAATGAGCTAAGTTCATTCCTTCTCGGAAATTCATTTGTAAATTCAAAGAATGATAGTTCACTATTCATTTACTTTCATGGTGGCATTCAAGCCTATTTTCTAGTGTACATGGATGACCTCGTTATCATAGGAAGTGATCATAATTTTGTTCGGACTTCATCACCGCTCTCTCTAATCGGTTCTCAATTAAAGACTTGGGGCTACTGAATTCTTTTTGGGAATTATAGTCATTCCTACAAAGATCGGCTTACTTCTTTCTCAACATAAATACATAAGAGAGCTACTTGAACACTTCAAAATGGTAGACGCAAAAGAGGTTGGGACACCATTAGCCACGGGTCAGTCTCTTTTGATCCATGACAAAAAAACCACCAGCTAACGCTACAGAATTTCGAAGCCTCATTGGCACACTTCAATACCTCAACATTACTCACCCGGACCTTGGTTTTGTAGTAAACAAGCTATCTTAATTCATACATAAGCTGACCACAACCCACTGGATAGCTGCAAAATGGCTCTTATGCTATTTCAAGGGAACGTTATTCCATGGGTTGCACTTGAGGCGCTACACAAAACATGTGCTTCATGCCTACATTGACACAGATTGGACAAGAAACATTGATGATCACACATTTACTTCGGGTTTTGTCATTTATATTGGGGCCAATCCTATCTGCTGGAGTTCTCGAAAGCAACAATCGGTTGCATGGTCATCTACTGAAGCAGAATACTGAGCCATTGCCATGGCGTCGGTAGAACTCATTTGGGTAAAATCTTTGCTTCAAGAACTTGGCATTCACATGGACACGGCACCGAGCTTGTATTGCGATAATATAGGTGCTACTTATGTTTGTGCAAATCCTGTCTTCCATTCCCGAATGAAACACATTGATATAGATTACCATTTCGTTCAAGAACTTGTTAAAGCCAGCAAGATGTGAGTCTCCCATCACTACAAAAAAAAAACAAGTATTTAGCCACGGAAAATTAGTGATGAAAAATCATTTGTCGCTAATTTGAGATGAAAACTAAATTCGTTGCTAATTGCGACGAAAAAAAATTCGTTACTAATTTGCGACGAAAAATTTTCCGTGGCTAATTTGATGGATGAAAAATTTTCCTTGGCGAATTTGCGACGAAAAAAAATTCGTCGCTAATTTTGTGATGAAACAAAATTCATTTAGCCACAAAAATAAACTCTCTCTTCACTTTCCCGACTATTTTTTATTTTTGTGGCTAAATCCGTGGCTAATTAGCCGCGGAAATAAATATAGTAGGGGAATGCGGTGATACTTAATTTCTATGGCTAAATTAGCCATGGATTTAGCTACGGAAATAAATATAGTAGGGAAATGCGGCGATACTTAATTTCCGTGGCTAATTAGCCATGGAAATAAATATAGTAGGGAAATGCGGCGATACTTAATTTTCGTGGCTAATTAGCGACGGAAAAAAAATTTATTGCTAATTTGTGACGAAAAAAAAATCGTCGCTAATTTGAGACGAAAAATTTTTAGTCCCTAATTTGCGACGGAATTTGGGACGAAAAATTATCCGTGGCTAATTTGCGACAGAATTAGTAAAGAAAAAAAATTCATCGCTAATTTTGCGACGGAATTTGCCACAAAAAAAAATTCATCGCTAATTTTGCGACGGAATTTGCCATGAAAAAAATTTGTGGCTAATTGAGCCACGAAAATAAACTCTCACTTCACTTTCCCAACCATTTTTTATTTTTGTGGCTAAATCCAATTAACTAAATTAGCCATGGAAATAAATATATTAAATCCGGAAATTAGCCATGAAAATAAATATAGTAGGGAAATGCTTAATTTCCGTGGCTAAATCCGTGGCTAAATTAGCCATGAATTTAGTCACGGAAATAAATATAGTAGGGAAATGCCGCGATACTTAATTTCCGTGACTAATTAGCCACGAAAATAAATATAGTAGGGAAATGCGGTGATACTTAATTTACGTGGCTAAATCCATGACTAATTAGCCATGAAAATAAATATAGTAGGAAAATGCAGCGATACTTAATTTATGTGGCTAAATTAGCCACGAATTTAGCCACGGAAATAAATATAGTAGAGAAATGCCGCGATACTTAATTTCCGTGGCTAATTAGCCACGGAAATAAATATAGAAGGGAAATGCAATGATACTTAATTTCCGTGGCTAAATCCATGGCTAATTAGCCACGGAATTTGTGACGGAAAAAAAATATAGAAATGCGGCGATACTTAATTTTCGTGGCTAAATTAGCCACGGATTTAGCCACGAAAATAAATATAATAGGAAAATGCGGCGATACTTAATTTCTATGGCTAAATCCGTGGCTAATTAGACATGGGTTTAGCCATGGAAATAAATATAGTAGGGAAATGCAGCGATACTTAATTTATATGGCTAAATCTGTGGCTAATTAGCCATGGAAATAAATATAGTAGGGAAATGTAGCAATACTTAATTTCCGTGGCTAAATTCATTGCTAATTAGCGACGAAAAAAAAAATTCGTTGCTATGTAGCGACGGAATTTGTGAGGGAAAAAAAATTCATCGCTAATTTGCAACAAAAAAAAATTTGTCGCTAATTTACGACAGAAAAAAAATTTATGGCTAATTTGCGACGGAAAAAATTCGTCGCTAATTAGCGATGGAAAAAAAATTCATCACCAATTTGCGACGAAAAAAAAATTGGTTGCTAATTAGCGACTAATTTTGCGATGGAAAAAAAATTCGTCGCTAATTAGCGACAGATTCACATTTGTCGCTAATTAGTGATGGAAAAAAAATTCAATGCTAATTATCGACAAAAAAAAATTCGTCGCTAATTAGCGATGGAATTTGCAATGGAAAAAAATTCGTCGCTAATTATTTGCGACGGAAAAAAAAATTCTCACTAATTTGCGACAGAAAAAAAATTTGTCTTTAATTTCCGATAGAAAAAAAATTTGTCGCTAATTAGTGACAAAATTTATTTGTGACGAAAAAAATTTCGGTCACTAATTAGCGACGGAAAAAAAATTGTTACTAATTTGCGATGGAATTAGCAACGAAAATAACTTTGGCGGGATGTTCCCAACTATTTTTATAGTTCATCACTAATCTTGTCACTAATTAACGACGAATTTAGCAACGAAAATAAACTTTCGCTGCACATTCCCAACTATTTTTATAGTTCATCGCTAAATGGAGACAGATTCAAATTCATCGCTAATTTCGTTGCAAATTAGCGATGAATTTGAATCCGGAATTAGCGACAAACTATAAAAATAGTTGCGAATGTGCAGCAAAAGTTTATTTTCATCGCTAAATTCATCGCAAATTAGTGACCAAATTAGTGATGAACTATAAAATTCGCGGCACCTATTTTATTTTCGTTTCTAATTAGCAACGGATTCAAATTCTTCTCTAATTTGCGACGAATTAATAAAAATTCATTGTTAAATTTGTTCCGGAACAATGTTTGTGGCAAAAGTAAAAATTTTTCGTGGTAAATTAGCGACGAATTTTGCCACAAATTAGTTAAATTCGACCAAATTAAAAACAAAAAAAAAAAATTATAGACGAAGTTTGCCACGAATAATTAGCGACGAATTTTGCCATGAAAAATTAGGAACAAATTTTGCCACGAAAAATTAGCAATGAATTTTGCTACTAATAATTAGCGATGAATTTTTTCACGAATATATTTCGTCGCGATTTAGCGATGAAAAATTAAATTTTGCGACGCCTAATTGGCAACAAAATTTTTTTCGTCGCAAATTTCATCGTTAATTCGTTTAGTGATGAATTTTTTCATTTTTTTCATGGCAAAATTCGTCGCTAAAACCTACTTTTTTTTAGTGACATATGTTAGAAAAGCAACCAAAAATTCAAATTTTTTATAAAATGAGATCGCAAAGTCGGGTTGCAGCTTGAAATCCTATTATAAGTTTGTAAGGGTTTGGATGGATTGGGAACGTGATTATATCGGAGCCGCTACTAAGGGTGTGCATAAGATCCCATAGAAATGTGTGGAATTGATGGAATCGTTAGAACTTGAGAATATATGATAAGCTTCGAGATATGAAGTCATAACTATATCATATCCTTATTGTAACTTTTACTCATGCATACTACAAGGCAGATGATCCTTTCAGATAATTATTTGTACAAAAAATGTACGAGAATATAATAATTACTTGTTGTTTTATAGTTTTCAGGTACAAGTTTCAATATAAACTCGTAGAATTATTTTGTATTTTAGTTGTGCAATATCATTGGGTTTTGCTATCAATATAGTGAATTTGTACTTCATTGTATGATATACGAGTTTTTCTCATGTTGCGACGTAATAGAATAGCTTTTCGATAAGTTAAAATGCACAAGTTTTCTTTTGTAGAAACTCAACAAACTATTTAGTAATTTTTGTTAAGAAATAGTAGATCAATGGATTTTGGGTTTCAAATTGAGGCAAATACCATTCTCACGTGAAAACCTTGCTATCGCATAATAACATCCTAACTTTCCTTGCCATGTGAGGGAAAAATTATTTAGTGATACGCGCAAACTCTCTCTCCATAATTGGTTTTTAGCATTCTCTATCACATTGAACTGACTACATTATTCTTTGAGGATCTCACTTTTAATTTAAGATTATTTCTTGTATTTTTTCTTCTTTTTCTTTTGCTTTATATTATATTAAAAGACAAAACTACTCACATTCCTTTCAAATAATTTTTTTCACTCTAGCCTCATCTTCCACACCCATTCATTGCAAGGTTTCCTTCATGTCTGTCTTCTTCTAAACTTATTCCAACAATTATTAACTTTATTTCCCCGAATAATCCTCATGATCGTGAATTTTTCAACTTTGATTTTTGGTACAAATTTACGAAAATTTACTCAAAGATTGAATATTGTGGTTGATGAATACATTATACTCAATTTACTCATATTTTATTAGAAGATAATATTAAAAGACAAACGCACGTTTTTATACTCTTTTTTCAAAAGTTTTCAGGAACCCGCGCGCGTGCCCATTTCCGCAATTCCACCACGTCCCAACGCTCCCCGCATGCAACGCTCCTCCCCCTCTTCTCACGATGAAAAAAACACTAATTAATTAATTTTTTTTTTGGTAAAGACACTAATTAATTAATTATTTTTATTTTTTAATAATAATAATTAAAAAATCATCGAAGCTCGAAGGCGCGAACTCGCCTCCCCTTCGCTCGCTCTTTTTATTCCCCCACCACCACCGCGCTGCCTCACTCTCTCTCTTCTAACTTCTCTCCTTCTTTCTCTCTCTCTAGCCTCCTTCGCCATGCACCGCCGCCTCTGCCGCCCCTCCTCCTCCTCCTCCTCCGACGCCGCCGCCAAGCGCGGCAGCTACAACTGCGGCCGCTGCGGCCTCCCCAACAAGGGCCACTCCTGCCACGCCGGCTCCTCCCCTTCCCCCGCCCCCGACTCCTCCTCCACGCCGCCCGTCAGCTCCGCCGCCGCATCCTCCTCCTCGGCGGCTTCCGCGTCCGCCGTCGCCGTCGTGCCGTCCGCGCTCTCCTCCGCCGCCCGCCCTCCCCAGCCGCCGCCGCCCCTCCTGCTGCGCCACCCGATCTCGCACCTCCGCCGCGCGCTCTCCTTCGACGACCTCGACGTCCGCGCCGACGAGGAGGAGGAGGACATCGACGAGGTGGAGCCGGATCTCGACGAGCGGGATCGGGATTTCGTGGACAGGGATGCGGACGCCGGCGGGTTGCCCGCCAGGTGCTTGTGGGAGGTCCTGAGGAGGTTGCCGCCGGCGGAGCTGCTCGCGGTGGCGCGGGTGTACAAGGGGTGGCGGGAGACCTCGAGGAGGGTGTGGTGGGCCTCCGAGGATCTGAAGCTCAGGGTTCCCTCGAAAGCTCAGCTCTGTTTCGTCGGATCGGTGTTGAACAAGTGCCCTGAGCTCGTTAGGCTATCTCTGTGGATGGAAAGGTTAGTAATCAGTCGTGGATTCGGATCTAGGATGTTTCTTCGCGAGGTGGATTGGATCGGTTGATGTTGATGCACTGATGAGACAAGGTTCATCTGGGCGTTATCAATTAGGACCGAAGTTGATGCATGAGCTAATAACCGCAAGTGAACTGTTTGATCAATTGAATTGAAGCTTAAAATTGACAAAAGGAAATGTATGCTGCGAGTAGTGGAAATGCTGCTTGATCAGCATTTATGGACAAACTTTCATGAATCAGGGAGTTTCAGGATTCGCACATTAACCCTTTAAGGAAGGCCTAGAACTTGTGAATCAGTTGTGAGGATCCTGATTGGATCTCACAATTAATTCCAGTTCGAGATCATGTGCTCGTGCTTCGTCAAATTTTTCTGGATTTATGACACGATTCGGTTCTTGTTCTGTTGGTTGGCTTTCGCAGTGATGTAGATGCGACGATGCTGGCTTGCATTGCGTTCTCATGCCCTAATCTGGAGTCTGTGGAGATCTCAACATCCTCTAATGCTGTCAACCGGATTACAGGGTAAACTTTCTGTTCCCCTTTTGCGGGTTAGGTCTTTCACATGAGATTTGTTTGGATCTTGGTTATATATGTATTGAGGCATTTCTGGGGTGGAGAACCCTAAGATCCCTGCATTACTGCTCAATTAATGGTTGCAAATGGATATCACTTTCAAGCTGGCACATGTAATTTGCAAGCGACATTTGTTCGAAATGGAAAGACTTTAGCGGAGTCTACTCTAATTGTAAAGGTTTTGATCACCTGTTTGTGATTACAAGCAGTTTGATCTCCATTTTCTTATTCGTATTTTAAGAGATCAGAAATTTTTGGAAATGTATTCTTCATTGACCATATTAACTTGTGCAAACTTCTACAGAGATGAATTGGGTCTGTTTTTTTGCTGACAAACGATGCCTAACGTGTCTTAAAATGGAAGGTTGCTCTAACCTTGGGGGTTTGGTTCTCAGCTCATCGATTCTTTCTACTCTGGCTTTCTGATCTAAACTCCCTCTCAAAGATGGTAATTGCATCCCTTTGCTTTTTTATGTTCTAGGATCTCTCCTCTGTATCTTGCATGTTTATTCCTGTCTTTGATAGATGTAACAAGTGATGCTGACTCATTTTCACATCCCTACAGGTATTTAATTGCCCGAACTTAGGAGAAATCTCCTTGGAATTCTCTCGCGATGGAAATGATTGTACAGATTTTATTGCCATAGTTGATGGTCTGGAAAGGAGTCGTCCAATTTTACAAAATATTCACATTGCGTCGGTTCAGCTTTCTCATGTGGTTGTACTAGCTCTTACAGCTTCAAATTTAAGGTGTGTTCTGTAACTTGGTCATGCATGTTGCATATGATAACAGCTTCAAACAGGCTTTTATTTCCTTTAAGCTCTAGAGCTTTGTAAGTCCTTGTTCCACACATTTTGCTGTCTAGTGATCATATAGATCCTAAGTTCACTTCCTAGATACTAAGGACCGAAATTTTCCATAAGAGCATTGAAGCATCTTTAATTAGATATAGCTTTGATGACCAATGCTAAATTTTTTCATTGTACAGGGGTTTGCGGATGCTATCACTGGTGCTTGGATCAGAAATCACTGATGCATCTGTTGCTGCTATAGCTTCAAGCTTTTCGGATTTAGAATTGCTTGATCTCAGTGGGTATGTTCTGCTGTGAGGTCCTATGTTGTTTGATTTATGAGATATCACAGTGGTATAGAAAATTCAGCTTCATCGTGTCAATTCATGGTTTTTTTTTCTTTTGCAAAAGTTCCCATACATGATATAAACACATTTGGTTTCAAATAGTGTGACAAATAGGGCGCATTGGTAATGACCATAGAAGCTTAGAGCATGAAGGAATATAATTTAATCATCAGCCCCAACAATTGCACTTCTTTTTTAATCATGAATTTATTGTTACATGCAGGTCAAGCATTAGTGACAGTGGCATCGGGATGATATGCAATGTGTTCCCTGAAACATTATTAAGACTCCTACTTGCCCTTTGTCCTAACATCTCTTCAAGTAACTTCCTGGACTACTCTGTAAATAAATGGCATTTCCTTTGAGTTAGCACTATAGGTTCATTGTTTGTCATGCTGAACGTGAATCTATTCAAATCATTTCTTGCATTTTATTTTGGTTCACTAACTGTTTATATATTTCAGGTGGAATTCAGTTTGCCACAGCTCAGCTGCCTCTTCTTGAACTCATGGACTGTGGTATGACTGTATGTGATAGTAATGACGAAAGCCTCATCTCTGATGAAGCCATCAACCATGGGATGGAGAAAAGGCCCAACAGCAATCTTCACCTCATACACCAGAAGCTTATTATAAAGCACAGTAAATTAAAAAAACTCAGCTTGTGGGGTTGTAGTGGCTTAGATGTGAGGCTCCCAGATCCTATAATTTGTATATTGCATTCTGTTACCATGGGTTCCTTGTGGTTCTTATTTTGTTGATTGAAATGCAGGCCCTGTATTTGAACTGCCCAGAGTTGAATGACCTGAATCTCAATGCCTATAAAAATTTGCTTACTGGTGCATTTTAAAAAATGTATTGGTCTTGATTGAGTGCTTACTTTAATTAATGGGATATTGATGCATCTCACATGCTTTCCTAATTTGCATCCTAATCTAACTTTAATTTTCTTTGCATTCTCAGATCGATTGCTAATTCAGTGCCCCAGTTTAGAGAATGTATATGCGTTAGGTTGTCAAGAATTGTTAATAGAGGTTATTCAAAACCACGTACGATCTGAATTTAATCAGAATATAGCATTAGCATCAATTTGTGCTGCTTGTCAATATGCTTCTCTAACCTATACGAGCTTGTTGAATACATCATCAAGCACTTTAAAACTTGAATTTGCGGAACAAACCTACCTCATAGACAATGTTAACCTTGCTGGAGACTTGATGTGATATTCTATTGACGCGAAAGTCTCTATGTTGTACTTTCTTGTTGAGACCCTTGTCTTGAGAATCCTGTATGTGAGAAGTTATACCTTGCTCTATCCCCCACTTTTCTTTGTCCTTCTTACAGTAACTTAAGATTTATTTATATATTAAATAAATTGTTTGATCTCAAAGATTCAATGATTTGAGGAAAGCACTAACATTTGTATTGCATCTACTTGTAGGTCAACAATGATTCTTTTCACGTGGAAAACCATTTGCCCTTTAAACATTTGGCTAATGGTTCCAAGAGAGTTCGGGTTCCCCATTTTTTGTGTCAACAGGTGAAGTCCTTCACCTACATATCTTCTAGTGGTTGTAACGTAAATGTCAATGCCGTTTCTTAGATACAGCTCCTTTTCTCTTTCATGTGAGCAAATGGAAAATGAATTGACAACAGCAAGTCTGATTATTGATTAGATAACGAGCAAATAGATGGACAACTCTTTACCAAAAAAAAAAAAAAAAAATAGATGGACAGCAGCATTAATGTCACGAGAGTATCTTGAAACATTGTATTTGCATTCTTTACTATTGTTATGAAATAGAATAGGGAATCATATCATAACATCGCCTCATCTTCTCTTTTTCCAAGCAGCAATTTGATGTTGATAAGAAGCAGAGAAGGAGGCCGCCGTGTAATGTGCTTGCAGAATGATTATACATGTGGATAGTTTTGACAATTGACATGGTGATAGCTTCACTTGTTTGATGTCATATTACTGCTGAGGCAAGGCCCTCTAGATTGACTTCTTTCGGGTTCCCAACATTATTGCGGTTGCTGATGCCTTGTAGTATTCCTTTGGGCATTGTGTGGCCCCCTAGTCACTATACTAGAAAATACTCTAGAGCTTAGCTTCAGCAGCATAACTTCATCATTCTAAAATAAAGTCATCAACCTATGTAATTTCTGTGCAAACTGTCTTCGTATTAGGAGTTTCATGAAAAGACTATAATTTATTGAGAATTTATATTAGAGCATGAACTGTTGTTGCTGCTAATATTCATGTACTTGATATCAGAGGTTAGAAAGAACTCCGCAAGGCTGAGTTTGTGTTAGATATATCAGGTTTCAGCCATGGATTAGATATGAGTTTGCACTGTGCCAGTTGTGATTACGATGCGCATGGTTATCTTGACTAGTAGGAGGCCAACCTGTAATAAACTTTTGCTGCACATTCGCAATTATTTTTATAGTTCGTCATTAATTTGTGACGAATTAATAAAAATTTGTTGCTAAATTTGTTTCGAACAATGTTCCTGGCAAAAGTAAAAAGTTTTCGTGGTAAATTAACGACAAATTTTGCCATCGAATCGATTCAAAAAAATCTGATTGATTGAAGAAAAATATCAATATTCAAACCATAAACAAAAAAAAAAAATTTCGTGGCAAGTTAGCGACGAATTTTAATACTCCACTCATCACCTATCAATGGGATGAAATTTTGTGAATAATTAGGGATGAATTTTGTGATGAAAATTCATTAAAACATTAGCGATGAATTTGATGAAAATTAGCGATGAAAAATTAGCGACGAATTTTGCGACGAAAAATTAGCAACGAATTTTTTTCGTTGCAATTTAGCGATGAAAATTGAAATTTTCCGTTGCAAAATTTTGCGATGGCCTATTAGCGATGAAATTTTTTCCGTCGCTAATTTCATCACAAATTCGTTTATCGATAAATTTTGCTAAATTTTTGTGGCAAAATTCGTCGCTAAAACCAACTTTTTTTGTAGTGCATATTTCCACCCATGATCAACTTGCAGACATTCTCACAAAACTGTTATCAAGGCTGCGGAATACAATTACGAGACAAGATGGGCGTTTTCGATGGAACGTCCATCTTGCGGGGCGTGTTAAAATATGAAATCTTTTTGATATCTTTTTGAATTTCAAATTAGCTTACCAATTATAGATGAGTTGGTATTCTTTGATTTTTGTAACTATAGATGAATTGGCATTTCTTGAATTTTGCTCCACCAAAGATTGTATTTTTTTTTCTCTTTATAAATGTGTACAATTTGTAAATGTAAAGTAATGAAAATCATTAACGAACGTTGAGCTTTTATATTGACCACAGCGACTGTTGGCGATCAGCCAAAGGCGAGGGGCGAGCTTCGCCAAAGGGCCTCGTTACAGGCCGGCAAGGCTGGAGATCGCCCGAGCCGTAGAGTCCAGTCAATGTCGCGATCTCATCCTATCAAAAATGAGTCGTCTCTATGCACACGTTGCAAGATTCTGCTGAAAGTGAACCTTGAACAGCAAACAGTAGAGGAACCAACCATCGACCACTGATTGCCCGAAGAAGCGACGATTTCCCACGTAAGTACACCGACTGCCTGAAGAAGCACTGGCGCTTGAGTTCTCGTTTCCTACGCAACACCCGATTAAGGGCCCCAGCAAAGCGGTCTTCTTCCCTCCTCCCGTAATCTCAAACCGCCACTTCTGCTTTCACATTCGCTTCCGAGCTCGTCTCTCATGGCGGGCGAAGGCAAACTCGCTTGTTTCTTCATCTTTTTCCTCTATCTCCGCCCATCTGCGGGGGAACGAACGTGGGTCAAGTCCGGCTACTTCTACGCCGGCAGCGAAATCCCGGTCTCAGACATCGATTCCTCCTTGTTCTCTCACCTCATATGTGCTTTCGCTTTCATCGGCGCTCCGACCCATCAGCTCTCCTTCAACTCCTCCACCGAACAAATCTTCTCCGCCTTCACGAGCACCGTGAAACGCAAGAACCCTTCGGTCACCACGCTGCTGTCGGTGTGGGCAGGCGGAGAGGATCCTTCGGCTTTCACTTCGATGCTCGGTGGGTCTTCTTCAAGGAGGTCCTTTATCGAGTCTACCATAGAAAAGGCAAGGCTTTATGGGTTCATAGGGGTTGATCCCTGTGGGGTCTTGCCCAGTAGGAGCATTAACATGACCGATTTGAGTGCTCTTTTGGGGGAGTGGAGAGATAGTGTAGTTGCCGAATCAAGAAAATCTGGGAAACCTCAGTTGCTGCTAGTAATGGCTGTGTATTGTGAATCCATTGCTGACTCTGTGAGTTACCAACTTGACTCAATTCAGAGCAAATTGGACTGGGTTCACTTAATTGCTTATGATTACCATCTCCCCACCAGGGAAAAATTTGCCCTCCCTCATGCAGCTTTATTTGACCCAGCAAGCCAGAACAACACGGACTTCTGCATAACTTGGTTGTTGACTAGAGGATTTCCTGCAAGAAAGCTGGTTCTGGGCTTGCCCTACCATGGCTATGCGTGGCAGCTTGAGGATTCGAGCGACGATACCATTGGCCACCCGGCAGTGGGGCCTGCTGTGACGGCGGATGGGTCATTTGGATACAAGGCCATAAGATCATACATCCGAGATTTTGGTTATGGAGCCAGTTCTGTTTATAATGGTACATATGTGGTGAATTTTTTCAGAAAAGGGTTGATATGGATCAATTTCGATGATGTGGAGGCCATTCGAGCCAAAGTAACTTATTCCAAGGGAAAAGGGCTTCTTGGTTACAATGTGTTTCAGGTTGGCAATGATCAGAACTGGGTTCTTTCCAGGACAGGTTAGGATAACTACCTCACAGGAATTCTTGATGAAGGTTTCAAAATATTATTGTATTGAAAATGTAGAACTAAATGTAATTCATGGACTGAACTGCCTTGTCAGCTCAAGAAGCCAGTGAAGATCAGCAAAACAGGCGATGGTTCCGGCTAGTTATGCTTATTTCGATTGCTATAGTTGTTCTCTTTATATTTGGCCTGATATGCTACTTAATGAGGAGAACATTGAAATCAAAAGGTACATTTTGTAAAGTTCACTGGACGATTACTATAACTCTGTGGTAACCAGGAACATTGACTTTGGAAGGATTAAAGTTCTAGATACATTTTCTTGATTTTGATTCTCAGGTATTTCCGGTGTAATAAAAGGATTTAGTAGCCGATTAAAGGCTATGGTGTATAAAGGTGAAAGTCTTGAGAGTGGTGCTCCTAATCTGCAAACATTTCGTTATGCCACTCTCAGAGCAGCAACTGATAGCTTCTCAAGTGAAAATAAGCTTGGAGAGGGTGGATTTGGACCTGTTTACAAGGTAAACTATATTGAGGCCATACTTATTTTCTTTATCTGTTTCATTACAAATCCTATGAAGTGTGAGCCATGATTAAGTGCCAGATACGGTACTGTTGCTCTATATCGTGGGTTTGTTGTTGTTTAACTGTGAGCAAGGAAAATAACTCTCCCCCAAATACCTTTCACTCCTTTTGCTCAAGAATACGTGGTCTTCGTTGTTTATAGTCTTGACTTATTATTGCGAAGGTGAAAGTAATAGGAACTGGTTACCATTACTATGGGAGAAAGCAAATGTTTCCCTATGTTGATTGAAGGTATGCCAGCTTTCTCTGTAGCAGCTGCCAGCTGATTGATTTATACTCGCAATTTCAATCATTCAGTTGGAATGGACTCACCACAATAAGTTTGAGATATTTAGAGATGCTGCATAGGTTTCTTTACGATGTATGTGAGCTTGTAAGTTTCATTACAGGAGGTTGGACTTGGATGCATTCTGCCCAAGTTTTGTTTTTCCCTTATGATCCTCAGGGTTATGTGACTTGTGTCATAGACAAAAAAACTGTCTTCCAGCATAAACAGTGAAAAGTTTAGTTCTGAGTCTACCATGTTCAAGTGAAAGGTAGTTGCCCTGTACTGACCGTCAGCATCCCTGTTGCTCAGGGCAAGTTGCCCAAAGGACAGGACATTGCAGTAAAGAGACTTTCGAAAACTTCGAAACAAGGGCTTGAGGAGTTCAAGAATGAAGTTACTCTCACTGCCAGCCTGCAACACGTCAACCTTGTTCGCCTTCTCGGATTTTGTATCGATAGGGAGGAAAAGATGCTGATCTATGAGTACATGCCATATAGGAGCTTGGACTTCTATCTTTTTGGTTCGACATCTTTCATGCTTCTTACAATAGTCATTAAGCATAACCTGGGTGTTTTGAAGTTACATCCAGTGTGATACTCCAAAAGGCTTATATGGGTCCCCTGTTCCAATTCAATGGCTAGATCAGGTAGACCCTTCTAAGCATTTGGGGTTCACAAAGATATGTTATGCTCTAATTTTGCTTCTGGTTCTGATAGCCTTTAGGTTTTAATGATGTAGATCCAATAAGTAAATATTCGCTGGATTGGGAGAAACGTGTTCATATCATAGAAGGCATCACACAGGGGCTTCTTTATCTCCAAGAGTACTCGAATTTCACAATAATTCATCGAGACTTGAAAGCCAGCAACATTCTGCTAGATAATGAATGGAACCCCAAGATATCAGATTTTGGCATGGCGAGAATATTCAGGAAGGATGACCTTGAGGCAAATACTGGCCGACTTGTTGGGACTTAGTAAACGAGCTAATTACGCCACTCCTAGTTTTACCTCACATATTCTCCTGCTAAAAATCTCGTGCTTAAAATCAAATTTTTGTTCTTGTATATAGCGGGTACGTTCCACCAGAATATGTGAGGAAAGGCATCTACTCAATGAAGTACGACGTCTACAGCTTCGGGGTATTGCTGCTGCAAATCATCAGTGGCAAGAGGACCTCATGTTACTATGGCCCGAATGAAAATCTGAATCTTCTCGAATATGTAAGTAGAGATTGTTTGTGATTCAAAATTTGCCAGGCTCAAATTTAGGAACATGAATTTTGACTTTTAACCAACTATCGTTCTTAATTTCAGGCATATGAGCAGTGGAAAGACGATAAATGCATGGAGTTCATCGACCCGTCTCTGGACGACTTGTCATCATCTTGTAAGCTCATGAGATGCATGCAAGTGGCTCTTCTATGCGTGCAAGAGAAGCCTGGGGACAGACCCTCCATGTTGGAAGTGTCTTCAATGCTCAAGAATGAAGATGCAGCTGTAAATTCCCCCCAAGAAGCCTGCATTTTCAATTAAGGAGGATGAAGATGAAGATGACAAGTGCTTGCTCAAGGAAGCAATCCATATAGTCAACGATGCATCAGTTTCTGAATTATTTCCTCGCTGATTATACATTGCAGGCATGCAATGCAGTGGATACTAATGCCATAGAGAGAATCTTTTTCAGAAAGGAAATAGAAACAGAGAATTTGTAGCGTTATTTTCCCAATTGATTGTAATATTTTTTTTTTGCGTCTGTATAAATTTTAATTCTCTGGAGGCAGTTTGTAGGAATGTTGATTTCGAAAGGTGTACCAATTGGAATGAGAAAAATGCAGATTTATTATCTCCTACTTAAATCTCATCTATAATCTCCGCACGTGAAATGGCGACATGTTGATGCTTCATTCTGTATTAACCCACATCAGATCAACATCCGCAAATCTAGCCTCCATTCTGCCGTCAGCCATTGTCAACAATCACTATCATATTGCCATCGCCAGCTCAATGACAAAGTTCCCTGCCTTCCTTTTTGTCTGCGCGACCTTCCTCCCTCCCTCTCTCTTCGTGTGCGCGTGCGTGAGCTCAACACCGCCGACAAGCTTGTGGCCGATTGGCGGAGCTTAATATGGCGTCAGGCTCGCCGTGGATCGTAATTGTAACTCTAGAAGGGGCTTTAGACTTGATCATGGGTTTACCCAAATCCCTCGTAATCCTTTCATATTTGAACGGACTTGGAGGGATTGCGAAAGACTTAAATGATCCCCCGTAATCCCTTCCCTCAATTCAGACAAAACTCTGTTTTTAGAGTCATTTCTTTCCCTCTCAATCTCGTTCTATCGTTTGGCCGCCATGGAAACTTTTGCGTGCCCAACTGTCTGCTTCGGACAAGATTGAACGACAAAGTTAGGCCCGATGATGAACGGGTTGGACACGGCATGACAAGATCCAGAAGGCAGAAAGAAATATCCGCAGCCACGACCAGGACCGGAAGGCACCTGATGGCTCAAAAAGTCGGTGTCGCGCCCGATGAAAGTGAACTCTCTCTATGCAAACATTGCAAAATATTGTTGAAAGTTGACTTATGACAACTACAGTTGAACGAACAACCGTCATGCACTGATTGGCTGAAGGAACAATGACTCTGTCTCATTTCGTGCGGACAACCGATTAAAGGCCACGGCAAAGGCGTGGTCGCCTTCCTCGTCCCATCGGCTCAAATCGCCACTTCTGGCTCTCACGTTATCTTCCGAGCTCTCTTTCATGGCGGTTAAAGGCAAACTCGCCTGTTTCTTCATCTTTTTACTGTGTCTCTACCCGTCTTTGGAGGAACAGACGTGGGTCAAGTCCGGTTACTTCTACGCCGGCAGCGAAATCCCGGTCTCGGACATCGATTCCTCCCTGTTCTCTCACCTCATATGCGCTTTTGCTTCCATCGGCTCTTCGACCCATCCGCTCTCCTTCAACGCCTCCTTTGAACAAATCTTCTCCACCTTCACGAGCACCGTGAAACGCAAGAACCCTTCGATCACCACGCTGCTATCAGTGTGGGCAGGCGGAGAGGCTTCTTCAGCTTTGGCTTCGATGATCGGCGAGCTTTCTTCAAGAAGTTCCTTTATCGAGTCTACGATAGAAAAGGCAAGGCTTTATGGGTTCAGTGGGATTGATCTCTTTGGGGTCTTGCCCAGTGGGAGCATTAACATGACCCATTTGAGTGCTCTTTTGGGGGAGTGGAGAGATGGAGTAGACGCCGAATCAAGAAAATCTGGGAAACCTCGGCTTCTGCTAGTAATGGGTGTGTATTGTCAAGCCATTGTTGACTCTGTGAGTTACCCACTTGACTCAATTCAGAGATATTTGGACTGGGTCCACCTAATTGCTTACGATTGCCATCTCCCCACCAGGGAAAAGTTTGCCCTCCCTCATGCAGCTTTATTTGACCCAGCTAGCCATAACAACACAGACTTCTACATAACTTGGTTGTTGACTAGAGGATTTCCTGCAAGAAAGCTGGTTCTGGGCTTGCCCTACCATGGCTATGCGTGGCAGCTCGAGGATTCAAGAGACGATGCCATTGGCCATCCAGCGGTGGGGCCTGCTGTGACAGCAGATGGGTCATATGGATATAAGGCCGTAAGATCATTCATCCGAGATTTTGGTTATGGAGCCGGTTCTGTATATAATGGTACATATGTAGTGAATTTTTTCAGAAAGGGGTTGATATGGATCAATTTCGATGATGTGGAGGCCATTCGAGCCAAAGTAACTTATGCCAAGGGAAAAGGGCTTCTTGGTTACAATGTGTTTCAGGTTGGCAATGATCAGAACTGGGTTCTTTCCAGGACAGGTTAGGATAACTACCTCACAGGAATTCTTGATGACGGTTTTAAAATATTATTGTATTGAAAATGTGGAACTAAATGTAATTCATGGACTTAACCACCTTGTCAGCTCAAGAAGCCGGTGAAGATCAGCAAGAGAGGCGATGGTTCCGGCTAGTTATGCTTATTTCGATTGCTATAGTTGTTCTCCTTATATTTGGCCTGATATGCTACTTACAGCGGAGAACATTGAAATCAAAAGGTACATTTTCTAAAGTTCACTGGAGGATTGCTATATCTCTGTGGTAATTGGGAACATTGACTTAGGATTCAGCAAACAAAGGATTAAAGTTCTAGATACAATTTCTTGGTTTTGATTCTCAGGTATTTCGGGTGTAATAAAAGGATTTAGTAGCCGATTAAAGACGATGGTGCGTAAAGGTGAAAGTCTTGAGAGTGGTGCTCCTAATCTGCAAACATTTGGTTATGCCACCCTCAGAGCAGCAACTGATAACTTCTCGAGTGGAAATAAGCTTGGACAGGGTGGATTTGGACCTGTTTACAAGGTAAAATATATGAGGCCGTACTAAAGCTAATGATTTTCTTTTTCTGTTTCATTGCTAATCATATGAAGTATGAAGCATGATTAAGTGCCAGATAGGGTCCCTTTGCTCTATAATATGTGTTTGTAGTGTTCAAATGCGAGCAAGGAAAATAACTCACCCCCTTTGTCATACTCCTTTTGCTCAAGAATATGTGGTCTTTGTTGTTTATAGACGAGACTTAATATTGAGAAGGTAAAATTAATGGGAACTAGCTACCATTGCTACGAGAGAAAGCAAATATTTCCATATGTTGATTGAAGGTATGCCAGCTTTCTCTTTAGCAGCTACCAGCTGGTTGGTTTATGCTCGCAGTGTCAATCACTTAGTTGAAATCAACAGGTGAGTATGTCTCATTAAGGTACATGTCCCCTCTAATTAAGCAGAAATATTTGGTGTCACGACACAACACAATAAGCTTGAGATATATAGAGATGCAGTATAGGTTTCTTTATGATGTATGTGAGCTTGTAAGTTTCATTCTAGGAGGTTGGACTTGAATGCATTCTGCTCGAGTTTTTTTTTTCTTTATAATCCTTGGGGTTATGTGACTTGTGTCATAGACAAAAGACTGTCTTCCAGCATAAACAGTGAAAAGTTTAGCTCTGAGTCTACCATGTTCAAGTGGAAGTCAGTTGCCCTGTACTGACCATCAGCATCCCTGTTGCTCAGGGCAAGTTGCCCAAAGGAAAGGACATTGCAGTGAAGAGACTTTCGAAAACTTCAAACCAAGGGCTCGAGGAGTTCAAGAACGAAGTTATGCTCGCTCCCAGCCTGCAACATGTCAACCTTGTTCGCCTTCTTGGATCTTGTACCGACAGGGAAGAAAAGATGCTGATCTATGAGTACATGCCAAATAAGAGCTTGGACTTCTACCTATTTGGTTTGACATCTTACATGCTTCTTATAATAGTCTTGGGATAAGAACAGCGCAAGTGCCATAATTTTTATGTACGGCGCTCACTCGAGTGCCATAACTTTTTATTTTTGCTCATTTAAGTGCCACATATTTGAAAAATCGTTCACTTGAGTGTCATTGGTGATTTGCCTTGCTGGAAAATCCGATATGGATGCCAGTTGTCCTACGTGGCTTCACCGACGTAGACGTGGACAATTTTTAAATATTTTTAAATCTTTATTCCTTTTTTTTTTTTTTTTTTCAGTGCCGACCCTCGTCGGTTTCGAAGGACTCACCCTCGCCCCCGGCCACGGGGTCCGTCACTAGATTAGGGCGGCCGAGGGCGAGGGCCTTCGCGGCCATATCGGCCGACGGCGATGTGGCACTTAAGTGAACGAAAAACAAGTTATAGCACTCAAGTGAGGCCTGTACAAAAGTTATGGCACTCCTGTTTATACTTGTCCCCAATAGTCTTTGAGCAAAACCCAGGTGTTTTTAAGCGACATCTAGTGTGATACTCCAAAAGGCTTAAATGGGTCCCCAGTTCCGCTACAATGGCTAGGGCAGTTAGACCCTTTTAAGCATTTGGGGTACACAAAGTTATGTAGTGCTCTAATTTTGCTTCTGGTTCTGATAGTCTTTAGGTTTTAATGATGCAGATCCAATAAGGAAATATTTGCTGGATTGGGTGAAACGTGTTCATATCATAGAAGGCATTACACAAGGGCTTCTTTATCTCCAAGAATACTCGAATTTTACAATAATTCATCGAGACTTGAAAGCCAGCAACGTTCTGCTAGATGATGAAATGAACCCCAAGATATCAGATTTTGGTATGGCGAGAATATTTAGAAAGGATGACCTTGAGGCAAATACCAGCCGAATTGTCGGGACTTAGTAAGTGAACTAACTAGGCCCTCCTTGTTTTACCTCACAGATATTCTCCTTCTTAAACCAATTTCTGTTCTTGTATACAGTGGGTACATTCCGCCAGAATACGTGAGGAAAGGCATATACTCGATGAAGTACGACGTCTACAGCTTCGGGGTATTGCTGTTGCAAATCATCAGTGGTAAAAGGACCTCATGTTACTACGGCCCGAATGAAAATCTGAATCTTCTTGAATATGTAAGTAGAGATTATTTGTGATTCAAAATTTTCCAGGCTCAAATTTAGGAACACGAATTCTGAAGTTTAACCAACTGGCATTCTTAATGACAGGCATATGAGCAGTGGAAAGACGAGAAATGCATGGAGTTCATTGACCCATCTCTGGATGACTCTTCATCATCTTGTAAGCTCATGAGATGCATGCAAGTGGCTCTTCTATGCGTGCAAGAGAAGCCTGGGGACAGACCCTCCATGTTGGAAGTGTCTTCAATGCTCAAGAATGAATTTTCAGCTGTAAATTTCCCCAAGAAGCCTGCATTTTCAATTAAGAAGGATGAAGATGAAGACGAAGATGATGAGTGCTTGCTCAAGGAAGCAATTCATTCAGTCAACGATGCTTCCACTTCTGAATTATTACCTCGCTGATTATACATTGCATGTATCCAATTCTGTGAATACCAACGCCATAGAGAGAATATTTTGTTAAATATTTGGTTGCCTAGTACTTCGTTTGGCCCAGGATAGGATAATCAAAAAGGAAAACGAAACAGAGATGATTTCTGGCATTATTTTCGCCATTTATTGTAATATTTTTCTACGTCTGTATAATTTGTAATCCTCTAGAGCCAGTTCAAGTGTTCATTCTTTCGTCTTGTAACATATAAAGCTATGAATAATCCGTCAGTATATACCCTGCGGGGTCTTAAAGCTACAATTGTCACTTTGTTCTTCGTTTGTTTTCTTTTTCTGCTTTGTCTTGTTCTTGTTCTTCATTAATAAGTGATGAACAGGATCAAATGGACTAAGCCGTAGAATAGGGTCAAGGCGACCTTCCTTTTATCTCCTAGAAAACCAATCTCTTTCAAGTCCACAAATCTCTTAAAATAGACGAGTCCCGAGCCAAAACTCAAACAAGAGTATTTACACCCGATGACGCCGATCTAACGTATGTCCGTGCATGACATATGCTTCTGTTCTTCGACACCGAGCTGGTCAAGCCGTCTTCATGATACCAAAACGAAAGAAACTCAAGATATCAACAACTTCTCATACTTGTGCACCAGTTAGGCTCTAAATTAAGCGGCTCTTATCCATTTGACCACATTGAACTCAGCCACCCACGATTCAAAAAAAGTAAATATTCAAACACAGTTTCTTGTTATCAATTATAGATCCTAGAACAGCTCTTCTTCAGCTGCCATTTGTCCTTATTTTACACGAGTAAGCAGACCTGCAGACATTCATGAGAGACGAACGTTAAAAGACATCTGCAAGATGTCACCAACACATCCAATAATAATGGCCAGTGTTGTACTCAATTGATTTACTGTTTCTGCCATTTTGTTTCCTCGTTTGTCTCGTTAGGAAATGTTCATATTCGAAAGTGGGTCATCAAAAGGTCAGTTTATTCGTAAAGTAAGACTTTTTGGCCTCACTTTGTAACTCGAGAAAATTGACTGGAATCAGTCATGTTACGTCTACTTAGGAATTATCGAATTTGACCTATGTTTGTACACAATGAGCAGAGGGCCTAATTCCCTAAAAACCCCCAAACTTTACTCTTTGTCCCAATTATATCCTCAATTTTTTTTTGGATTATTTATTACTCTCGTACTTATCACACATATATGATTCAAAATTAGCACTAGCTAATTTTGTTTTCAAGATTGGACCCATGAAATATCTCCCTCGATCCAGATAGGATTTCTCCAGACATTTTTACATCTTTAGGTAATTTGTTTTTAAGTACCATTCATTGTATTTTGTGATGCCATGAATTATACATGTATTTATCGTGATTTCGCTGCGACATATTCATGCAAGATCATGTCCAAACTCCTTTGCAATGGTCTTATTAATATTGGTTTGTCTATACAGTTTTTAACCACGGACAAATCTAGACAAGAACTTGGTAATATCGCCCAGGAACCCTTGTTTAGCTTCTTAGGATCTATAAAAGGCACATCATGACAAAACACAATCGTACAAAACTTAACTTTAAGCTAACCACTATCTCCCTATAAATATGCATGTTCCAATCAAACACCAAAGATCTAAATGCATTTGATCATATACCCTCTTGAAAAAAATGGCAAAGTTCACCCTTTGGCCTTTCCTTTGCATGGTCTCCTTCTTGTTCACGGCCATGGGTTCAATTGATGTAACAGCTTCTTCATCATCATCTTCCACCATTAAAGGATCTTATTACCCTTCCTGGACGCCAGACTTCACTCCGTCGGACATAGACACAGCTTTGTTCACTCACATCTTCTATGCTTTCCTCTCCCCAAGCAACATCACCTTCAAGTTCGAGCTCTCAGAGCCCATGGCAGTGGCTCTCTCGAACTTCACGACCACCCTTCGTTTTGCGAGCCCGCCAGTCAAGACCCTCCTCTCCATAGGCGGTGCCGGAGACGTTCCAACCGCTCTCTTGGCCAATATGGCTTCACGCCATTCCTCAAGAAAAGTCTTCATCAACTCTTCACTGGAGGTTGCAAGGAAGTTTGGGTTTGATGGGCTTGACCTTGACTGGGAATCGCCTCAAAACCCAAAAGAGATGGATGATTTGGCCCACTTGTTGAGGGAATGGAGGCTTGCGATCATCGAAGAGGCCCGAGCCACCGAGCAGCCCCCGCTGTTGTTGACCGCCGCGGTGTACTTCGCCTCTGACTTCTTCCTCGATCCGGTGTACCGGACATACCCGGTGGCGGCCATTAGGAAGAATTTGGACTGGATTAACGCCATGTGCTACGATTATCATGGGGCGTGGGACCCCTCTGCCACGGGGTCCCAAGCCGCATTCTTCGACCCGAAGAGCAACCTGAGCTCAATCCATGGGCTCAAGTCCTGGCTCCGGGCGGGGATGCCCGGAAAGCAGGTGGTCATGGGCTTGCCACTTTACGCGAGAACTTGGGAGCTCAAGGACCCTAATGTCACCGAGATTGGCGCCCCGGCAGTTAGCGCGGGCCCTGGGGGTGGCATGCTTCCTTACTCCGATGTGCAAGCATTCAATAGGGATCATAGTGCCTTCGTGGTATACGACGCAGAGACGGTGTCGACCTACTCCTTTTCTGGGACATCTTGGATCGGGTATGATGACGTCGCCTCCACGATGGTGAAGATTGGATTGGCACAAGCCCTTGGGCTTCGGGGATATTTCTTCTGGGCCCTCAGTTTTGAAACTGAATGGCAAATATCATCCCAAGGTATGGCATATATCTCCACTCAAAAGTTTGTGTTGTAGCAATATGAAAGTACCACACCAAAGGCTTCCCTTGAATTTTTTGTGTTTGCTTATGAGTTAACCTCACCAAAGAAAATGAGCTTTCTCTCCTACGAGAGCCTCCATAGCCTGTCCCCAATTTGTGTGGTGGGTTTTAGGGATACATTCTTATTTTAACGTGTTAGTGTCCGTACGCCTCGCACTATCAATTTTCCATTAACCAGGAGGTGGGAGTATCCTATAAGAGTTTTATATCCCAATAATCCCGAGATACGGACGTGAATCGAGATAAAACCTATTAGGTCTTACTTAGGACCACCAATTGAAGGCTTTCTCGATATGTTCTAGTTTTGACAAAGAAAAAGTATGTTAGAGTTCTTATCTTTAATTGAATTTTTATTTTGGATTTGTCTTATGCAGCATCCAGAGCGTGGATTCTTGATGATTGAAGATTCAACCTTTGTAACTCTTCCATTTCTTCAGCAACTTCAAGTTAACAAGAAGCTCCTCAAGGCTTCAAGTTACATATTTCCCGGCCATTCATCCACACATTCAATCTCGGGCTACACACAGCCAAATTAGGAAAATTTCGATAACAACCGCGCATGACAGAATTTAATGCCGAGTTGTTTTTTACGTTGATTTGATCATGTAACGTAACTTGTTTGAGTTGTTTTTAGATTTTGTTTGTTAAAAGAATCCCGAGACTGTTGCTTCTCTTGTATTCATAATCATGAACAATTAATGTTATAAATGTGTAAGCAAATATTAATGTCGAAGACCCAACAAGTCTTCTGTGCAACCCCAATGCAATTTTCTTTCGGTTGACATTTATATCGATCAAAAGAAGTATATTTGAATTGATGAGAATGACCTAGCATTCACCAAACGATGATCTTAGCGGGAGCATATGTTAAGTTTGCTAATCTATGAAGCCTTGCATCACGATTTATAGTCCCATTGCATGCATAATAGCAAATTAGTTTCCAGATAAATATAATATTACCTTTATCTATTAGATCCAAGGTATTTTTGTTCTTGGATTTCGTTTGTTTCACGGGAAATGAATGATATAGAAAATATTTTCCTAAAAAAATTGTTTGTATCGCTTACAACAATGAATAAATATAATACATTTTTTCATCCTGCACGAAAATATTTAGACATAAGTTCTTGTCAATAATGAAAACAATTTTGATCAACTAATTATTTTAAGCGATACAAACGATCATTTTTAGAAAATTATTTTCTAAATTATTCATTTTCCACGAAACAAATAGAGTTTTGTAGTCACATTTGTTGAAGTTAAAACTAAGAACCACGAGCTTGATATGCTACCTCGCAGGGAAATCCATTTGCGGCATAAGAAATGGGGTCAAGGCGTCCGAATATTGTATATGGAGTGACCCTCCAATACTTAAGTTAGCACTGGAAGTGAGGGAAATTTGGAAGAGAGAGTGTTTTTGCTTTTATGGAGAATGGCGGATTCTTAGAAAAACGTATGGGAAGAAGAAAGTTACATGAATCTCCAAAATCTGATTTATGTGTTACTGTTGAAGGGTCACTGGGTTGTGTTACGCAAGTGATAGCCTATAGATGACGAGTGGTGAAAGGAAATGACACGTGATATTGATAACATTTTAAGAACCAATGCATGCCCAGACTTTTAGATAATGGTAGAACCTTTGTGTGCTCAATGAAATAGTGATGTATTATCAATTTTAGCTTACCGGTTAATCAATTGTCCCATCCGATGGAATACCCGGGAACCTTCTTTCTATGTTATATGTTCCGGTCAGCATAGTGATGACATGTGTCGAGAGATGATCAATGCGTCAAAATCACCCTTACCACTTGACACTCACTCTTGATCCCTACAGGTGAAACTATCGGGTCGAGAGTAGATAAATTATGTGTAGCTTTTCCTCTGTTTGCTCAAGTATTGACCGAGGCGTAAAAGGAAATTAAGATATGATAGCTATTTCAACCTTAAAGATATGCATTGCTAACAAAAGCAAAAGAAAATCTTAAATAGGCACATATGACACATTCCCATGACCATCTCTTATTTACCAGATAGAAGTACATACATAATGGAACTCTAATCCCAGTACATGGCCATTGAAAGCGATGAGTGTGCACATGTCATTTTGTGAATCCTGCTTGTGCAAATAAAATATTTACCATGAGTCGATAGAGCAAAAATAAATTTAAAAAAAGGGAAGAAAACCCACAATTTTGAAAGTGCACGAGGATATGAAGCACAGGCCAAATTGACAGACAATTTCTTGGTAATTTGTTTTGTGTTTTTTTTAACCCACAACACTCTAAAAATAATGGAGCAGATGTATACACACATCCATCAAATGGCCGGGGACTTTGGGAAGCCACAAAGAACAAACAGACTCCAACTACAATTCCATTCACCAAGGGAAAAAAAAACTAGCGATCTCCGATTGCTTCTCACCCCGAACCTTTTGCTCTCTCTCTCTTTTCTGGGATTTGTATAAAGAGAGAGCTGATGTACAAGCCAAAGGCTTTCTGATCCTCCATAACCTCCGTTTCTTCAGTCTCTCTAGGCCTTATGGAGGACAAAAAGGAGGCCTAGAGCAGAGAGTTTTTGTACTCTTGGTTGGAGGAAAGGGGGGGCCAATAGGGATCACGAGGGTGTGTGTTTGTGTGCTGTCTCAACCATGGCCACCACTGACATCACCTTGGAGGAGATCAAGAATGAGAATGTGGACCTTGTGAGTTGCAGAGTGATTCATGTCTTTTTATACGTTGTTGACTTTGGAGATGTCTTTTCTTTTCTCTCGGAAATCGCATTTTGTCGATCTTGCTGGCATGTTTAATATTTGGTTTTTGGCACGTTTCTTAAGCATCGTCTGTGCATGATATGCTGCTTTGAATCTTCCGATACACCGAAATCTATCAAACTGCTGCTGATGCAATGACCCTTCAAAACTTATACTGTGTTGCTCCCTATAAGTAGTTTGGTTTTTGCATGCTGCAACGTATCTTTTATTACCACTAGTAAATTACAGAAAGATGCTCGATCCGTACGCTATATATATAGACTTTATTTACACGTCTAGTTTGGAGCCTAGAAAAATTATATGTTGCCATGCGAATTTTAGCAATCAGACTGTACTACATCCTTCTCTTGCTCCCCATAATTTTAGAGATCTCATTTTCTTTTCCTTTCTGCCCTCACAATCGTCTGTTTGCTTAGTAGGATAACTTTTTGCTCTCCAGTTTCTAAGCTTTTTTAGCTAGAATATGCAAAAATAATGACCATGGCATTACATTTGGTGTTTAGGAGCGCATCCCCGTGGAAGAAGTCTTTGAGCAGCTGAAGTGCACCAAAGATGGCCTGTCAAGTGAAGAAGGAGTGAACAGGCTCCAGATTTTCGGCCCCAACAAGCTTGAAGAGAAAAAGGTAAATTCGCCAAATATAATATCAATGTAATTCTTCATTGCGACAGCATAAGCTCAAATTGTTTAATTGATATGGCGAAATTTGTGCAGGAGAGCAAACTTCTCAAGTTTCTGGGTTTTATGTGGAATCCTCTGTCATGGGTCATGGAGTCTGCTGCAATTATGGCCATTGCTCTAGCCAATGGAGGGGTAAAAACCATTTTGCCGAATCCTGAGAACCAATTTTCTTTGATAATCGCCATTGTTCAGATAACAAGAGAAATTTATAAATGCAGGGGAAGCCGCCGGATTGGCAAGATTTTGTTGGCATTGTTGTGTTGCTCATTATCAACTCAACCATTAGCTTCATTGAAGAGAACAATGCGGGCAATGCCGCGGCTGCTTTGATGGCCGGTCTTGCCCCAAAAACCAAGGTGATTTTTGAGTATTATATGTCTACACTGTGAATTTGTCTGAAACTTTAGAATGTGGACTCGTTAAAAGCTTATGTAAATGTGAAAATGAATAGGTGTTGAGAGATGGTAAGTGGAGCGAGCAAGAGGCAGAAATCCTTGTGCCGGGTGATGTTATCAGCATCAAGCTGGGTGACATCGTTCCAGCGGATGCCCGCCTCTTGGAAGGAGATCCCCTCAAGATTGATCAGGCTGCTCTCACGGGCGAGTCGCTGCCGGTGACAAAGATCCCGGGTGATGAGGTGTTCTCTGGCTCCACTTGCAAGCAAGGTGAAATCGAGGCCGTTGTCATCGCCACCGGCGTCCACACCTTCTTTGGCAAGGCTGCCCATCTTGTCGATAGCACCAACCAAGTCGGTCACTTCCAAAAGGTATCTACATCATTTAACTCTCTACTTCCTTATCCAGTTGGATTCTTCCTGCATATGTTTAAATCACTTGTTCATGATCGCGAAACTTTTCGCATATAGATAAGATTGCTAGTTCATTAATGTGTATTATGTCTATGATTAACTCTGAGAATGATTTCTTTTTTGGGTAATCTGATCAGGTGTTGACAGCAATCGGTAACTTCTGCATCTGCTCCATCGCAGTTGGAATGCTCGTTGAGATCGTGGTCATGTACGCGATCCAGCACAGGAGGTACAGAGAGGGCATTGACAACCTCCTTGTGCTTCTCATCGGAGGTATTCCAATTGCCATGCCCACTGTGCTGTCCGTGACCATGGCCATTGGATCTCACCGCTTATCCGAACAAGGCGCCATCACCAAGAGGATGACCGCGATCGAAGAGATGGCCGGGATGGACGTGCTCTGCAGTGACAAGACTGGGACTCTTACCCTTAACAAGCTCACCGTCGATAGGAACTTGATTGAGGTTCGCATTTTAAACATTCATTTAAATATCCCAGGACAGTGTCATTACGATCTTGGAAGTTCTTGATAAGCAACAATATTCGTTTTCATGAATTTCCTTTATGCCAGGTCTTCACAAATGATGTGGACAAGGATGGTCTGCTGCTATTGGCTGCTAGGGCATCTAGGGTTGAGAATCAAGATGCTATTGATGCTTGCATAGTTGGCATGTTGGGTGACCCTAAAGAGGTTTCTAGCCTTTAATCTCCTTCAATGAGTCTTATAGGTTCTTACAATGACGGATGTTCAAGGACGTTAAAAGGCTTCAATTATTCTTTATGCAGGCAAGGGCAGGCATCACAGAATTGCATTTCCTACCCTTCAATCCCGTCGAGAAGCGCACTGCAATAACTTATGTCGATGAGAATGGTGACTGGCACCGTAGTAGCAAGGGCGCACCGGAGCAAGTAAGTTGGTTTTCAAGTCGAATCAGTTCAAGTGATTCAACAGTAGGTGCATGAGTTTTTCCAAATTTCATATATGCATTGACCTTTTTGTCATTATGTACTAGATCATTGATCTTTGTGGCCTCAAGGGTGAGACGAGGAAAAGGGCCCATGCCATCATCGACAATTTCGCTGAGCGCGGCCTTCGTTCATTGGCGGTTTCTCGACAAGTGAGCACTACATACTAAAATAGCCCATATCGTTATTTTGTCCACGCTGGGGAACATATGCTAACTCCAATCACCTCTGTTACAGACGGTTCCTGAGAAGACAAAGGAGAGCGAGGGCATGCCATGGGAGTTTGTGGGTCTCATGCCTCTTTTTGACCCCCCAAGACACGACAGTGCAGAGACAATCCGGCGAGCCCTCCAGCTGGGTGTCAATGTCAAGATGATCACTGGTGACCAACTCGCCATTGGCAAAGAGACCGGTCGCAGACTTGGCATGGGCACCAACATGTATCCCTCTTCATCTCTCTTGGGTGAGAGCAAGGACGAGGCTATTGCTTCGATTCCTGTTGATGAACTCATTGAGAAAGCTGACGGATTTGCTGGAGTTTTCCCTGGTAAATAGAAGCACCAACAGTTTTCTGTCATTAAGCTGTTGATGTCAATTTTACTGATACTGTGTATGTGGACGTGCAGAGCATAAATATGAGATTGTCAGGAAATTGCAGGAGAGAAAGCACATTTGTGGAATGACCGGTGATGGTGTCAATGATGCCCCAGCTCTAAAGAAGGCAGATATCGGTATTGCAGTTGCTGATGCAACCGATGCGGCCAGAGGTGCATCGGACATTGTCTTGACTGAGCCAGGACTGAGCGTGATCATCAGTGCTGTCTTGACGAGCAGGGCAATCTTCCAGAGGATGAAGAACTACACCATCTATGCGGTATCCATCACGATCCGTATCGTGTTGGGCTTCCTCCTTGTTGCTCTCATATGGAAGTTCGATTTCTCACCCTTCATGGTTCTCATCATCGCCATATTGAATGACGGGACTATCATGACCATTTCCAAGGACAGAGTCAAGCCATCTCCTGTCCCAGACTCGTGGAAGCTCAAGGAAATCTTCGCCACAGGGGTTGTCCTCGGAGCATATATGGCCATCATGACTGTGGTCTTCTTTTGGCTTGTGCACGATACCGACTTTTTCACGGTAAGTAAAAGAAAATCTGTTTTGATAAAGACATACTCATACAGTGAAGTGCTTAGCAAGAAAAGCTAAAAGTGGGTTTCTCGCAGAATTCTTTCGGGGTGAGGCCAATAAAAAATAATGTGGATGAGCTCACTGCAGCCCTCTACCTGCAAGTGAGCATCATAAGCCAAGCTCTTATATTTGTGACTCGCTCGCGAAGCTGGTCATTCGTTGAACGGCCAGGACTCTTACTTGTAGTCGCCTTCATTGCAGCCCAGCTAGTAAGTATGCTTAACGATCTCTTTTGCGAATCACAATATCACTTGCACTGTTTTCCTCTAAAAGACCTGATTGAAACATCTCTCAATTCTTGTATAACTTGTGTATAATTGAAAGGTTGCCACGATTATTGCTGTTTACGCGAGCTGGGAATTCGCGAGGATCCAAGGCATTGGATGGGGATGGGCTGGAGTGATCTGGATCTATAGCATTGTGACTTACTTCCCTCTCGACATCCTCAAGTTCATCATCCGCTACAGCTTGAGTGGCAAGGCCTGGGACAACATGTTGCAGAACAAGGTTTTCATTCTTTCACAGATTTCATACTTCTCACTTGCGTATATCTTTACTCATTTGATTTTAATCTTCTTCGTTTTCTTTTATTGGTTGATTACGCAGACCGCTTTCACTACCAAGAAGGATTACGGCAAGGGTGAGAGGGAGGCGCAATGGGCGATAGCTCAACGTACTCTTCACGGTCTTAATCCTCCGGAGACTCTCTTCCATGACAAGAGCAGCACGGAGGAGCTGTCTGAGATTGCTGAACAAGCCAAGAGACGCGCCGAAGTCGCAAGGTAACGACCCTCATTCTCATTGAAAGATATGTCAATCATATGAGGTCAGAATTATGGCTCACTCCACACTTTAAAATGAGTTGGCCTAGCAAAATTATTCAAACTCGAGCAGAAGAAGGGCTATTATCCTTTTTTCATTTCTTGGTCTCCAATGCCTCAATTAAATTGCTGAGGAAAGAATGGTCAGCTTGGAGAATGAAGAAACTTCGGCGCAACCTTTAACCAAAATTTTTCTGTCAGTTGTCATGACTGGTGAATGTATGCCACAGCCATTCCTTGACGCCTTCTACTACAGTTTTATGAGAATGACAACTTAAAAAAGCTAGCAGAAAACCCCAAATTCTTGCAATTAGATACAATTACGCGCATATTCTGGACATCATATTCTAGACTTAAATCTTTTACTGAACTCAGTCTAGAAAGATTACATCAACCTCAAGTGAATTCTGAAAACCAAATTACTTTTGCAGGCTCAGGGAACTGCATACTCTCAAGGGGCATGTTGAGTCCGTGGTGAAGCTGAAGGGGCTTGATATTGAGACCATCCAACAACATTACACTGTCTAAGATATACTCACCATGTTGTTACAGATTTGATTCACCGAACTGAGTGTAATAGGAATGATGTAAGGAAGAGCTAAAAGGAGATGATTTCTTTTGCTTTTTGTTCTCTCCTTTTCAGCTTTTCAGGCTTTTGTGATTCATATGAATTAGAGTATAGAAAAGATGAAGCTCAAATTTTAGGAGCAAGTATACGTAACTAGTTTCGGAAATGAAAGAACGACTTAGGCGCGAGGGGTTATCATACTACAATGGACCAGATTGGGAAACGTTATTACTACAATATTATTTTAGCAAGCGCCCATCTAAAATTGATATTTGGATATTGGTTTTTCTGGCTTTAGGACCAAAAGCCAAAGGAGCATCGTCGGGAGTAATGTAAATGTTATGGAGCACACACCTTTTATTAAAAGTATTGTTGGGAGGCGGTTCATACTCCCCATTGACAGAATGGCATGAGCGTCCCACTTCCTAGCGAGTGGGAGGGGATCCGGAGGGCCTCCTTGGTGGGGGTTGCAACGGGTAGCACCCTCAGGTTTTGCTAGAGCGCCTTTATGGTGGAATTCTCTGCTAAATATAACTTTAGTTTAGTCGTATCTTAATTTTGCTTTCTCACATTTACTCTCTATTTCATTATGTTTGTGTACATAATCCTAACAAGTCTTAATAGATTTGTTAAGAGAAGTGAAGAGTGTTCGACCTTGTTCCTCGAAGTTGATGATTTGACCACTATGGTTGCTCCATATTGAGCTCGAAGCTTTTGGGCATGGCTATTTGAGCCCAAGGTGTTGAATGGTCTTGAGCCTCTCTCATCCTAAAAACTAGCTCAAAAGGGGGAGAGGCTTTCTATCACACTTATAATCAACCACCAGTCCCCTTTCACAACCAATATTAGGACAATCTTGACAATCTCAACAATCTCCCTAGCCTTGAGTTGGAGCGTGACAATCCATATTTCTCCCGTGTGACTGTTGAGTCTAGACTTGTTGGCATTGGATTCTAACACAGTGTTGGGTGGTACTGAGCCTCTCTCACCCAAAAGCTAGCTTAAAGAACGAGGCTTTCCCTTATTCTTATAAATCGACCACTAGCCCCTTCCACAACTAATGTTGGGACAATCTCAACGCGGGGCTTGCGGCCGCCATGGCCTAATCTAGCTTCAAAGCTCACAACCGCCATGGCCGCTCGAGCACAAAGATTGCAACCATGGCCGTTTGAGCTCAAAGCTGTGTGTTCGCCATGGCCAAATCCAGCTTCAAAGCTTGCGACCCCCATGGCTATTTGAACTTGAAGCTTGCAGCCGCCACTGCCAGATTGGGCTTTGAAACTCGTGGCTATTATGGCTGCTTAAGTTCGAAGAATGGCCATTTTTTGAGCTCAAAGCTTGCAGGATATGGTCAAATCTGTCGTTTGAAGCTCACAACCGTCATGGCCAGTCAAATTCAAGCTTGAAACTCGCGATCGCTATGGCTTTTCAAGCTCGAAGCTCGCGAGACGTGGTCATGAGATCTAAAGGTCGTAGGCCTCGAGCTCATGGCTATCATGACCCCTAAGAGCTTTAGAGCTGCAATTGCACTAGCAGGATTTGAATATTTTGAAGAAGCATAACAAGAAGTCCATGTCAAAAAAATAAAAAAGTCAACTTAAAAACAGAGAGGGAAACGGGTGCATGCTGGAGAATATCACGTCAGCAAAAACCGTCATTTCACGGGCTTCTCGCTGCCCATGAAACTGCATTTCCTCAAGAGGCGTCGCAGCTGCTCGGAACCGCTCTTCCTCTCTCGTCGAATATTATCTCGCTCTTCCCGGGCTTCGCCCCGCGCCGTTGAAGCAAACGGCACAGGAGATGACATTATCCACTGCGGAGGAACTTCCCGGACGCTGCCTTCCTTACCTGAAAGCAAGAAACTTGAGAATAAATTGGCCCAGAGACGTGCTAAGTCTGACGACAAGCAAAGGCTTGGACTTTACCCGAGTACGTTGCGTGGTTGTGTGCTTCGAAGGAGTCTTCAGCTGGAGGCAGGGCTGTATATGGAAATATCGCGAGAAATAGAGAGACCCAGACTCATATCCGCGGATTTCCTTGTTGAGTTTTCATGCCAAGTGTGGCAGCGTAAGGAATGAGCGCACGGTGTTTGACGATATGCACTAATTGGTGGCTTTGTGGCCAAAAGGTGTGGACTCGGGGGCATTAAAATGTTTCGTGAGATGCGACGTGAGAGCTGTAACTAGGGTTGAGTGATTTCAGATTGCGTACAGGTTTCACTTAAAACTTGAAATCTACTCGTGATAACAAATTTCTCATTTTTTGAAACTTGAAACCTAACCTGCATACCTTGAAACCTGGAATCTATCCTATCGTAGGTTCGAGGGTTGGTTTTATGGTTTACCTAGGTTTCGCCGATATTATTAATTAAACGATTGCAATGAATCATCACCTTTATTGACCATCATCTGTTGCTAGAAGCCACTGACCATAATTTATATTTAGACACACGAAAAATACGAAACATTAACAAAGTAAAAGTCTCGGTCATCAAATAAAAGTTCAGACTAGTGGTTCTAAATTATACACTCATCATCGGATGCTATGGAATACTATAAGATTGTACGAAGACATAGACCGAGAAAAACACAAAAACTCGTTTCAGGTTCCACTTACCTATAGCCTAATACCTACTCATCAAAATAAGTTCCCAAATTTTGCTATCTTGTATACCTTGGAACTTGGAACCGATAGGTTCCTACCTGTCCAGTTCTCCAGTTCAAAGTTTTACTCTGAAAGTATGCTCACCCCTAGGGGTAATGACAAATGAGTATTCTTTAGCAACCTGTTTGAGGTGTGAGGCCAAATGTTTCTTGATATAGTCATCTTTATGGAGGTTCTTTTCGCTTGTAACCACGTGGCTTTGACTTAACAGTGAGCAATTTCAGGGTTGGTTCAAGTTTCATTTGGAACCTAAAATCTACCTATTGGAATTGGTTTCTAAATTTTTGGTATACGGAAGTCATCTTGTGTACTTTGGAACGTGGAATCTACTCTATCACAGATTTTACGGTCTACTTAGGTTCCACATGTATTCTTAATTGAACGATTACGACGGAGCATTACCTCCAATGGCCACAATTTGTATTTAGACACACAAAAAATATGAAATATTATTAAAATAAAAGTCTCATTTATGGATATTGCCGAATATGGATTGTTAGACTATTGATTGCAAATTATACAATTATCATCGGAAATCACAAAATACCGCAAGATTGCGTGAAGATATAAAACAAGAAAAACACAAAAACTTGTTTTCGAGCGAACCTGCCTATCTTAACCAGTTCCTCAATTTTGCAACCCGAAACTTATCCTGCAAATCTTGAATCTTAGAATCGGACCCTAGAATCATGCTCACCCCTATGTTGACTGAAGAAGGAGAGAAGCATTTCAAGCCCATGAGAAAAGCATGGGCCAAAACTGGGGTAACAGCCAAATAAGAGGGCCCATTGGGCCGGAAGCGCGGCCCATAGGACGGGAAGCCACCGTCACCTGCGAAACGATGCAGAAACCTTCCAAACTAATCGAATGCAAATGAGTTTCAGATAAAAGAGAGAGATAGAGAGATAGAGAGAGAGAGAGAGAGAGAGAGAGAGAGAGAGAGAGAGAGACGCGAGCTCGTTCCTTCCGTCCTCCTCCACCAGCTAGGGTTTCAGTCAGCGAATGCGCGCTTCGGGCTCCCCGTCGCCATAGCCACCGGCCCCCCCACCAATTCCACTCGCCGCTCGATCAATCCCCCGTCGGCGCCGGAAATCCGACGGCGATTGCAGGTGCGGCGAGCCCCCCGCGCGCTCGGCCCACTCCGTCCTACCTCTTCCTCTTCCTCTTCCTCTTTTTCCTTTGTTCAATCGCCTCTGTAGCTCTGGGGGCACTGGTGTCTAAGAACCTGCTTCGCCCCGCTCTCTCTTGCAGCTCTGCCGTTCCCGACGGGGGCCTCCGCCGCGGAGCTGGAGACGCCGGAAATCGGTCCCTCTCCCGCCAAATTCGGGGCATTGGATTGGCGCTAGCTTGTGGGGGTGAGTTTCTGACACCGGGTGCTGAGTTTTGCCTCCCGTCGGCCGATTGTGAATCGGGGTCCTGGGCGGCGAACTGGGCCATTTCTCCTTATGGCATAGGTTATCTGAGTTGGGGAGGCGCTTTTAATTTTAAGTGCTTTTGAGGGTTGGTGCGATGAAGAGGCCTCCGATGTTCCTATTAGGATTGAGCTGATTTTTAGGTGAAATCCTTAATCCTCTTGGACATTGCATTCTCTAGTGAAAAGAGGAGGATTAATCTAAGAGCAGGTTGTGCAATTTAAAATTTTCGAGTCGATGATGCTTTTGAGCGTGTGATGTCTCCCTCTGTGCTTCTCTTCCCACCCTTGTTTGCCTTTTCGAATGACTTGTTTGGTCATTCTAGTTCGGTGCTATCCGATCGGGCTGCTGGGTTTAGAAACTTAATTGAAGTTGCTATGCTCTTGCCTTGGTTTCAGTAAGGTCATTTCCTTATCCATTCATTACGTCTGATGTTGATTGAGGGACGTTATCGAAATCTTTTCGAAATTATAGTGATCTGATTGGAAATAGTCCCAATTTACCCAAGTTCTTTTGAGAAACCTCTTGGACTGTTTTTTTTTTTTATATATTTGACTTCATTCTATTTCTGATCATCATCGCTCGCTTTTGGCAGATTTGCGTCTCTTTAAAAGGATTTGAGTTCTGTTGTATCAGAGATTGATTGCATATACATGCAAAGGAAATACTTTGTTGGATGATGGCGCTTCAGGCTCCTATAAAGCCCAGTGTATCTGATGATTTCGATGATGATGACACACCTATAGTCTTCAAAAGGAGCAGTAATCCATCAAAGAAAATTCCAATAAAGACTGAAGTGAAGAAGCCACCTTCTCAGAGGATTGATGCGTTGTCGGGATCCTCAGGGTTACATTCCTCAAATGGTCAAAGTGCTAGATCTCAACAGGGTAAGGTCCATCCTTCTCCCAAGACATCATCCATGAAATCCCCAGATGTAAGTCCAAAAGCATCATCGTCTACTGCCAAGTTACCCCCAATGAAGTCACCACTGACAGGTTTAAAGTTATCAAAGTCA
Source organism: Syzygium grande (assembly GCA_024733475.1). Classification (NCBI taxonomy): domain Eukaryota; kingdom Viridiplantae; phylum Streptophyta; class Magnoliopsida; order Myrtales; family Myrtaceae; genus Syzygium; species Syzygium grande. Next base: position 36,672,920 of record JAMXDD010000008.1, on the reverse strand, counting down.
CCAGAGGATCAGTGGAGGCACTCGTCCAAACAGAGTTCAGTAGTGGCTGCTAAAGAGGAATCCAATAGTGACTCTGATGATGATAAACCATTGAGTAGTAGACTTCAGGATAACTCTGGCAAAAGTCCAACTATGCCTATTTTATCTCCATCATCGGGAAAGGCCTCCTTGAAAAATTCTCCTGAAGATTCAGACGATGAAAAGCCTTTAGCATCAAGGTTGCCTCAGAAATCCAATACATCTGCATCTTCTAATAACCGTTATGCTTCTGATGAAAAGAAACCTTTGGTACTGAAAACACAGCAAAATGGTTTTGCCTTAAGTAAGCATCAAGCAAAATCTTCCACTGTGTCAAATAAAAGGCCACTAGAGAAGACAACTTCCTCTGATCAGTTGTCAGTCAAAAAGCTAAAGACTAGCGATGCATCAACATCAACGAAGTCGAAACCATCGGTGAAAGGAGAACCAGAGTCAGATGATGATGACCACATTCCAATTTCCCAGAGAATGAAAAAGCCAGCAGCAGCTTCTGCATCAGGAAACAAGTCTTCCTCGGCAAAGGACAATATGAAAAAGGTTATAATAAAGAAGAAGATCACGAAGCCAACCAAGAATTTCAAGAAAGTAATGAAAAAGTCAAAGTATTCTAAATCCACTAAGGTAACACCTACTTCCGGCGATGGCCAGAAAAAATGGACAACCTTGGTTCACAATGGGGTAATTTTTCCACCTCCATACAAACCTCATGGTGTAAAGATGCTTTACAAAGGGAAGCCTGTCGATTTGACTCCGGAACAGGAGGAAGTGAGCCATCCCCTTTTCTCTCCTCTTTTGCATTCTTCTGCTATCTTTCTGATCACAGGCTTCTTTTTTCATGGGTCATGCTTAATATTTGGTTAGTCATTTGTTGGGATTTTGATTTGCAGGTGGCTACAATGTTTGCTGTGATGAAAGATACAGACTACATGCAGAAAGATAAGTTCAAGGAGAACTTTTGGACTGATTGGAAAAAGATTCTTGGAAGCAACCATGTGATTCAGAAATTGGAACACTGTGATTTCACCCCGATATATGATTGGTGTCAACAGGAGAAAGAGAAGAAGAAGCAAATGACTAAAGAAGTAAGTTTTATTCACTTTGTTTGAGCTGGTAAATTGCTATATCAACTAATAATTTCAACTTATCATCAGTCTTTGTTGCATGGTCACTTTCTTGTTTCATGCCTGCAGCTAGTCTAATGAGGGGACATCATATTTTTGTGGCACATTAATAGGTCAAAGTCCTCATGAGAAGATTTTGCTGTGTGTTACCATTGCCTATAATTGGCTCTTGCTGTGATTTAATTGTTCATCCATGCGTGTTTAATTTATGGGCCTAATGTCCTAAAAAACCCTCAACATTAGCTCCAGTCCCAATTCTACCCTAAACTTTTTTGCGTATGATAAAAAAACCCTCAACTTTTGGTCATGTCCCAATTATACTCTAAACTTTTTTTTTGTCTCATGAAAAACCACCAATGTTTACTTGAGTCTCATATTTGCTCCCGTTAACACTCTGTCTAGTATTGCCCTTAGTGATGTGGCATTTCCACGTCATTGCTCTAGTTTTCCCTAAATTTCTGATCCAATAAGACATTTTTTTGGGAGATAAATTTCCACATCATCCCAAATGACGTCTTCTTGGATATGAATTTTGGTTAAAAACTAGAGCAATTAGGTTGGCCTTCTTCACTTGCTCTTGCTTTTAAGAGAGTCTTCCTTTCATTTAGCTCGGGGATCTTTGATTTTGTGCTTAGTATTCTATCTCTCGTGCTCGGGAGTTTTCCATCTCTCAATTGTCAAGAGAAGTTTTGGATAGAGGACTAGCAAGGGCAGATTTGGGATTCAAGTAAAAGTTGGTGGTTTTTTAAGAAACAAAAAAAAAATTTATGGTATATTCAGGACTGAACCGAAAGTTGGAGGTTTTTTATAGGAAAAAAAAAGTTTAGGGTAAAATTGGGACTTGATCTAAAGTTTCGGGAGGCCTTTATTTATGATACGGAAGTACCCATTTTGCTATTTCGCAGCCAATAGTATGATGTGAAATCAAATTTTATTTCAGATGCGGAAGCATTTTGTATGTGATGCAGACACTATCAGCTGCTTCTGTGATGATTTCTACTGCTGAAATATTGAGATGTCCTTCCGTTTCACTATGAATACTATGAAATGAATTATCTTTTGTACCTCAGGTTATGCACAGTATTAGGGTGCTTAATAGGTGCCAACATGTTATATGCTGTTCTTAATGTCATGATGCCAAATGTTACTTGTGTCAATTTCTGTTGCTTCTGTAGATGTTTTAGATTTTGTCTTTCATGCAGGAAAAGAATGCCCTCAAGGAAGACAAGATGAAGCAGGAGGAGAAGTACATGTGGGCCATTGTGGATGGTGTGAAAGAAAAGGTTAATCCTATCTCTAATCCTTGATCATGTCTTGTGTATTCTGGATCTGAACAATGCCCCTCAAATAGTTTGCTGTGTCTTGTCATTTCTTCCTTCTGTATTGAAATTTTCTTCAGTTATATGGTCATTATTTTCTTCTTTTTCACTAAGGATTACCCTGAAACACTTTCAAGTGATGTAATCTCTATAAGTTCTTAATTTTTATTCTCCGTTTTTTGAGAATTACTTTTACGATTGTGTTCCATTTTTGGATTGAAGATTGGCTAAAATTCAATGCAATTTGTTTAGCTATTTGGTTCGAATTTACGGAGGCTGAGGCATCTCTATTTTGTTTAATAACATTGTTAATATGTTAACTTCCTCGATATCTTATTTCTGCATCAATGAGCAGTAAATCTCAAAACTTTGTTTTACACTAGTGCTAGTGATTTGAAACTTGTCCAGTCGATAATGTTATGTCTTTTCGAACTACATCCTTCATCTATATCTGGGTTGTTGTCCTCTTGGGACATGGGATTTTCCATTGCTTTTAATGTGATGCTAGGTTGCTGCGGAATTATGTTGTTTACTGCATCTTTGGTCAATTCAGCATTTTTTCGAGCATAATTGTGATTTATCTTACTGAATGCTGACAGTAAGTTATACCACAGGTTGGAAACTTCAGGGTTGAACCGCCTGGTTTGTTCCGTGGACGTGGAGAACATCCAAAGGTTTCATGCATAACCTTTGACTGCATGTCTTTTCTCCTGGCTCAATGACGTTTTCTTTGATATGTGGACTTTTAAGATTAAACACATGCATTTTGCTCATTCCTAATGGCTGGTGTGTTTTGATTTAGATGGGAAAGCTGAAGAGACGCATTCGTCCGAGGGATATTACAATCAATATTGGGAAAGGTGTTCCCATGCCGGAATGTCCCATCCCTGGTGAAAAGTACTGTCATTTATGTCCTCCAGGAACAAAGTTGATTTCCAAGTTGTTATTTCATCTTCTTTATTTATAAATAAAGAATTCTGGACTCTTGATATGTGGCAGATGGAAAGAAGTAAGGCATGATAACACCGTCACGTGGTTGGCCTTTTGGAACGATCCTATTAATCCGAGGGAATTTAAATACGTCTTCCTTGCTGCTAGCAGTTCCTTGAAGGGCCAAAGTGATAAAGAGAAATATGAGAAAGCAAGGATGTTGAAGGTACAGCAGAACTTGAGTGGAAGATGTTGGCAGTGATCAATTTGTCATTAAATATTTTTAATATGATTCATAGCTGATTGCCAAACTTGATATTTTGAGCATAGGATTACATAGCAAACATCAGGGCAGCATACACCAAGGATTTTATGAGTAGAGATGCTATGAAGCGGCAGATAGCGGTTGCTACTTATCTTATTGATAAACTGGCTCTGAGGGCTGGCAATGAGAAGGTACATATATGAAACTCATCAAGATCAACTCCTCCTCCCCTCTTTCTCTCTCTCTCTCTCTCTCTCTCTCTCTCTCTCTCTCACAATTTGCAAACTTGCTTTTCGATGGACTCTATTGTGATGACTCTGGTGAAGGATGGGATTATCTTGCTAATCTGGCACAATTGGACAAGCCATTATATCCAAGATTATTAAGCATCACTTTGCAATTTTTTAATTTATATGAGATATAAGAAGGTCCTGAAATGAGGTGTTGCAAGTAACTATTCTCCTGTAATTGTTTTGAGATACAATTGACATTCATTATGAATTTGATGAAATGACTTTCCATGTGTTAGTCATGTAAAGTTGGAATGCTTGAGATGGAATTGCTCATTCCTTTTCATGTTTAGACCACAACTTTGGTTCTGCTTATTTTGTGGAGATAAGTACAACATGTCTCCTTTCCAGATTCCTGTTCTTAAGTAACTTAAATTAGGAAGTTGTACTCACTAGAAGAAACTCTTTTTCGTATGTATGACAATAGAAAAAAAGAAGCTTCTTCAAAAAAGTAGTAAGGATTTACATTTGACTAGACATTAAATTTTTTAATTCCACAAAGAATCGTTGCTTGTATTAGCAGAGTGTATTATATGGTTACCAATTTGTTTGCTTTTCATTACTCAGGATGATGATGAAGCGGACACTGTCGGTTGCTGCACACTGAAAGTTGAAAATGTGAAAGCAATTAGCCCAAACTCACTGGAGGTAAGATGATTTAATGCACTGAAAGTTCAAATATTTCTGCTTGCTTCTTGGAGCTAAAATGGCTGTTGTACTCTGTCAATTTTCAGTTTAACTTTCTTGGTAAAGACTCTATCCGATATGAAAACACTGTAGAAGTTGAGCTCCCCGTCTACAAGGCAATTGTGCACTTTCAATCTGGTTAGTTATATGACTTGTTACCCATTTAAAATTAGACATATGCATTTGCTTTTTCGTGTGGTCAATTTATCTTGCTTTGCTTTGTTTTTGTAGGGAAAAAGCCTGGTGATCCTCTTTTCGATGAGCTGGATACAAGTAAACTGAATGCTCATCTAAAGGAACTCATGCCTGGTCTGACAGCAAAAGTTTTCCGTACATATAACGCTTCCATTACTTTGGATGAGATGGTAAGCTTACATTTGCTTTTTGAGGGGATTTTAATTGGTGTTGCAGTATGTTTGATGTGCTTCATCTGTCGGGTGGATAGATTAATTAGCCATGGGAAACTACATTCTTCTGCAGTACTTTTTAAGCTTATATGCCTTGGCAACAAGAACAAACATGTGTTACATGCACATATTTAGATGCATCCCATCAAAACAGAAAGGTATCATTATCGAATGATGTCTGGTCATCAAGGGATCTTTGGAGCTGGTTAGCTTGTTGATACATACGATGGACATAGTCATATGTAAAACACAGTTGGTGTTCTTACACTACCAGAATTTTGTGAAATGATGGAATATAATATGGAAGCTTTTCATTTGTTTGATGACAGTTAAGTAGAGACACCAAAGATGGAGAAGTTGCAGAAAAAGTTGTAGTCTATCAGCGTGCAAACAAAGAGGTAATTATTGTTTATTACAGAAGAATATGCGCTGCATAAACAAGTGTAGATTGTAGTTACGAATTTTTGGTCTTCAGGTTGCTATAATTTGCAATCATCAACGTAGCATTTCAAAATCCCATGTGGCACAAATGACCAAGTTGCAAGAGAAGATAGATGAATTGAAGGTGACAACTTCTCTCTCAATCTCCGGTTATTGTACAAAATATCTTGTCCTGACCTATGTCTTCCAATTTTCACATCAGTTTTGCAAATGGACTGCGCTTTTCTTTATGGACTTGCACAGGAGATTCTAGGAACTTTAAGAATTCATTCGAGTTAGAATGAAGCTGACATCCTAAATCATGTGCAGGACAATATGAAAGAGATTAAAGTAGATTTGGATCGGGCACGAAAAGGAAAGCCTCCTCTAAAGGATGCTGATGGAAAGCGAAAGAGGAACTTGACTTCAGAAGCGTAATATAATTGCTACCTGTTTCTGATTCTGCAGCTATGTAAATGTTTTTGATTTTCCATGTTACCTCATTTGCCGCTGTGCAGGTTAGAGAAGAAGATTGCTCAGATTGAGGTGAAAATTGAGAAAATGGAACGGGACAAAACTACCAGAGAAGATCTGAAAACTGTTGCACTGGGCACATCCAAAATCAACTATCTTGACCCAAGGATCACGGTTGCATGGTGCAAACGGCACGAAGTTCCAATTGAAAAGGTTAGTAGTAGCTTTAAACCTTGCACATGTCGAGGCAATCTTCAGAATTGGTCATTTTATGATCTAAACAATGGTAACATTATTTTAGTGCTACTTTTTCTACCACTAGAAAGGGACGGCACAATAATTCCAAATTGCCTGGTGTCCTGATTTTTTTGTTTGCTGGGTCCTCCGGTCTCTGAAATGGTATGACCTATATTATTTGCTGTCGCAGATATTCAACAAGTCTCTGTTGGCAAAATTTGCTTGGGCGATGGACGTGGAACCTGACTTCAGATTTTGATATGCTGAGTCCGTGTTCCCTTAGCCAGCATGTTGAGTCTCCTTTTCATCCTGCAAATTTTTTTCTTCTTTGTCTGTTCAGGTGAAAACAATTCATGTTGAATGTTCAACTAATCTAATTATAGATGAAGTCTCTTCTCCACACTGGCTCTCGCTTCGACTCGGATCGATTTAGGGACTGTCATTTACCTTGAGAAACTTGTCATTCTCTGTAGATACATTTGTCAAACTGACAATTGTCCAAAGATAGTTGAGAAATTATAAAGATCGATTCTTATGTCTTTCTTTATCCCCTTATATTGCTGTTGATGATGCCTAAGTGGATTATGACATCTACTGATTGCGGTGGTGTACGTTGGTCATGTATTAGATCCATATAGAAATTTATATAGGGGCGTGTTATTATGGTGGGATATGGGGAAAATTTCAATGAGGGCTTGAAGTGGATTTATTTTATCAAAAAGGGCCTACAATGAATTTAGCTTCAAATAAGGGCTTAAAGTGGCTAAGTCTGAATCTTAAATAAGGGTCTAAGCATTGGCTGGCGAGCACTTGATTTTTTCGGTGGTCAAAATGGGACATTTTCGTTCAAACCGGAGGAGAGAGGTCGGCCATGGGGAGAAAGAAGAGGATGGTAGAGTCTGACGAGTCGCTGCAAGATGAATTCAAGAATTTGGGATGACGAAGCTCAACACCAAGCCTCTCTCTTGGAGCTTGACATCATCGCAAGAGCCCCGGAATGGAGGCGATAATTATTGCTAAAAGTGCTCCTGTGCCAGTGCTGGAAGGGTTCTGCGTTCGCAGCCTCGAAACCGTAAGAGTCCAACGCCACTCTCATCGGAGCTCCTGCTAAAGCTACATGGAGTCAAATCACGAGACACTTCAGTTCCTCTCCCAATGCGTCCTCCACACAATCTATGGCCCTGGACCCTTGCTGCCAGGCCAAGTCCTCCCTTTCCGATGCTTTCCATCACCCCAGCTACTCCCTCGCTGTCCTTCGCCTCGTTGCCGAGTCCTCCATCGACAAGCAGATCCGCCAGGCCGCTGCCATTGACATTAAGAACCGTCTCCACGCTTACTTGGTCCCAACTCCTCCCGATTCAGGCCCTTATTTGAGATTAATTTGGCCATGTCATACTTTTATTTGAAGTAATGTCCATTTTGAGCCCTCTTTTGAGATAATAATCCCACTTCAGGGCCTTTTTTTCCCCAAGTTATATTCACAATTTTGTTCGGAGCTTAATGGATCATTATCACACTAAATACAATCAATTTATAAACCGTTTGTCATCATTTTTCCAACATTAAACAATTTTGGCAAAAAATAAACAAAGTCTCGAGCTAAGATAATGAGTATGAGTGCCATTTCTAGCAAATCATCCTACGAAATTTTTTTTATTAATTTCCAATTCCCACGTGGATTTTTTTTTGAATTTTTTTTTTAATTCCCCATTTATGTAATTGCTCATTTAAATGTTAAACCTAACCTACTTATTTCCCATTCCCACGTAGATTTTTTTTTTTTTTAATTTTGAAATTTATTAATTGTCCACGTCAGTGACCGATGATACCACGTAAGACAACCAGTATTTGTGTTGGATTTTCCGGTGAGGCAAATCGCTGATGGCACTTAATTGATCGATTTCTAAAATTTTGGCAGTCAAGTGAGTAAAAAAAAGTTATGACATTCAAGTGAGCGCCGTACAAAAATTATGGTACTTCTAGTGTACTTGTCCAGGGATGGATTCTATCAAAGGATTGACTTAGAATTTGGCTGTCGAGGGAAGTTCTCATGTACACATGAAAGTATGTTGAGTAACTTGTGCTAATTTGCATCAATCAATTCTAGAAACAAACCTAGAACTCTAACACTACACATGAGTAACATCATAAAAGCAATATAGAGATGGCATCTTTCTCAATAAAATTCGTACCTTTCAATAGCAGATTCTATAAAAGGACTGACTTAGAATCTGACTCTTGAGGGAAGTTCTTATGTATATATGGAAGTATGTGGGATAACTTGCGCAAAATTTCATCTATAAAATATCAATTCTGGAAACAAATCTAGAATTCACTACGCATGAGTAATGTCATAACAAGCAACATAGAGATGACATCATTCTCAATAGAATTCGTACCTATAAATAGCAATACTAGAGCAAGAGTCATGCATACACTTTTGGGAGAAAAATGTTAGGTAAAGAGAAGAAGAAAGAAACAATGGCGAGAGCTAATCTGAAATGTTCATGGATGATCCTCCTCTTGCTCATTTTAGCTTTTGGCCTAGCTTCTCTCCCTACGAAAAAGGCGAGGGACCTGGTCACGAGAGGCCCCGCTGGCATCGGAGAAGAAGGCAAATCAACCAATTTTCACTACCGGATCTTGCACTAAGTCTCCTCCGCATCTAATCCTGACCACAACCGGATGTTGCACGTAAGTCCCCTCTGCACCTAATCCCAGCCACAACCAGATCTTGCACGATGTCCCCTCTCGACCTAATCCTAACCACAATTGAGGCTTGTCGCAGCCAGTGCATTGTTAGGTCCGCCATCTAGTGAATGTTTTTTTGTAGCAGTTACTTGAAACTGCTCAATAAATTCATCGATAGAATAAAGTTGTTGCGGATTTGGTTGCGTGTTGATTCATCTTAGCTCCTTTTTACCTACATTTCTTTTTTGGATAAGTGCAATAGAAGCCTTAGTACTTTTAAAAAAAAGTGCAATTAAGTCCTAAAATTTTTAAATTGATGTAATAAAGTCCTTTAGCTAACTCTGTCCAACTTGACTAACTGAAAATACTGACATGGCTCTATTTTATTATTTTCTCTTCCCCACGTTGCGTTGACGTCACTAAAACATGAAACGTAATGCTAAAAAGACATTTTTCTACAAATCTATTTTTTTACCCGAAGTCTAGTTAAATTAGATTAAAAGCTAAAAAGTTTAAATTTAAAAATAGCACAAAAAAAACAGGCATTTTTTACGACTAAGAATAATCTTGGGTATATCTGAAGTCGAGTATTGTTTGAACAACTTGGCTTTCTTTCTATTCTTATCACAATTGACTTTCACAAGAGAAAAAAAGCTTAGGTTTAGTTTTTGAGAAAAAAAGCTTTATTGATGCTTGTTTGATTTAGCAGCAACTCGGCAACAGGCAATGAGCCATACCTAATGGTCTTTAGCTACAGGATTTGCCACTTTTAGGGACGGTTCTGCCTGTTCGCGTGTTTTTTATTTTTTTTAAAGTAGTGTTTGTTGCTTGCTATTTAGTTTCCCAATGTGATTTTTTCCAAATTCAATAGTTTTCAAATGTATTAAGAATATATGAGAAGATTTCTTTCTCATCGCAACAACAAATTTCCCGCATTGCTATGTGAAGTATTCACCGTGTCCATCAGTGTAGTTTTATATTTAACACTTATCAATTTCATACATAGAGTTGTATCACATTGTAACATAACAAAGCACTCAAATTATAAGATCAGTGACTAGGATTTTAACTCATATTACATCCTTCGAAACTTTGATCCCCTTTCGCTACTTTAGTGTCCATCTAATTACGGAATCCACTTGATAATTGTTGGGCCAGCATCAATTGCTCGATAACCCAAATTCTCAAAATCAATTTCTAGGTAGGACTAATGCTAAAGTCAAAGAAGAATCAAAATAATGGACTATAGATTATGTGTCATAGGACTAAATTGGAAATTGGCTCTTTTCACATGGTGTATCGTCATCGATTGCGGTGAACTTTTTTTTTTGGTTCCCGAAATAGAGATATCATTTCATTTAAACCCGTGCCCAATCTCCGAAAGGGACATCAAAAGCCTTTGATTTCCCATCCATCAACAGGATTCTAGGTATAAACCCTGTCATTGAGAAGTTTCTTTACACTTTGAACCAATGATCTGTTGCTCGATTCTCGTTACCATTGAGTCACGAAGTCATCCGGCCAATTCTAAGGACTCTCAAAAAAAAAAAGCCAAGAGGCCAATACAATCAATGATAATTGGCTCAATTTCCCAATTTCTTGTTTTTTTTCTCTTTAAATACTTTATCAACGTTTATTTTGGACAAAAATGCTTGTTTTTTGAGCCGAAAAAATCAAATGATTGCCGGCCGGTGAAATTTGGCCAGCCCGTGAACTCAAGACCTTTTTGAGACCAGAAGATGCTCGCCATTTCAAACCTTTATTTCAAATAATTCCATTTTGAACAATTTTTATCGCAAATAATTCCCCTTCCAGGTCCCTTATTTGAAATTTCCATCGATGTTTATCTTAACAAACTTTGGTTTGGAGTTAATGGATCTTATCATTTTAAATTCAATCAATTCAAAACGCTTTTGCCATCATTCCACTTTCCAACATTAAACATTTTAGGCCAAAAAATAAAAGAAGCATCATGTTGAGATAATGATGGAATACTAGAAGTCTACTTGCTTTGACCAGATTTTTCTTGTGGGTGATTGCAATGATCTCAAAAAGTATATTTTTCTGGGTCATATCATTGTAGTTTTTTAACCATTCCTCAAATCTAGTGACTTGTTGGTGAGAAAAGTGGATGTTGAAATAGGGATTTAACCATACCTGCTTTGTCTTGTCCCAGAGAAGGAATAGATGCTCGACTGTCTCAGGCTTTTTTCGACACAATGGGCAAAAAGGTTCGGTTAATACTTTCCTCTTGAACAAGTTTACTCTTGTAGGTAATGCATCTTGGCAAACGCTCCACATGAAAAGTCTGACTTTTGGGAGTGTTTTTAGCCTCCAAATTTTGCTCCATAAATTGCTGGGTATTTGGTAGGAAGAAGAGGGCTGCCCCGAGCCATGTGTGTTCTCATTCTTTCGTAGCTCATTATATCCGCTTTTGACAGAATAACAACCGGACCTATTTGATGACCACACTAGCGAGTCTTTTTTCGGGGTAGATGGTAGTGGAATAGCTAGGATTTCATTCACAACTTCTTCATCGAATAAGTTGTGCAAAAGTTGCTCATTCCAGATATTTTCCATTGGGGCGATCAAATCTGCTACCATGTTGGGTTCATATTGGTTTTTTGGACCTCCTAATTTGCCCTTTTCTAGCCATCTATCTTCCCTGATTCTAATATGTTGCCCATTACCCACTTTCCATCTCACCTCCTTCGAAATGGCATCTCTTCCCATAAGAAGGCTCTGCCAGCCCCATGATGGATTAGAACCCTTAACTGCATTCCAGAAATCATTGTTTGGAAAGTAACATCCTTTTAGAACTTCGCACCAAAATGTATCTAAAATTTGAAATATCTCCAAGATTGTTTTCCTAGCATTGCTTTGTTAAACGTGATGAGGAACTAAATTTGAAGCCCAAAAAAGATCTTTTCTTTGCTTGACAAAAAAGGATTTCTTCTCAATGAAGGCCAGCTTTTGATGCAAAAAGTTTTCCACCAGAATAAAGCTATCTTCCCCAACAAGACCAGTTGCTGGACCCTCAAGATTTTGAAAATGGACAGTGGATCCATTGTGGCAAAGCACACCTTCACCTGGGTTTATTCGTCTTGCATTGCTTTCATGGCCGTAAAAAACTTTCTTTGACAGCTCGCCAACACTTCTTGAGACTAGGTTCCTCATCAAAATCCATGCATGCATGGGACAGTTGAGCCCCAACAGCAAGATCAAGAATGAATGATGTCGAAGGAAAGTCTCACTTCTTGGGAATGAGGGAAAGGCAATTTAAAAATTGCTAATAAGGTTCTTGAAAAACTGCATCTAAATATACATGAATCAATCCAGCTCCGAACTGTGGGAAGACAGCCAATGTGGGCTAAGAATGCTGAGCCAATGCTCTCTTAAATGCATCTTTTTCCAGAAAGAAAACCAGAAGTGCTATAAAAAGTAGATGGGAACTTGAGTGTCATAACATTTTTTGATAACTTAAGTGCCATAACTTTTAGAAAAACATCCATTTAAGTGCCATAACTTTCAATTGATCACTTGAGTGCTATAACTTTTTTATAGCGTTCCCCCAAGTGCCAGAATTCCAACGTGGCATGACACATATGGTGAACCTTTTTAAAATTTGTGGTGCTCAAGTGATTGGTTGAAAAATTACATGACACTTAAATAATCGGGGAAAAAGTTATGGTGTGAGCGCTGCGTACGAAATGGCACTTGTGGTGTTTTTTTCCCTCTCTTTTCATTATCATTATGACACTAAGATCTTGGCTTTGGGCACCAAGCTTGTTTAAAGTGACTTTTTGAAAACTATTTATTTTCCATCAATTGTAGCAGATCACATCTTGAAAATTTGTCCCATGACATATTTTTGGGGATAAAAATTTTTAGGCACGACTTTGACCTACTTTAAATACAAATATTCAAATACCTTTAGAATTTGAGGTTATTCAACATTATGCATATTTCAATTCTAAAAATGCTAACCAAATCTTTCTTCAAGTTTCAAAAATTCATTAAAGGTGTTGAAAACATGTCTCGAGTTTGAGCCCAAGAAATAGAAATCTAAATGATTTCCCAATGTTATTTTATGAATTCTAAATTTAAACCAAGGAAATATTGGAAATTTATTTCCAAATATGTGTTGGAGTGGGCTAAAGTGGTTTCCTTTTCTATCCTCCATTGAGTCTTGGGCGTGAAACAGGAAAGTCAACATGGATCCTCCACTCGAAGTCGGTCAACAAAATAGGAAAGTGAACTTATGAATCTGAATCAGATAAGGACTAGGTCAACTCTTGGGGCACATCATATTATATTCCATCTGGGCACCATTCCTCAAGAAGTTAAAAAAAGCATTGAGATCTTGTTTCTTTGTTTTTTGTGTTCATGTCCGTGGAAAAAGAGAAATTTTTGAAGAGCCCATTGCAACCAACTTGGCAATTGATTCTCATTCTCCAAATTATATCCAAGAAGAATTAGTGTTCAAGTTTAATCTTTTGTTAAGTTTTGTGTACAATTTCTTTTTATTAGATTGAGAGATTATTTCGGAGAAATTGTGGGATCTCCCAGCTCCCTGAGTTATTGGGTTCAATTTGGGGCTTTGCACTTAGAGTGTTTGAGTGACTCCATTTGATTGTAATCTCCGATGTATCGCTTGATTTATAGTAGAATTTCTCATTTTCCAATCCCGTGGTATGGTCACTACATTGATTGAACAAATCTTGTCCAATTTCATTTTCTTATTCTGTCAATTTTATTAAACTTGAATTCCCAACAATTTTATCAAAGTTGGTTTGGGTAATTGAAGCAATCGGGGCGATAGAAGAAGGAAAAGTGAGAATCGACAGATTTGATGGGAAGGATTTTGCATTTGGAAGATCTCCATTCCAGGATTGCACTAAACTCTATCAAGTCACTCTTTGATGTGTGCCTCCCCATCCCTAAAAGCCGCCCATGTAAATGAAGCAAGCCTTGATTGGGAATCCATATAGGAGCATCCACTAAGGTGTTATTCTCTGACGTTGGCTAACCTGTAAAAATCGCGTTTAACATCGTGAATGAGAAGACCACTGCAAGTTTGATGAAAGCCCTATACAACATGTCGAATGGTTGGTTTGCGATCAACAAAGTCTACTTTCCTCCGACGCCTTTCTTGGTTTGAAGATGAGCGAAAAGTGACTCTCATATGGTGTTGATCATATCAATGAATTTAATGTGATCGTGAGTCAATTGAGTTCAGTTGATATTGACTTTGAAGATGAGGTACGTCCATTGATTCTATTATCCTCATTGCGATAGTTGGAATACCATTACACTAAACTGCTGTTAGTAATTCCTCTTGGCCTCAAGATAAGTTTGACGTTTGATGGTGTTTCCATCATTTAATTCTGAGTGAAGACATCCATGTGCCAGAATCGTGGCTCCATGTATCTACCGCTTTTAGTAGGTGAAAATAGAGGAAGAACTGGTACACGTTCATGGGACACTAGTATGAACTTAATAGGGCTAGCCACCAAAGGACCCGTGGTGTTGTCAACCAAAGCTTGGATAAGAGGGGCATCTTAGAAGGGATTGCTTTAAGCTAAAGAACGACAAAGGTAAGGGAATTAGAGTTGATCCCTCCTCTGGATGATGTTGCAGCTATAGCTGATGGTAATTCCCTTGATGCTGATTATGTCTTTTCTGGCCATCAAGAGATAATTCATCTCTTGGGTAGGATGGATTATGGATTCTAACTTTGTTGTTCTTTTCATGCTACACCAACAGAACTCCTCTTTACTAGATTAAAAACAAAGGACATCCCTAGTAAAGTGCAGTTGGGAAACAATTCGAATTAGTGGTCTCTTATTGGTGTTGGTGATGTTACCAATTAGAATGCATGATGGTATTTCGTGGGACATTGTCATCATCCAGGCATGTTCCTAGGCCTTGAAGAAAAAAATTTCCAAAGAGTGCCTTAGATTCAAATTCAGTGTGAAGCCATTCTTCAAAATGTCCGGGTTCTGAAAGTTGTTTCAAGTGCCTTGGTGATAATGAAAGGAATCAAGCATAATGGCCTGTATGAGCTTCAAGGATTAGACAAATGTGGTAACCTCTCGTATCGAAGTCCACCCATAATTTCCTCCCTCCTTGGCTAGCTATCGAATCCGGGCTTCAAAGGGGCTGCTTAGTCGATTTTTTACCTTTGTTCTTACCATTTGAGAAATTTGGTGAAGGTTTTGGGTGGTTTGACAAACTAAATATATCCAGGTGCTGTGATTTTCTAATGGATTCCTCCGAGATCCAATTCAAAGGCAAACCCTGCACTTGGACTAAAAATTCAATTCACTTGATGTTCATAGTTTGGGAGTGGGACATCCGGTATATACTCTTTGAGCACCACTAGGTTGTTAGAGGAAGACGGGGGTTTGTGCTCTAAGACCCTTTTTCATCTCAAGCTCCATTTTGAAAGTGAAAGCAAAAGTCCTTTGGTCTTCCCGGGAATATTCACGAATCAACTCTCCACGCTTTCTTCATAGTGCTTTGGAAAGTTTGGAAGTTAATGGTGGATTTGAAACAAATTCTGCATGAATGAAGGCATTCTTGACACCCTTATTTGTGTCAATGAACCACAACAGGTTGCAAAGTTGATGAGCAAAATATTACTAGAGACGAGCCTCTAAAACTTCATCCTCTTGCATTGTAGTTCCAAATAAAGGTTTCTAGCGGATGCACTTAAAAAGGCATAATAGAGCTCCTAAGAATAGATCCCCATCCCCGATGCGATTGAATGTCGGACTTCCAATATGTTACCAAGAAAAAGCTCGCTGATTATTCTGTTTTTAGAATATTTGGTTGTCCATGTTATGTCTCCTCGTAGTGATGGTTAAAAACCATCGATGGAAGGACAAGAAAGTCATCCATGTTCCTTCTTATTCAATAATTTTATCGGGGCTATAAGGCATGTTCCTCCCGGAATTAAATTCTACATGTTAGACAACTACCAACTCCTTATTTTAGTAAGAAAAAAAAATTGAGACTCCCAAAGCTACTATCCCGACTCAGAATTCAACATGGATCTAAACGGTGTTTCCATGAGGTGGAGAGCCAAGCCAAGCAACCCAGAGATAGGCAAAGTCCTAAGCATAGACCAATCCATTGCATAGTGCTTGAGGGTGGAGCCTATTGAACCAACAGGGGTGGATGAGAACCTCCTCAAGATATTGACAAGGTGCGATTCGGAATAACAGATAGATATGGATGCAACAATGGTTTTGCTTTATCTATGATTGAGATCTTCCCGATGAAAATCCTTGTGGATCATAAAAGGTGCATGCCGAGTTGGTATTCTCGATGAGGTCCGATGAAAGCGAAATTTTGGAGAGGATTGGACTTGAAATCCATTGCAGCCAAGTTGAGCCCATCGATCAAAAGGCAAGGTGGGAGAGTAGTAGCGGAATTAGGGTTTTATCAAAGGATTGGGAAAAGTATCAAACGTCGAGCCAAGGGGGAGATTGTTGAAAACATGTCTCGAGTTTGAGCCCACAATAGAAATCTAAATATTTGGATTGGATGATTTATGGATCTTGAAATTGAGCAAAAGAAATTTTGGAAAACCATTTCCCAATATGTGTTGGAATCTAAGTGGTTTAATCTCCTAAGGCTTCACAAGCCTTTGATTATGCATCCATCAACAGGATTCTAGGTATTGCGAATTCTGTCATTGAGAAGTTTCTTTAACTCTACCAAGCCAATGATCTGTTGCTCGATTCTTGTTACCATGCTATTTGATGTCATCCGGCGGCATCTCGTTGAACTCCGCCCCCTTCTTCCTCCTCATCATCGATCTCTCTTCCCCACTTTGAATTTCTTGTTTTTTTCCTTTTAAATACTGATCGAGATTTTTTTTGGACAAAAATGCTCTGTTTTGACCCCTTGGCAAAAAATTCAAATGAATTATATCCAAGAAAATTAGTGTTCAGCCCGTGAACTCAAGACCTTATTTTGTGTACAATTTCCATTTTAGACCTTTATTTGAAATAATGTCCATTTTGAATAATTTTTTCCGAAAATAATTCCGCTCTAGGCCCTTATTTGAAATTTTCCCCGAGGTATATTCACACTTTTGATTTGGAGTTAATGGATCATTATCACACTAAATACAATCAATTCAAAAACCTTTGCCATCATCTTTCCAACATTAAACATTTTGGCCAAAAATAAAAGAAGCATCATGTTGAGATGATGAAGAACCATGAAAGTCTACTTCCTTTTATTTTCTTATTCTTCTTTTTATTATTCAAGACCTGAAAAATTATCAAAACTAAACCTTTGTTGGGTAAAAATACTTCAAACTTTTTTTTTTTTAATCAAATGAGCTAGCAAAAATTTGTAGTTATTTTCAATGTATGGCGATTGTAGTTATAGTGGGAAGAGAAGTAACTTCAATTGTATATATATACAAATTTTTATTTTTTGGAATCCAACTTTTTTTTTCTTTTTTCCAAGTTCATGCCTGTCACCCCAACACTATTTCTTTTTGTTACTGAGCTAATAAAGTAAACCCATTATAACGGTGAACTAGAGAGAGCTTCTCGAGCAATGTGGCACAATGAAAAGCAAGCGAGAGGTGAGTTATTGAAATATTTTTCTATAATGAATTATGTGATTACCGAAACGTTAAGATCAAAGTTTGTGCAGGATCTATATTTGCTAAAAATGGGATCGAAATAATGGCGGATGGATTCTATAAAATCTAGTTCTCGAGGGAAGTTGTCATGTATATATGGAAGTATATTGAATGACTTGTGCTAATTTGCATCTATCAATTCTAGAAACAAATCTAGAACTCTAACACTGCACATAAGTAATGTCATGACAAGCAATATAGAGATGGCATCCTTCTTAATAGAATTCGTACCTATAAAAGCAAAATTAGAGCAAGAGTCATGCATATAATTTTGGGAGAAAATTATTAGGAAAAAAGAAGAAAGAAACAATAGCGATCCTGTTCAAGTAAGGTCGTAAACTTATCAAGGAAGCAATTGACTTGTTCTCGAATTGGTCGGGTCTAAGAAGATAGGAAAAAAAAAGTCAAAAAAATAAAAATAAAAATTATTAAACTATTGCCACTCGGAGCTACATAGCGGCATTCTTCAATGCCTTAGGTTTCAAAAAGGCTCTTTGGACTAAATTGACATAATTACAAAAGGTTTAGAACTGAATTGACAAAAAAAAGGTTTTAGGACTGAATTGGCACAATTGCAAAAAGTTTAGGACTTTTTTGGTAATTTTCCCCAACAAGACCAGTTTCTCACTCTCAAGATATGTCCCAAGTTTGGTTTAGGATTTTTTTGGTAATTTTCCCCAACAAGACCAGTTTCTCACCCTCAAGATATGTTCCAAGTTTCCATGACAGTGTATCCAGCAGGGGCATACACACCTTCGCCTGGGTGCTATTCGTCTTGCATTAAGCTTTCATGGCCGTAAAGGTTTGCTAATGACAGCTCGCTCGACTTTTCTTGAGACTAGGTTCCTCGGCTAACGGCATCCATGCTGGGACAGTTGAGCCCCAACAGCAAGATCAAGAATGAATGATGTCGAAGGAAAGTCTCACTCAACGGAATGAGGGAAAGGCAATTTAAAAAATTGTTAATAAGGTTCTTGAATGTTGCATCTAAATATACATGAATCAATCCAGCTCCGAACTGTGGGAAGACAGCCAATGTGGGTTAAGAATGCTGAGCCAATGCTCTCTTAAATGCATCTTTTTCGAGATAAGAGTACCACAAGTGCTATAACTTTTTTACGACACTCACTTGAGTGTCATAACATTTTTTGATAACTTATGGCCACAACTTTTACCTACATCCATTTAAGTTTCCATTATCAATTGATCACTTGAGTGCTATAATTTTTATAGGATGACCGTTCAAGATGAGCTTCATTTGGGCATGACACATATGGTGAACCTTTTTAAAAATTTGTGGTGCTCAAGTGATTGGTTGAAAAATTACATGACACTTAAATAATCGGGGAAAAAGTTATGGTGTGAGCGCCGTACGAAATGGCACTTGTGGTGTTTTTTTCCCTCTCTTTTCATTATCATTATGACACTAAGATCTTGGCTTTGGGCACCAAGCTTGTTTAAAGTGACTTCTGAAAACTATTTTTTTACTTTCCCATCAATAATAGCAGATCACATCTTGAAAATTTGTCCCATGACATATTTTTGGGGATAAAAATTTTCACGACTTTGACCTTCTTTAAATACAAATATTCAAATACCTTTAGAATTTGAGGTTATTCAACATTATGCATATTTCAATTCTAAAATGCTAACCAAATCTTTCTCCAGTTTCAAAAATTCATTAAAGGGATGTTGGGTAAAATACTTCAATTTACGAAATTAATCAAATGAGCTAGCACGAAATTGTAGTTATTTGCAATGTATGGCGATTGTAGTTATAGTGGGAAGAGAAGTAACTTCAATTGTATATATATATACAAGTATCATTAGGATGGAATCCAACTTTATTTGCTTTGGTCCAAGTTCTTGCCTGTGAACCCAACACTATTCTTTTTGTTACTGAGCTAATAAAGTAAACCCATTATAACGGTGAACTAGAGAGAGCTTCTCGAGCAATGTGGCACAATGAAAAGCAAGCGAGAGGTGAGTTATTGAAATATTTTTCTATAATGAATTATGTGATTACCGAAACGTTAAGATCAAAGTTTGTGCAGGATCTATATTTGCTAAAAATGGGATCGAAATAATGGCGGATGGATTCTATAAAATCTAGTTCTCGAGGGAAGTTGTCATGTATATATGGAAGTATATTGAATGACTTGTGCTAATTTGCATCTATCAATTCTAGAAACAAATCTAGAACTCTAACACTGCACATAAGTAATGTCATGACAAGCAATATAGAGATGGCATCCTTCTTAATAGAATTCGTACCTATAAAAGCAAAATTAGAGCAAGAGTCATGCATATAATTTTGGGAGAAAATTATTAGGAAAAAAGAAGAAAGAAACAATAGCGAGAGCTAATCTGAAATGCTCATGGACGATCCTCCTCATGCTTATTTTAGCTTTTGGCCTAGCTTTTCTCCCTGCAACAAAGGCGAGAGACCCGGTTGTGGAAGGCCGTGCCGGCGTCGGAGATGAAGGCGAAGTAACCCATTTTCACTACAGGATCTTGCGTCAAGTCCCCGCTGGACCGAATCCTCTCCACAACTGAGGCTTGTTGAAACCATTACCTGATTAAGTCCGCCATCTAGTGAACCTTTTTGAAGCAATTACTTGTAATTATTCAATAAATTCATCGATATAATAAAGTTGTTGCGGATTTGGTTGCGTGTTGATTTATCTCACCACCCTTTTACCTACACTTTTCTTGGATAAGTGTGCTAGGAGTCTTCAAACTTGTCATGAAATTAGAATTAAGTCCTAAAATTTTCAAATTGGTATAATCAAATCTTAAAACTTGTCAAATTTGTGTAATCAAGTCTTTTCGCTAACTCCGCCCAACTTGACTTACTGAAAATGCCAACGTGGCTCTTTTTTCACGTTGTATTGACATCACTAAAGCATGAAATGCTAGGCTAAAAAGACATTTTTGTCCAATTTGTTTTGACCCAAAGTTTAGTTAAATTAGATTAAAGATAAAAAAAAAAGGCTACATTAAAAAAAAAGGCATTTTTTACGACTAAGGGTAATCTTGGATATATCTTACGTCGAGTGTTCGTTTGAACTATTTGGCTTTTCTTTCTATTCTTACTCCAATTGACTTTCATAAGCGAAAAAAGCTTTGTTAGTTTTTGAGAACTTGATGCCTGTTTGGCTTAGCAGCAACTCGGCAACGGGCAATGAGCCATACCTAATGGTCTTTAGCGACAGGATTTTCCGCTTTTAGGGACGGTTCTTCCCATCGCGTGTTGTTATTTTTAGTAGCGTTCATATCTTTGCTATTTAGTTTCTCAATGTGATTTTCGTTTCCGAATTCGATAGTTTTCAAATGTATTAAGAGATTTCTTTCTCGCCGCAACAACTAAGCCAAGTTGCTCGCATTCTGTGTGAAGTACTCATTGTGTCCATCGGTGTAGCTGGTTGATATAGAATACTTATCAGTTTCTTACTCGGTGTTGGATCACATTTTAACATAACAAAGAACTTAAATTACAAGAACAGTGACTAGGATTTTAGCTCATATACACCCTTCGAAACTTTAGTGTACATATAATTAGAGAATCAGTGGTACTAGAACTTTCAAATATTTGTTGAATAAAATGAATCCATTAAAACAGTGAACAAGAGAGACCTTCTCAAGCAACGTTGGACAATGAAAAGCGAGATGGGAAGCAAGTTATTTGAAATACTTTTCTATGACAAATTGTGTGATTACCTAATTGCAAAGTCAAGATTTGTGCGGGGCATATATGCTAGGAATGAGATCCAAGTAGTGGTGGGTGAATTGCATAAAAAGAATAACTTTGAATTTGGCTCAATGGAAATTGGTGCGCACGCACAAATACTACTTACATTTACACCCAAAAAAAAAAAAAAAAAAAAATGGCGCGCGTGCACAAATATATATATATATATATATATATATATAATTTGTGCTAATTCGCGTCTATCAATTCTAGTTGCTCCAAATCCTGAATTCTAACCCTACACATTGGTAACATCATAACAAGCAATATGGAGATCGCATCCTTTTCATTAGAATTCGTACCTATAAATAGCGATACTAGAGCAAGAGTCATGCATATATTTTTGGGAGAAAATTATTAAAAAGAAACAATGGAGAGAGCTAATCTGAAATGCTCGTGGATGATCCTTCTCATGCTCGTTTTAGCTTTTGGCTTAGCTTCTCTCCCCACAACAAAGGCAAGAAACCCAGTCCCAGAAGACCATTCCGGCATCGGAGAAGGAGGCGAGGCAACAAATTTTCAGTACCGGATCTTGCCTCGAACCCCCGTTCCACCATCTGGACCTGGCTGCAGCCACAATTGCGGCTTGTAGCTGCCATTAGATAATTAAGGCTGCCATTTGGTGAAATTTTGAAGCAAATACTTGTAACTATTAAATAGATTCACCTATGCAATAAAGTTTTCCGGATTTGGTTGCGTGTCGATTTGTTTTTGTTTGGCGAAATTTGTGATTGGTTAGTCATGCCATCTCCTCTTGGTTTGATTTGTTTTTTTTTTTTTTTTGGTCGAAATATAAACTGCTCATTGATAACTTGTAAATAAAGAACCCACAGGTGGGATCTCGAAACAGAGCAAATCTCTAAGGGCCTACGGAGGGCGAGTCAACCAATTTTCGGTGAGTGCCTTTTTTTCTATGGGTCTTAGCTACCCAGTCAGCTACACTATTTTTAGCCCTGTTACAAAAAATAAGCTTAATATTAGAAAAGCTGGAAACCAGGTCATGGGCTTCACTTATCAGTACGCGTTATTCCCATGGCGGTTTTTCTACAGAATTGACACTTCTCACTAAACCAAGGCAATCAAACTCCAGAATAAGTCTTTCCCCCGCACGTGGAGAGAGGAATTTCAACGTTTCCACCATAGCTTCGCTTTCTGCTTGTTCGGCGGAGGAGGCGAGGACGCTCTTGGCGAAACCATCAATCAGAATTCCAGAGGAGTTGCGGCACACACAGGCAATTGATCCTTCCAACGATCCAGGTTCGTGCGCATCATCAATATTCACTTTTATTTCTCCTCTTTCTGGAGGAACCCATAATTTATTCTCATCCTTGTTCGCCGCTGCCCTGTTTTTGTCGAAATTGCTCCATTTGGTGAAGTTTCTGAGCATTTGTAGTCCTCCTTCGACCAGCGACTTCGGATTTGGAAGGCATCTTGTAAATACGAGGCCATTTCTTTCTTTCCAGATTTTCCAAAGCACAACCGAGACCAGTTCAAATTCTGGTTTGTTCTTTCTGCCGGATATGTAATTTAGCATCCAATCATCAATTCTGGAGATTTGATGAGTAGAGATTTGGATGTTTCGTGCAGGATCATCCCAAACTTCCCTTGTAGTCCTCTTGGTTTGATTTGTTTACTTGGATAGAATACCATGCATAGTTTTCCTGAAATGGGAGGAACATACAAATAATTTAACGTAAATTTTTTACTTTAAAAAGGAAATCGATAGAAAAAGATTTTGAAAGTCTAAATTTATGACGGTTCTTTTTGACAAGTTGGAGCCAAATGAGAGAAGGACATCCATGATCATCACTTCAGTGGCATTTTCTTATGACTAGGTAATTGTAGGCATATTTTATATCGAGTGTTGTTCGAAGTTGGCTTACAGTGGAGGTCCGACGTTAAACAACAAAAGAAGCAATTTTCTTGGCCAAAAATAAGAGAAGCATCAGGTTGAAACAATTAACTATCATGTGCGATACTTGCTTTAACCAACATCTTGTTCTTGCAACTCAACTTGAGCAGTTTCATGGCTCAGATTATGGTGGACTCAACAAGGATATACACACCTTCACTTTGATGCTATCCATCTTGCATTAAGCTTCATGGCTGCAAAGGTTTGCTAGATATAGGCTCGCTCGGCACTTCTTGACACTAGGTTCCTCGACTATCGATATGCGTGCCGGGACAGTGGAGGCCTAGCAGCTTGATCAAGTGCATCTGATGTTGAAAGAAAGTCTAACTCAACGGAAAGAGGAAAAGAATATTTTATTAATTGTTATTAGGGTGATTGAATGTTGCATCTAAATATACACGAATCAATCTGGCTTCAAAATATTGGAAGATGACCAATGTGGGTTAAAAATGATGAGCTCGTGTTCTGTTCAATACATCTTTTTCATTGTAGCAATAAGCTCTTGGCTTTAAGCACGACGCTTTGCGGCCTTGTTTAAAGTGACTTTTAGGGACGATCTTTGAATTTCCCATCAATAAGAGCAGATTAAATCATGAAAATTATTCCCTTGATATTTTTTTTGGGGACTTGAAATTTTCACGATTTTGGCCAACTTAAGTACAAATATTCAAATACTTTTAGGATTTAAGGTATTCAATCTCACGCAAATCTAAAATGCTAAGTGATTTGGAGTTTTGTTGTCACAATAAAAAATTGAGGGTAAATATAATACTGTGGGCATAGATTGGGATGTTTTATGTCGCAAAAAAGGTTCAAGTTAAATCTATCACAGTGGATATATTTGGGAGTTTTTGGCTGCTTTTTCCATTTTAAAAATTCACTATAGGAATGTTGGGTAAATACTTCAAATTGTGAAAATTATCAAACGAGCTAAGGTGAAATTGTAGTTATTTCGAATGTATGGTCCTCCTTGCAATTATATTGATAGAGGGAAGAGGAGCAACTTTAACTATACACACACACATACATACACATACATACTCAAGTATAATTAGCATGGAATCGAACTTTACTCGCTCTAATCCAAATTCATGCTTGGGAACCCAGCACTTTTTTTTGTTACCGAGCTGATAAAGTAAACTTAATAAAATGGTGAACAAGAGAAAGCTTTTCGAGTAATGTGGCACAATGAAAAGCAAGCTGAGAGGTGAGTTATTGAAATACTTTTCCATAACAAATCATGTGATTACTAAAATGGAAAGATCAAGTTTAAGCAGGATATGTATGTGCTAAAAATTGGATTGAAGTAATGGTGGATGGATTCTATAAAAGGACTGCCTTAGCGTCTGGCTCTCAAGGGAAATTGTCTTGTATATATGGAAGATTGTTGCATAACTCGTGCTAATTTGCATCTATCAATAGTAGGAACAAATCTAGAACTCTAACAACACACCTGAGTAACGTCATAACAAGCAATATAGAGATGGAATCCATCTCAATAGATTGTACCTATAAATAGGGGAGTAGAGTACTAGAAGTTCCATAACTTTCGTACGACGTTTACTTGGATGTCAAAAATTTTCGTTGGATCAATTAAGTGCCACATTTAAAAAAAAATAATTATTTAAGTACCAACTTCAATTTGGATTGTTAGGAATCTAACGTGACAATATTTTATCAATTTTCCTGACTAACGTGGTTCGCTGGCTTGCCCCAGTCAGCAATAATATCCCTAAACGACGTCGTCTACATATAAACCCCAATTTTGGATTGTAGAAACAAATTGGCCAAATTAGGTTTGTTTTTCCAATTTGTAGATAATCAAAGAAGAAGAAAAGGTGGAAGATGATGAGGTGCAAATGAAGATGAGGATGGTAATGAAGGCTGTCGATTTAGTCAAAGTCGGATATGGAGAATCCAGCCACATCATAGTCCATGTTGGACTTATTTTTTTAATTAAAAAAAAGCTATGTATGAATTATCATTTAATTAAAAGGCTTACGTAGGACTTTGGCCAAAATTTGCCGCCAGAAGCACTTAAGTGATCATTTTTTCTCTGATTTTGCACTTAAGTGATCTGGCAGAAAGTTTTGGCATCAAAGTGAGCGCGTACAAAAGTTATGGCACTTCTAATATCATTTTCCGTATAAATATCAATACTAGAGCAAGAGTAATGCATATACTTTTGGGAAAAAATCATTAGAAAAATAGAAGAAGAGAGAAACAATGGTGAGAGCTTATATGAAATCCTCGTGGACGATTCTCCTTATAAACGTTTTAGCTTTTGGCTTAGCTTCTCTCCCGTGACAAAGGCGAGAGACCTGGTCACGGAAGGTCGTGTCAGTGTCGGAGAAGAAGCGAAGCAACCATTTTCACTATTGAATCTTGCATCGGGTTCCTATCCCACCATCTGGACTTGGTTGCCACCATAATTGCAGTCCCCAATACCAAGAAGTTAACGGAGTACGAGCGCAAGAGGTGCGAGAACATCAAGCGAAATGATCTCAAGCTCCGCTTCCTCCGAGCGCCAAAAGTACTCTCTCATCATTTGGCCTCGTTTTTTAAGCAATTTTCAGGTGCCCCTGATGTTTTTCTGGTCTGCTTGCGTGTGATGTGTGTTTTGTCAATGTCAGAATCGAGAACAAGACCAAAACCTGCGCAAGAGATTGGCGGAACTTTAAGAATTCACTCCAGTTAGAGTGGAGCCGACGTTCTAAATGATGTCCAGGACCATATGAAAGAGTAAAAGTAGATTTTTGGTTTGGGCACGAAAAGGAAAGCCTCCCCTAAAGGATGCTCATGGAAAGCAATAGAGGAACTTGACCCCAAAAGCGTAATATACTTGCTACCTGTTCCCCAATATACAGTTAAATAGATGTTTATGATTTTCCACGTTACCTCATATCCCGTTGTGCAGGTTAGAGAAGAAGATCACTCAAACGGAGGAGAAAATTGAGAAAATGGAACGGGACAAAACTGCCTGAGAAGATCTGAAAACGGTTGCTCTTGGCACATCCAAAATCAACGATCTTGACCTAAGGATCACGGTTGCATGGTGCAAGCGGTGTTGGGATTTTTTTGGGAAAATAAATTGGTAAAAGTAAATCAAAAACCGCAGTGGAAGCAAATACCCATTTCGTGTATCTCCAAAATATTATTCGTGCATTTTAATAAGAAGCACGTAGAAAGGAAGACGACTTGTACCGCACCCAAAGAAATTTGGTTATATTGTTCTTCAATTCCGGACCACAAACATCCGATCTCCTCGTGGTGTGTCTAAGTAATTTGGGTATGATGTTCTTCGGTTCCAGCCCCACAAATATCGGACCTGTAGTTCAATCACACCACCATTCGTACGTTAGAGAGAATTCGAGAGATTTCATCACACCAATTGTGCTAGCAATTGTTCTTGTGTGTAAAGAAAAATGATTGATCTCAATCATCACTTATTACCATTCTCAAATCCAATTTATTTGAATCAATTCGGCCATTAACTCTGAACCATTTCAAGGCATTAATTCGGCAATTGAGTCTGAAACCGTATCAAAGTCTAAATCTCTACATTGATTTTGAAACCGTTTTAGAGCAATAATTTGGGCATTGATTTCTGTAACCGTTATAGAATATTATTGTGGGCATTAACTTTGTAACCGTTGCAGAGTATTAATACAATCATTAAGTCTGAACTCGTTTCTAGTCTGAATTTGAACATTTATTTTGAACTCATTTTAGATTCTAAATCTAAACTTTGATTCTAATCTCGTTTCAGATCATTAATCTTCGGCCCGACTCAATCCAATTGCTGTAATTGCAAACACATTTGCAATATTGTCTCTCCCGTTCAAACGCAAGTCCGAATTGGTTATGGTGTGTGACATCCCTATGGTTTATCACTAAGCTGGTAGAAGGACTTGTACTAATGTCACGCCTCGAACCCCAGAGAGTTTGCGACATCCCTATCTTCCGGTCGAATAGTTGCGATGTCTCAGGAGCATCGCCGACCCAACCCGAACATCAGAAATACATGTGGAAGCGAATATAACACCCCTGACTATAAAGACGACGATGGGGTAGCTCAACACGATAGTCAAAGAACAATCACATTCATTCACATACAGTGCTATAACAAACATTTTTAACAAACTAACATTTGAACCACCGACAAAACCAAAGGATCAGGTGGTTTGGTTAACTTAGCTTCACTATAGGTCGACTTAACTATCAAAAGGTGACAGGTCAGACCTATTATACGCAACCCCTAAAATACCCTAGGGAGACCTACTAGTTGCCATCTTCCTCTCCATTTCGTTCCTGATTCATCGGGCTTAATCATCCGGAAGATTTCTTGGGTATCGCCTACAACTCCACTAGGCATCAAGGCGACTCCTCAAACTCCAAAAAGAGGAGGCGGGCCTCCTGGGTTTACGGCTAGGGGTCTGAACGTGGTGGTTATACAACCGTGAGACGAATCTCAATAAGTGTACAATTCCAAACCCTATATTGGCACTCACGTACTGCCAGACAAAACACGCAAAACACATAACGATCAACTATACTAACAAACACATACGAACCTACCTAGAACTCATCATGCACATTCCTGCACGTTAGATAATAATACAACCAACATGTCACAGTAATACATCACAGTCGCGCGTACGCCCCGATTATAAGGCAAAACCTACTTAGGTACATCCCATACCATACCTAGTAGATTTTATCCCATAATTGAGCGCTATAATATGCGATACCAACCACACTCGCACACGAACTCACACCATGCGTCACTTTTTACAATCCTTTCACGTCAAGCCAAATCCAGCTCATTTCCAACTTTTCTATCACTACCGCGCCCGCGTAAAATGCATCAGGCCAACGGTCTTCTGATCTTGTCAGGCATCGTCACCCCGTCGGGTCGGGATTCGTTACCTCATCCAGGACGGCATCATCCCGCATAAGCGAACACGCCTCAGGATGGAATCCTATACTCAACTTGTCTTATTTACCAAGCCCGCGTAAAACGCATCAGCCAACGATCTTCTGACCTCGTCAGGCATCGTCACCCCGTCGAGCCAGGCATCGTCACCTCTTCAGGGATGGCATCGTCCTGCGTAAACGAACACGCCTCAGGACAGACCTTTTCCCAACCAATCCTACATTCTAGTACCTTTGTTCCACTCATTCCACACGTACCACACCACCAGACAAACACACTGTCACACACAATCTCACACCTCACATACACTTCACAAATACATGTTCTCGTCACACGAACATACCACCCGATCACACACATGCTTGGCACGCGAATTCAATTCGCATTCACACCATCACACCCACGGCCACACGCATGAGACATATGGTCACACATATTTAGCACACACCCACGCCACATTCAGTCCAACTATCATTCAGAAATTAGCCAACCATCACAAGTCGCACAATCATTCAATTAAACCCACACAGGCCATAAACTACCAATCAAACACACAATTTAACCACGATCGATCCACAGCATCACAGCCCTATCCAAGCCTCCTAAACCTCGAATTTTCAATCTCCAAATCAGCCCACAACACTCATTAATTAGTCCCTCCTTCGCATGCCTCAAATAGCCCCTAAACTATCTAAACCGAGTCCTAACCATGTCCTACAGTACTCAAGGTCCTAGGGAGAGTTTGGGGAAGTCACTTACCCTAAAAGGCGAGACAAACAGGTTGGGTAGTGGCCGGAACAGAAGTAGCGGCAGCGGCGGCATCGACGACGGCCTAGCAGGTGAGTGGTTACACCATTGTGGACGGGCGGTTAGAGGGCAGTTCACGGGCAGCTGGGGGCGGCAGTCTAGTCGTATGAACTAGGGGAGGGCAGCTTGGGGTGGCTCGGTGGCGGCTGAGCCGAGCAGAATAGCGAAACAAAGAGAGAGAGAGAGAGAGTGGCGGGCAGTGGTGAGGCGCGACCAGGAGAGAAAAGCGGCGGCGTGGACGGCGAAGCTGGGCAGTGACTAGTGGCGGCGAGCTGGTGGCTGGCCAAGGGGGGTTCACACATGGAAGGGAGAGAGAGGGAGAGCTAATCAATGGGGGGTGAGGAGAGAGAAAGAGAGAGTGAAAATGAGAGTGAGAGAGAGAGAGAGAGAAGATTTAAATATTCTACCCGCAATAATTGACTCCAAAAATTACTAAAATGCCCTTCTAACTACCCCTCCGATCCAATGGCCAAGAATTGATCTCATCTAAATCCGACGGCCCACGATTAACCTTATCCAATAATTCAAGGGGCAAAATGGTAATTACTCAAAAGGGAGAGGGGCAATTTGGTCCTTATAATTTTGGCCACACAAGGTCATACTCAATCCCCTGATTTAATCCGGTCCTCAAAATTCGTTCGCGGTCCCAGGGGCAAAACGGTCATTTTTCCAGTCCCGGACTGAAATCCATTTTTTTTTGCAAAAATGGGTGACCCCAAGGTTGGCCAAGCCAAAAACGTCATCGGCCGCTCGAAATTGTCACTTTCAAAATTCTCGATTCCCTGGCCCGAATTCCAAGAAATGACTAGAATCAAACAATCGCGACTTAAGCTTATCTCTTGCTAACGAGTGGCTCATTGGGATTACGCGCTCTCGACCCATGACCAACACTAAGTCAAATCACGTTTAAGTTTGCTCAAACCAAGGCGACCTCAATTGTCATGTGATTGCGAGGGTCTATCGCTAGTTCCCTTCAGACACGATCAATCAAATAGACCGGCCTCTGTTGGCTCAAAACATTCCTTCATCAATCCTTATGGTCGAAGGTTGAACCAAGGTTGAGTTCTTTGGTCATGCGAACTCAATCTCATGTTGGCCTTACCCCTAAGGTTAGCATCTCGAGAATGCGTGGTTCTGGGTGAGATCTCACTATAAGTGCATTAGCCAAAATATTCATTTCATAAATCCCAGGAAAAGAATCGAAAATTCAGAATATTACAATTCTTTCCCCCTAATAAAAAAATTTCGTCCTCGAAATTTACAACCATTCTCAGCCATCTAACAAATGGGGGTGATGACGTCTCAATCCTCCTTTCTCCTACTTCATCCCACAATAAGACTACCGCAATTTCTGGTATATTTTCGTGCTGCTCGGGTAAATACTAAACTGCTCCTATGAACTTCCGATTAGAATCTCTTCTTAAGCTCCAAATCACCGGGCACACATTTCATCCACAAAACTTCCAAATTCCATCCTTGGACACTTAGTGACTGTCTCGATATTCGTCAGGTTCATAGGTAATCCATTACCACATTCTATTTGACTAACCAATTCATGCCCACAATCGTATCAAAATCAAACCTAGTCAAAACAGCTCAATCTATCCTACTTCCTATACCACCAATCACAATTTTGTAGTCTAAGCATCCGAACAACACACATATATCATTCCTCAATAGTGCAATCGCACATAATTGTACTTCCAAAAACAATCTCAATCCAACCAATATAACAAATCAAGCGGATACAAACAAGTGCGACGCCCCCCGGATCCATAAATCATAAGCCACATAATTATGCAGAGAAACCATACCTGGGATTACGCTTGGCATATTCTCAACTCCCTTTTGCGTCAAGGTATACACACGTTCTTGTGTCGGCAGTCGGTTCGAATTAGCCGGTGGGACTGCACTAGTCGGATTCCCAATCCGAGGTGTCCGTGATGACGGGGGTGGTCGAACCTGAAGATTCGGGCAATTTCTTATGTGATGTCCTATTCCACCACACCCAAAGCATGCTCCAGTCACACTTGGGCAAGGACCACTCCCGTGATGTCTCCCACATCGTCTACAGGCTAAATTAGACAGATGTGCCGACTTCCCAATATTCCTTCTTACCGGAGGGACAAAACGTCAGCTTTCCATCATTGGCCTTTTCTCTTGCTGACGATTGTCCCTAGCTGAGGTATGCTATGATCTAGATGCGGCAGCTCTTTCCGTCATATCCTGCTCAATAATCTGAGCCCACCTATACATTTCTCCATAATCTTTAATGTCGTGCAATAATATCTAACTCCGAAGATCCGGCTTCAATCCGTCCGAATCTTCGAGCCCTATCCCATGGATTTTCTACCATTGTCGGGGCAAACTTTGCCAATCTTGCAAACTCTGCTTCATATTGGTCAACTGTCATCTGACCTTGGCGTAATCGCATAAATTCCATTAAGTTCTTTTCCTGGGCATTCTCCGAGAAATACTTCTCATAAAAACTCTTAACAAATCAGCCCAAGTCTGGGCCATTCCTTCTGGGAATACTCTACCTTCAGTGGCCTTCTACCAATCATGGGCATTTTCTTATAGCTGATATATCGCCAACGTTACCTTCTCTTCATCGGTGCACCCCAAAACTTTAAAAGTTTTCTCCAATGCTTCCACCTATCTCGATGCAGTCTCGAGGTCACCACGACCATGAAACTGAGGCAGCTTCAACTTTATAAATGTTCCACTAATTAGGGCATCTGTTTAACCCCTGCTGGTTGAGCCTACCCTTGCTAGGCTTGATTTCCTCTATTACCAGTAATCGGTGCAGCCTCAGCAGCCTGGGCGGTCACATTATCTCGCTCTTGAGCTTACTTATCCATCATATTCCCAATCCTCTCTAATACTCTAAGGACTCCTTCCATACGCGGATCTTCTGCAGGTCTAACATCAGCTCTGGAGTCCATTGCAGCTCTAGCATTAACTCCAGGGTTTCCTACTGCTCTAGCACCCATATCAAGGTCTTCTACAGCTCTAGCTCGAGTACAACCTCTACCTCTTATTCCTCTTCCAGTGCCCCTTCTTGGGACTCTTTCTACACCTCTTCCTTCGCTGCTCATTGTATCAACTTCCTACCACTCTCCTACCTGCTATAATTTCATATAGGTATTAGGGATCTAGGCCAACTATATGAGTCCAAATCCCTAAGCACTAAACTCATTAACTAACACCCAACACCCAATCATTAAACCCATCACATAACCTCAAGCCAACATCACCTAACAATTGACAAGATTCTCGTACTCACCTCAAGTCATGCTGCACCTTCGTCTCAATTAATATTATAACCACAACAAACCACTTAGCAATCATAGGCGCGTCTTCACAGGACATACATAATCAACATAAACATGCGTTCTACTAAGGGCTCCCTATCTAACTACCCCAAGTCATTGCTCCTTATCACTCTAGGTCTCGACCTTGCTAAATCGAGCTAAACCTTGCTCTGATACCAATTCAAAATGGGGATGTCACACCCCAAACCCCATCGAGCTCGCGACATCCCTCTCTTCCGGTCAAATAGTTGCAATGTCCTAGGAACATCGCCAACCCAACCCGAACATCGAAATACATGCGGAAGCAAATATAAAACCCCTGACTATAAAGATGACGATGGGATAGCTCAACACGATAGTCAAAGAACAACCACATTCATTCACATACATTGCTATAACAAACATTTTTAACAAACTAACATTCGAACCACCGACAAAACCAAAGGATCAGGTGGTTTGGTTAACTTAGCTTCACTATAGGTCGACCTAACTATCAAAAGGTAACAGGTCAGACCTATTATACGCAACCCCTAAAATACCCTAGGGAGACCTACTGGTTGCCATCTTCCTTTCTATTCCGTTCCTGATTCATTGGGCTCGATCATCCGGAAGATTTCTTGGGCATCGCCTACAACTCCACTGGGCATCAAGGCGACTCCTCAAACTCCAAAAAGAGGAGGCGGGCCTCCTGGGTTTACGGCTAGGGGTCTAAAAGTGGTGATTATACAACCGTGAAACGAATCTCAATAAGTGTATAATCCCAAACCCTATATAGGTACTCACGTACCGCCAGACAAAACACGCAGAACACATAACGATCAACTATACTAACAAACACATACTAACCTACCTGAACTCATCATGCACATTCATGCACGTTAGATAATAATACAACCAACATGTCATAGTAATACATCACAATCGCGCGTACGCCCCGATTATAAGGCAAAACCTACTTTTTACAATTCTTTATCCCATAATCGCGTCAAGCCAAACCAGCTCATTTCCAACTTTTCTATCACTTTTTACAATTCTCTCGTAAAAACTTTTCATAACTACAACGGTCTTGCCTCACCAACGGTCTTCGCATCGTCACCCCGTCGGGTCGAGATTCGTTACCTCATCAAGGACGGCATCATCCCGCGTAAGCGGACACGCCTCAGGACGGAATCCTACACTCAACTTGCCTTATTTACCGCGCCCGCGTAAAACACATCAGGCCAACGGTCTTTTGACCTCGTCAGGCATCGTCACCCCATCGGGCCAGGCATCGTCACCTCATCAGGGACGGTATCGTCCTGCGTAAACGAACATGCCTCAGGACAGACCTTTTCCCAACCAATCCTACATTCTAGTACCTTCGTTCCACTCATTCCACACGTACCACACCACCACGCAAACACATTGTCACACACAATCTCACACCTTACATACACTTCACAAACACACGTTCTCGTCACACGAACACACCACCTGATCACACACATGCTTGGCACGCGAATTCAATTTGCAATCACACCATCACACCCACAGCCACACACATGAGACACACAGTCACACATATTCAGCACACACCCACGCCACATTCAATCCAACCATCATTCAGAAATCAGCCAACCATCACAAATCGCTCAATTATTCAATTAAACCCACACAGGCCATAAACTGCCAATCAAACACACATTTTAACCACGATCGATCCACAGCATCACAACCCTATCCGAGCCTCCTAAACCTTGAATTTTTAGTCTCCAAATCAGTTCACAACACTCATTAATTAGTCCCTCTTTCACATACCTCAAATTTCAAAAAATAACTAGAATCGAACAATTGCGACTTTAGCTTATCTCTTGCTAACGGGTGGCTCATTGGGATTATGCAATATCGACCGGGACCGACACTAAGTCAAATCATGTCTAAGTTTGCTCGAACCAAGGCGACCTCAATTGTCATGTGTTTGTAAGGGTGCAGTCGCTAGTTCCTTTTGGACACGATCAATCAAATAGATCGGCATCTGTTGACTCAAAATATCCATTCATCAATCCTTATGGTCAAAGGTCCAACCAAGGTTGAGTATTTTGGTCATTCAACTCAATTCCATGCTGGCCTTACCCCTAAAGTTAGCATCCCGAGAATGCGGTTACGAAAACAATACAATAAGCAAGACAACCAAGGATAGCTGTCCTAGGATATCTTTATGTACAACCCGGCTTTGATACCATAAATCGTCCTAGGATCCGGGGATTATAAAGAGGAAGAATATTATTAAAGAAGATCAATTAATCTAATTGTTTTTTTTTATTGGAAAAGATTCTAGAAAGGAATCCGGGAAATTGTAATAGAAAGATAAGAGTAACAAAAAAATAAATAATATTTAATCGTCGTTCTAAATATGCAAAATATCTATTATATTGATTAAAAAGATAAAGGATATGAGATGAATCTCTGGATCTAGCAACAGCAAATATATATTCTAATATAAAATTGCAAATTTCTACACAGAATATTATTAAATAAATAAAATTAAATAAAAGCACAAGCATTAAAAATAATAAAGAGGCCGTATGCAATGTAAAGAATAATAAGAAGAATTGCTAGAAATTTTAAACCAACCATGTAGGTGGTGTTACTATGAAAGGAAGAAAGAGTAAAATGTAAGAAGAAGTAAGGATATATAACAAATGTAGAAAATTGTTGTAAATTAAAGTGCAAACCTTCCACAAGCCGTTCAACCTATGGTTTGTGGGGTATGTAGATGTAAATGCAAGAGAAAAGAGAAATTAGAAATGACTTGATATATAAATATTACTGGAATATTACAACAATAGTATTGAAAGGTTACACAATGTAAATATTGAAGTACAAGTGTAGAACTAAGAAAATTTCTTTGGCAAAAATTCTCCCGTTACTCAGACTATTTGGTAATCTAGAACGATAAGATTTTCCACACTATACAACATAGAAATGGTTTTGAAAAGATCTTGAAAATGGGACAAGACTTTTACAAGGATAAGAAACTTCCTAGATATGGAAAGATTATGGAATGATTGTAGGATGGTATCTCAATAATTTTTATTCCTTCAAGAGAAGGTTTGGAGAGATTTGAGACTCAAGAGGTTTGGAGTTCTGAGAGAAAGGGTTTCAATAAGTTCTGCCTCTTCAAATGAATGAGGAGTGATTATATAAGCAGGTGGTTGGGTTCCTGTAGAAATTGTTCACAGGTGGTACTGTAACAAATAGTAATAAATGCACAGTGTTATAGTGAATAGTGGCCTGACACAATTATGAAAGTTTTTGAAAAAAAAAAAGGGACAGACTCTTTCGCTTAAAATGATGAATGTTGCAGGAGTCTTTCGGCGTTTTTCACCTAAGCGAATCTGGAGAGATCCTCTATAGGCTCCTCTTCTTCTTCTTCTTCTTCATCCTTTACGCTTGCCCAATTGTGGGGAATAGGGGCTATTCCGGGATACCATAGCAATTATCCTCGTTGGAATTGCCAAATGTGATGGGATTGAGAAGAACCGACTTCTTCCAAATCCGAAGGGGCTTATTTTAGTATCACTATCAATTGTTGATGTGATTTTGCAAATGCCAATCTAGAAAGTATGAACCCTTTGTCATGTAGAAAAGGGATGATATCTTCACTAGAAATTGGAGTTTTGCTCCTAGAAATTAGCCATTCTGATACGGCTTGTTTGGTGATTCTATCAAAAAATTTGAAACCATCTCACCATTTGACTTTGAATCGTCTTATGAGAATGGGGATGCCAGTCTCAATGGAGTTTTTATAATCAAAATACCATCCAAGGACCCATGATACTCCAAAATAATAGGAAAAGAGCATCAATTTGGGAAAGTTTTTCTCAAATGGAAGCGGGCTGAATTTTTCTAGAAAAAGGTCATAACTGGGTTGGATTTTTGGATGGATGATTTCATCAATTGGTCCCAAATATTTCCACCAGCGAATGAACCAATAAGAAACATATTTGATGTCAAAATCTTGGAAAAAGGATAGCCAGGTATGAGTATTGTTGGCATTCTTTCTCCAAAAAGTATTCCACCAAGCCTGTTGGTAATCAAAATATGAAAAGGATGTCCTGCATGGAAGGGCTTCATTTGTCTTGGTATTAAATTTTCTCAAGCCCAATGGGTTAGGTTTCCATTGAAAGGGGTGAATGACCCTATGGATCATTGTCGTGGAATAATTTACATGGCCCTTATCGGAAAAATATCCGAAAGTAATGTGATTCCGTTTCTTCAAGAATTTTTTCATAAAACTCAATGTCTTATAAATATCATGAGGAGTATAAAGAGATTTTTAGAAAAACATATTTCTGGCAAAAATGTAAGGATCTGCATTATAAAAGCCATTTTCAGCAGTACATACATTTTGAAATATTGTTTTATGGAAAAATTTTGATTTTGGAGGGGCATTCTGGGTTGACTGAATTACCACCTCACTAGAAATTATTTTTCCCTTTGCCTTTTGTGTGGCTATGGGAGAAGGATAAGGACTTACCATTGCCAGAGAAGGCCGTGGCTGACTATTGAAGGCTTGTTGGAGAAGCTGCAATGCTTCTTCTTGAGATAACTGGGTTATATCAAACTATGAGAGTTTATTGAAATCAGAAAAAGAGAAATGGGTTCTTCTTTGGCCTGGCTAGAAATGGTAGTAATATTCAAAGGGTGGTTGTGCAGCCTAGAGCCAGGTTTTGATATTGGTCAACTCGGAGGGTTTTTCTCGGAAGAGGGTTCTGCAATTTATTTGCCTTTTGTCTCTTCCGTGGGTTTATTGGGAGGCTTTGGAGACATTTTCCCCGTAAAAATTCTCGTGTGAGAAAGTCTGGGAGAGAATTTGAAGAACCATTTATAAATTCTATATCAAAATCAAAAACAGATAAAATGGCTTGCCATCTGGCAAAAATTTATTTAGAAGCAATATTTTGAACGTCTTTTTGTAAAATATCTTTTGCAGATTTGCAATCAATTCTTAGTAAAAACTTTTGATTCAAAAAGATCTCCTTGAAATTTAGAAATAGAAAGTACAATAGCAAAAATTTCCTTTTTGATGGTGGAGTAATTCTTCCGATAATCTTTCCAATGATTGGAGACAAACTGAACAATTTGTTCTTTGTTGTCCTTAGATTGCTTAATAATTTCTCCGTAACCAATATCAAAAGCATCGGTTTCAACAATCTTGAATGCATAAGGGTCAGCGAGATGTAAACAAGGAATTTCCTTTAACGATTCGCTTGATCTGTTTTACAATATAAGTATGGACTTGAGTCCATAGTGGAGGATCCTTTTAAGTCTCTAATGAAGTGGTTTACAAATTATGTTTATACAAGGAAAGAATTCAATAATATAATTCAAACTTCCAAGAAATCTTTGCAATTGATTTTTGTCTCTAATTTCATCAGGAAATTTTTCAGAAAATATTATTGATCTTTCAATGGGTATGATGGTTCCTTGATGAATGTAATGTCCTAGAAAACGAATTTTTGTTTTAAAAAGGGATATTTTAGTAGGTGAAATTACTAAACCATTTTCCTTTACAACATGAATAAAATGATTGATGTGTTTAAAATGCTTTTCTATGGATGTAGAAAATATTAAAACATAATCAATATAAACAATAATATAATCAGAACAATGATTAAACATATTATTCATAATCCTCTGAAATTCAGAAGGAGTATTTTTCAATCCAAAAGGCATGATATTCCATTCATATTGGCCAAAAGGAACAAAAAAAAGCCGTTTTGTACCGATCCTTTTCGTTAATCTAGATTTGCCAAAAGCTTGATTTCATATCAAATTTTGAAAAGATTTTTGCACTATGAAGTCTATTTAACAAATCTTTCTTATTAGGAATCGGATATCTTATCCATTTTAAAGCTGTATTTAAAGGTTTATAATTTATTACCAATCTTGGAACTCCTCTTTCTAGTTCAGCATTTTTGTTGACATAGAAAGCAGAGCAACTCCAAGGGGATTGGCTTTTCCTAATAAGCTTCTTCTTAAGAAGTTCTTGTATTCCTTTTTGGCAGAAATTTAGAACTTCATGACTCATTTGAGAAGGTCTGGCTTTAGTAGGAATATTCTTTTTAGAAAATCCTAGCTCATAAGGTAGATCAACTATGTGACTTTTATGAGACCAAAAAAGCATTAGGAATATTAGAACATATGGAATTTTTATTTGATTTTCAAGATTGGAAATTCTTTTTTTGAAGACTTGCTTCTAAAAGATTTTTGTCAATCCTTTTGTGTTCAAGATCTTGTTTAAGAAACCGGAGATGAGTTTCTTTGTCTTGAATCATGCAATTGATCTCAAAAATAGAATGTTCTTGAATAATATTTAAATTTCTGGTTTGCAGTTTTGAAATGAAATTGAAACAAATTCTTTTGCCTAAGGTTTTAGTTTCAATTCCCTTTTCAGTAACTTTAAAAGGTTGGAGTAAATTTATAAAAGGTGATCCCAAAATAACATTTTGTTTGATGTTTTTAACAAGAAGAAAAAGGGTTTTAAAAGAGATTTGGTCTTTCACAACTTCAACTTCAGGAATTTTGTAATTAATAATTAGTTTATCTCCGATGCTGATTTGAGAGATTGATAAGTTTTTTCAAAATACTTGGTTGGTACAAGACCTTCTTTTATGCAATTAAGATCTGCACCAATGTCAAAAAGGACTGTTATTTCTAAAACAATTTCATTTTGGATCCTTATAGAAATGTTGATAATCCATTTTCTGGTGGTTATTTCAGAAAGCATCAAAAGGAAGTTTGTATCTAAAGAGGAAGAAAGTTGAGGAATATCATTTTCTTAAAAATCTTCTTCCTTTTGTTTTTGTTTTAAATTTTTGATTTTAATATCTAAAATATCCTTTTGCATAGAAATCTGGGCTGCTTTAAGCTCCTGAATTTCTTGTTTTTGTTTTTTGATATCGTGAGTAAGATCACTTATAGAAATAGATTTAAAACTTGATTTCTTAGTCTTGCTAAGGATAATAGAAATATTATAAGGATTATCAAATTGGAAAATTGGTTTTGGTTTTTGAAAATTATTCAAATATTTTATTTTTGTTTCAGGATCAGTAATCTGATCAAAAGTTTGTAAAAGAATTTCTTCTTCTTTTTTTAAAACATTTATTTCAAAATTGGTGACTCCTTCATCTTCACTTTTTGAAGTTGATGATGAAGAGGTTTCTAAATCACAGATTTGTAATCCTTCTTCAAAATCAGATTCGTTAGAAGAACTACTTCAGCTTCGTCATTAGTTGGTTGAGCTGGTTGATAGTTTCTTCATCTAAATTTAATTCACTAACTTTTTTGCTAATTTTACAAAATCGTAAGTGTGGCCTTTCTTGCCATAGTTATAGCAAGTTATGTTTTTAAAATTTTTCTTTGGTTTTTTGGCTTTGTCAAAACTATCGTTCTCCTTCCTTTTTAGAAAATTTCTTATCAAATTTCTTCTTGTTAGGTTTTTTATAAAATTTCTTTCGATCCTTTTGTTTAGAAAGGCATTTTCCCGAACATTTGGATTTTTCAATAATTTCAAAAGACGGATCATATTGGGCACAGAAATCTCTTAATCCTTTTTTAGAAAGTTTTTGTTCCTTCTTGATTTATTTTTGAAGACAAATATTAGTGCACAATTGTGTTCCTATTTTATAAACATAAGAGGTTAGTTCTCCATAAGAAAGATGGTCATATGGAATTTGATTTCCATATTCTTCTCTTATCTTACCACGAACTTCTCCTATGAGTTTTGGTAAACCAGCAAGAAATTTTTCTTTCCAAAAAGATTAGTTGCAATCTTATCTTTGAAAAACTCTTTGCAAAAATATTTCCTTATATTCTCGGAATTCTCCTAAAGATCTACATTTCATATTGGATAAAAGATCTTGGTTTTTATTGAGAATATGAGAAGAGTCTCCTAGAAAATGTTGAGAAATAGAAAATATCAAAGTATTGACAGCATCTTGAATGGGCTGGTCATCTTCATCAAGGATATTTTGACCAAAAGGGTCAAGTTTATAGGCATTTAAAATTTGAGACCTTTGCTCTTCATTTAGGTAGTTATCCCACCATCCTTTGAGCTGGCCTGTAAAACCGGGCTATTAAGAGATATGCAACAGAATGATCTGAAGTATCTGGAATAGTTTTATAAGTGTTTGCAAATATGACCATTTGGGTCAGAATGTTTATGAGGTTTTGTTAAGAAACACCATTTATATTCCATTCATAGATAGCATTAGTAGAATATTTGTTTTGAAGTTTAGAAAATGTTTCTTCTGTGAGTATATCAGGGGGAGTAGCACGAGAATGATATAACTTTTGAGGATTCTTCCAAGTGATACGATTTATTTCTGGAAGGTATTCAGTACCGAATTTATTTAGAAGATTAATTTGATTGGAAGTCTCAACGCGATCTGGAGTGTCTTTGACACTCAGATTTTGTATTAAAGGGGTATCCAAAATTATAGGATTTTTGGTAATCAAAACTGCTTTTCCCTTGAGGAGTTTTCTCCTATCCTTTAAGGCTTTAGCAAAATCAAGACTAAGATTTTTTGGAATTTCAAAATTCCTAAAGAGCGGTGGTTTTAAATCATTTTTTGGAATTGTTATAGAAGAGGATGGAAAACTATTTTGAGTAAAATTTTCAATTCGATCAAATTGTTTCCCTATGGTGTGAAGATGTTGATTTGAAAAGTTATTTTGTTCAACAATCTTCTTGATTCCTATGCCATTTATTTTAGAGGCAATTTTGAAAGAGGAAGCTATTATTTCAGTTTCTCGATGTTCAATTTTGATTTTTCTAAGGAGGGGATGATTAGACTCGATGATATGGCCATCGTCTAATTTCCATTTATAAAATTGATCTAAAACAAAAATCTGTTTTTCTTTTAGGAATATATTTTCAAACCAATCAAAGAAGAATACCTTGATTTCATGTTGGTATATGTAATCATAATATTCTTTTTTGATTTCAAGTGCTTCTTTTTGAAAATTAGCAAAGAACCATTCTCTGATATGTTTATTTTCAAAAGAATTGAATTCTTTATTCAAAACGATTTTATCAAGTTCAAAGGCTAACTCTAAAATAGTAATTTCAGGATCTTTCATTTCAGAAGGAATAGGATCAGGGAAATTGTGAGTAGGTTGATATACTGGCCTGGGAATTCTTGACATGTTATCTATACCACTGTTGTTTGGAAGAGGAGGAGCACTTGCATATGCTTCTTCGGGATTATTTAAAGAGATACTAGGAATAGTATCTACTAACCTTTGAGAAGAAGTAGAATGCTAAGAAGGAATTGATCTAATGTCACAAGACCTTCTAGGAATATCAATAGATCTTCTAGAAAATTAAATAGTTACTCTTCCTTCAAGATGTTGAATAATATTGGCAGGATCAGAATTTTGAATTATTGGCTGAGGAATTCGGTTTTCCAATTCCCATTGATCAGGAAGAGTTATTTGGTTCCAAG
Organism: Syzygium grande; assembly: GCA_024733475.1. Taxonomy (NCBI): domain Eukaryota; kingdom Viridiplantae; phylum Streptophyta; class Magnoliopsida; order Myrtales; family Myrtaceae; genus Syzygium; species Syzygium grande. The sequence continues at coordinate 36,631,161 of JAMXDD010000008.1, read as the reverse complement.
GAATGATCCTAGGAATGGTCCTAGGAATGGTAATGTTTGCTTTAGAAAGATCTATTTGTAACATAAGGGTTTCTCTATTGGAATTTAATTTAAAAGCTTTGCTTCCAAAAGCAGAATTCATTACCTTGTAATAAACTCTGTAAATGAGGGCTATGGAAATAGAACCTTCAACTATAAAATAATTATGAGTCTTTATTTGAAAAGTGAGAGATTTCAAAATATTTTTGTCTTTGAGAGAAACGGTAAGACCAGGATGACTATCGAAATGGATTGGTCCACTGCAAAGACTTGTTTTCAATGGCTCCAAGAATGGATTCGTCGTATTTTAAATGTCTCGCATCTCTCAAAACAAGAAGCAAGGAAGTATCTAACTCTTTTTTGGTAAGGGATTTTGCACCAACCTGTACCAAACCTATATGCATGTAGTTCCATTTCTGGGAATGTTTCTTTATAGAATCTTTACTCAAAAGTTGTATTGAGGCAAAAGAATTGGAAAGTGGTACATCTCTTTCTTTAGTAACAATGACATAGTCATTATTTCCAAAAAGTTTAAATTTCGAATGTTCATAAATTTTATCAAGTTTAATTTTTGGAATAAACCAATTTTCAATAGATTTATTGAAATCTTCTATATTAATTTCTTCCCTATTTATTGGTCCTTGATCTGAGGACATTTGTGATAAAGAACTAGAAGAAGACTCAGATTTTCTTAATAAGTTCATTGCAAAAGACTACTTTCTTCTTTTCAATAGATTTCGACAATGCTTACCAACGGACTTACTATCCCACTGGGCTTTACTGCTTGGAACACGTCCAGAAATCTCGCGAAAAGATCTCCACAAAGGAAATCATCTTTACTGCGAATGAATTTATAAAGAATATCTTTATCTACCCCTTGGCTTTGATACCATAACTGTCCTAGGATCTGGAGATTATAAAAAGGAAGAATATTATTATAGAAGATCAATTAATCTAAAGATATTACTTGTACCCACACTTTTCTTTATCTTTCTCTCCTTTTTACCCATATCTTTTTTGGGATAAGTGCATTGGAAATCCTAAAACTTGTCACGAAAGTGCAATTAAGTGCTCAAATCGATGACAAAAGTGCAATTGAGTCCTAAAAATTTCATAGAGTGCAATTAAATTCTAAAACTTGTAAAATTGATTTAATCAAGTTTTTCTGTTGATTACCCTTTTTGAAATTTTAGGACTAGATTTCACTTTCATGACAAGTTTTAGGACTTGATTGTACTTTTTCAAAGTTTTAGAACTCGATTGCACCTTCGGGATAAGTTTTAGAACTTAATTTCACTTTTTGAAAGTTTTAGAACTCAATTTCACTTTTATGACAATTTTTAGAACTTCATGTACACTTATCCCTTTTTTATACCGATCTAGAGTTGCTAGATTGAAACAATCGAACAACCCTAAAGTCTATGCACTAATTTTAACAAAGAAAATATTAAAGAATATTTCCTAGGCACTAGTTAAATATTATTATATGTGCTTTGAAAATATATAGTATAATTTTAAAGTGAGTGAATTTTTTAAAAAGCATAATTATTTCATTTTCAAGGAGTTCTGCGAGGAATTATTTCCGCTATTAATTAATTTTAAAAAGACCCTTTTGACAATTAGGGGAAGTTGCTATTTCCACAGCCAAATTGACCGGGAAAGCAGTCTCAGCACGAAATCTCTCTTTCATGCTGACTTGGTTCAGTCAAAGCTCATGCACGTGAACCCAACACTTTTTTTTTTTTTAACTAATTGTAACTGAGCTAATAAATTGAATCCATCAAAACAGCGAACAAGAGAGATCTTCGCAAGCAACGTTGGACGATGAAAGGCAAGATGGGAAGTGTGTTATTTGAAATACTTTTCTATAACAAATTGTGTGATTACCTAATTGTAAAGTCAAGATTTATGTGGGGCATATATTCTAAGAATGAGATCCAAGCAGTGGTGGGAGAATTAAATAAAAGGAATGTCTTTGAATTTGGCTCAAGGGAATTTGTCACGGCACATGCGCGTATATATATAAATATATATTTTGCTAATTTGCATCTATCAATTATAGTAACATCCCAATCCAGAACTCTAACCATACACATTTGTAGCGTCATAACAAGAAATATACAGATGGCATCCTTTTCAATAGAATTCGTACCTATAAATAGCAATACTAGAGCAAGAGTCACACATATACTTTTGGGAGAAAATTATTAAAAAAGAAACAATCGAGAGAGCTATTTTGAAATGCTCAAGGACAATCCTCCTCATGCTCATTTTGGCTTTTGGCTTAGCTTCTCTCCCCGCAACAAATGTAAGAGACCCGGTCCCAAAAGGTCATTCCAGTGTTGGAGAAGAAGGTGACGCAACACATTTTCACTACCGAATCTTGCCTCGAACCCCCGTTCCACCATTTTGGACCTGGTTGCCGTCACAATTGCAGCTTGTAGCCACCATTGGATAAGTAAGGCCGCCATTTGGTGAAATTTTGAAGCAAATACTAATAACTATTAAATAGAATCACCGATGAAATAAAGATTATGGGATTTAGTTGCGAGTTGATTTGTTTGTACTTGGCAAAATCTGTGATTGTTTAGTCATGCCATCTCTGCTTGGTTTGATTTGTTTTATTGGATAGAATACAATGCGTTGTTTTCTTAAAATTGGAGGGGCCTACAAATAATCTAACCTAAAGTATTCGACTTTAAAAGGAAAATGGATAGACAAAAGCCTTTGAAAATCTAAACTTATGATAATTCTTTGTGACAGGGTCGAGCCAAATAAGAGGAGGACATTCGTAATCATCACTTCCGTGGAATTTTCTTCCAACTAAGTAATTGTAGGTATATTTTATATCGAGTGTCGTTCCAAGTTGGCTTACAATGGAGGTCTAACATTAAACAACAAAAGAAGCAATTTTTTGGCTAAAAATAAGAGAAGCATCAGGTTGAAACAATTAACTAGCATGTGCAGTCTACTCGCTTTGACCAACATCTTGTTCTTGCAACTCAACTAGAGCAGTTCCGGACCCATTAGATCCGTCCGAGTTCCCACGACGGTGGCTCGGCAGGGGTATAAACACCTTCATTTAGTGCTATCCTTCTCGTATTAAGCTTTCATGGCTACAAAGGTTTGCCAGATATAGGCTCGCTCGGTACTTCTTTAATCTAAATATTCAAATACGTTTAGGATTTGAGGTAGTCAATATCATGCATAACTCAAATCTAAAATATTAACTAAATCTTTCTTCGGTTTTTTAAAAATTCATTTTAGGAATGTTGGGTAAATTACTTCAAAATTTGTGAAAAAACCAAACGAGCTAACATGAAATTGTAGTTATTTTGAATGTATGACCCTACTTGTGATTATAATGATAGAGTTAAGAGGAGTAACTTTAACTGTATATACAGACAAGTATCGCTAGGATGGAATCCAACTTTACTTGGTCTGGTCCAAGTTCATGCTAGCGAGCTCAACAATGTTTCTCTTACCGAGCTAATAAAGTAAACCCATTATAATGGTGAACAAAAGAAAGCTTCTTGAGCAATGTGGCACAATGAAAAGCAAGATGACAGGTGGTTTATTAAAATACTTTTCTATAACAAATCATGTGATTACCGAAATGTAAAGATCAAGTGGTGCCGAAGCGTGAAAGAAATTAGGCTAAATGGAAGAATTGAAACGATAACGAGGAACAAACCGTTTTCTCAATTGATTAATAATCAAATTATCCAATGTATGCTCAAATGAAACCCTAAAACAAGTTTATATATCCCCAAACCTAACCCTACTAGGATTAATAAACATCAAAACGTAAAATTACGAAACTACCCTTTATTAAATTAACCCATAAAAAATACTAAAATAATAGAAAAACCCATCTAAACAACCTCGACTCGCGAAAATCCATCGTTACTCACAACCAACGGCAGTGAGTATTGATCAGCACGTTGTTTCGCTTCAGCTGACCAAATTTGAGCTTAATCCGAGATCGTTGACTTTGAGCCCGTCGATTCGTCTAGTCGCATAACGTGTGACGCCCCGATCTCAGGGTCATTTTTGTGACGTCCCGTTCATTGTTATCTTTATTTACACACACGCGGAAGCATATCCCGGACAATCACACTAAGAACAACAGCGGGATTAAGACAAACAGCATCATGAACAAACCTTGTATTTACAGGATACGCAAACATATTTTACAAGCCAACTTAGCCGATTTTAGCCATTTACACAATAATAACAATTGGCTTGGGTGTTCTAAGCCCACTACTTCCGATTTCACAGCTCCTAGCTTTCCCCGAACTCCAACATGGCTCAAACTCCCCCTATCGCTGCTGTCCGTTCGACCATCCTATGTACCTGAGGGCGGGAAAAATGGGGGATGAGTTGGGGAGACTCAGTAAGTGAAAACACTAATATCAAGCAAGGATATATCGATCGCCGTTAACATAAGTCGGCCCTTATCGCACCCGCATCGATAGCAGATCAATAGCAAAGTTCAAACAAGAGAACATCGCGCATGGCCACATCATGCACACTTTACCAACCAAGGCTCGATTCTATATCAAAACAACATTAAACATGAAACATGATCAAATTGAGAAATAAACCAACTACGACCAACCAAACAACCAAGAAATGGTCCAAGCAAATCACGTCACAATGCATCTCAACATCCTTTCCCGAGATTAGGGAACTCACTTACACAAAACTGAAACAAGAACTAGAGAGAGAAGAACGGATGGTGAGAACAATGGTCTTAGGGTCTCGGCAACTCACGACGGTTGCCCCTTTCTTTTCTCTCCCTCGGCTTTCTTTCTCTCTTGGTTTTCTCTCTCTCTTTCTCTTTCTCTCTCTATTTCGGCTCTTTCTCTCTCTCTCTCTCTCTCTCTCTCTCTCTCTCTCTCTCTCTCTCTCTCTCTCTTTGGTCGGTTTATGTGTGTGGAACTAAGGGGACTAATCATATATATAGGCAAGCCAACCTTGCTCACCAAGTTTAAGAGCCCAATGAGGTAGCGCATGTGTCATTGGGTGCGTGAGATAAGCGCCGCGTGTCATCCGGGTGTGAGATAAGAGGTGTCATTGGGGGTGCGGAACCTCATTAGGTCATGATGATGGTGCCTCCAAAGTCCAACTTCCATTAATGCGAGTCATGATGAATAGCAATTAAGGCAATAAATAGGATCTTATCCCTTAGCTTCTCTCTCTTCTCTCCTCAAGCTTGGCCGTGGGTCTCTCTCTCTCCCCCCTCCTTACCGGGCTTCCTCTCCCTTTCTTGGTCAATACTTGATGGCCAAGACTTTAACTAATGGCTTCATAATGGCTTGTTGAAAAGAAGACCAATCATTAAGACAAACAATAATGAAGGGGATAAGGTTTGACTTTGTCAACATTCTAGGATTTTCTACCAATTTCCATACCGTGGACTCCTAGAGTCTTTTGGATTTACTGAATTCTCACGCAAATGACTCGGGCCAATCGGGTCACACGAAATATACCAATTAGCACAAAAATCACAACCCGTGCCATACTTAATCACAAGATTTTTGAAGGTTTTCCATGATAAACACACATAAAAATCTCATCCAACCTGAGGTTCGACGCTGGAATGTCCTTAAATATCACCAAAAGACCTCAAGTCGAGATTCCAACGTTTTTCATATAGGAATTTATAAATCTTTAAAATCTGACAAAACCGAACAGCTTTGTACTATTCACGAAAATGGACTTGAAAATATAGTAAATGGATTCCGAAAATTCTCAAATTCGGATATGTCATAAACAAGCCCTTAATAAACATTTTTCATGCAGAATACAAAATCTAATTCTCTTTGTAAACACCATTTTCAGTCACTCAAAAATAAACTAAAAACAGTTCGCTGGAACATGTTAGACAGCAAAGTAAAAATTAGTTTATTCAGAAAAAATACTTGGTACTTATACACCGTAACCCTTAGACATAATAAAGACTAAAATACCCTCATACTGTTATATTATCTAACACTCCCCTCAAGCTGGAGCATAGATATTAATCATGCCCAGCTTGTTACATATATATTCAACCCTACTACTCCCTAAAGCCTTTGTCAAGATATCCGCAAGCTGTTCACCGTTCGAACATGACTAGTAGAGATGACACCTTCTTGAAGCTTTTCACGAACAAAATGGCAATCGACTTCAATATGTTTGGTGCGTTCATGGAACACCGGATTCGAGGCTATATGGATAGCTGCTTGATTATCACACCTCGTAACCATTGGGGCGGGATCATTGAGTCCAAGTTCGACCAATAACCCATTTAGCCAAATTAACTTTCGGACGTAGCTTGTGCCATAGCTCTATACTCCGATTCCCGCACTCGACCTTGCCACGACACTTTGCTTCTTACTCTTCCAGGAAACCAGATTCCCTCCTACAAAAATGCAGTAGCCTGATGTAGATTTTCTATCTGAAGGAGACCCGGCCCAATCTGCATCCGAATAGGCTTCCACCTTTCCATGGCCATGATTCTGATAAAGAATACCACAACCTGGAGTTTTCTTCAAGTACCTCAAAATTCTGATCACAGCATCCCAATGAGAAGTACGAGGCGAAGACATAAACTGACTCACAACACTCACAGGAAAAGAAATGTCTGGCCGAGTAATAGTCAAATAATTTAGTTTTCCCACAAGTCTCCGATACCTTTCTGGATCATCCAACACCTCACCATCCTCTACCTTCAGTTTCAAACCAGCTTCCATAGGAACATCTAATGGTTTGGCTCCTAACATACCTGTCTCCGTAAGTAAATCTAAAACATACTTACGTTGAGAGATATGAATACCTCTCTTTGCTTGCGCCACTTCAATACCCAAAAAATATCTGAGTCGTCCCAAATCTTTTGTATGGAACTGTTGCTGCAAATATCGTTTCAGTTCATCAATTCCTACAGAATCATTTCCAGTTATGACAATATCATCCACATAAACCACAAGAAAGATCCGACCAGTGGCAGAAGTTCAATAAAACATAGAATGATCACCATTACATCTGGACAACCCAAATTGCAGCACTACCTCAGAAAATCTCCCAAACCAAGCTCTAGGAGACTGCTTTAAGCCATATAATGATTTCTTCAAGCGACATACATACCCAGACTCCCCCTGAGCAACAAACCCAGGTGGTTGCTCCAGATACACCTCCTCATGTAACTCTCCATGGAGGAAAGCATTTTTAACGTCCAGCTGATAGAGAGGCCAAGAAGCGTATGCGGCCAAGGAAAATAAAAGGCGAGAGGTCATCTTAGCCACAGGAGAAAATGTATCACCATAGTCAATGCCATAGACCTGTGCATATCCTTTAGCAACTAATCTGGCTTTGAGACGAGCCAGAGAACCATCAGAATTAACTTTAACGGTAAAGACCCACTTACATCCAATGGCAGATTTCCCAACAGGTAAGGGAACAAGCTCCCAAGTCTGTTCTGTTCCAGTGCTGAGAGTTCCTCCTCCATAGCTGACCTCCGGCCGGACTAGATAATGCTTCACAACATTCTTTGGAATGGAATGTGTATCGATAGTGTTTAGGCAAGCACGAAAAAGTAGATAGACCAGAATAGGAAACAAATTGAGTGATCGGATGTTGAGTGCAACTACGAACACCTTTACGATGTGCAATAGGGATATCAAGATCAGTGAGAGAAGGACTTACCTCAGGCTCAGAAGACGAGGGAGACAAAGTAGATGGAGGCACATCCGCAGGGGGCTCGACATGCTGACGAGTCTGTCTGCTGTATACATGTTGAATTGGAGGAACAGGTGAAGATTCCATAGCAGATTTCACAACATATGTAAGGACATCATCTTCTACTATAGGAGACTCAACAAGTTCATCTTGATAGATGGTGGATTCAAAAAAGGAGACATCTGCAGTAGTAAAATACTTCGCAAAGAAGGACAATAACACCTATACCCCTTTTGTGTGCGAGAATATCCGACAAAAATACACTTAAGAGATCTGGGATCGAGTTTAGATATACCCGGACGATGATCTCGGATATAGCAGACACACCCAAATACACGAGGCAGTAGATGAAACAAGGGTGCAGAAGGAAAAAGGAGAGAGTGTGGAATTCCACCTTGAAGAACAGAAGAAGGCATGCGATTGATAAGATAACAAGCAGTCATGACTGCATCAGCCCAAAAAGATTTGTGTACCTTCATTTCAAATAATAATGAACGAGCAACTTCTAGCAAATGACGATTCTTCCTTTCAGCAACACCATTTTGTTGTGGTGTATCTGAACAGGAAGACTGATGAAGAATGCCTCGTTGAGTCATGAAGTTATTGAAGGTGTGAGAAAAATACTCTTTGGCATTATCACTTCGAAGAACACGAACAGGAACAGAAAACTGAGTATGAACTTCATTCACAAACGTACAAAATATGGAAAACAACTCAGAACGATTTTTCATTAAATATAACCAAGTAACTCTTGAATAGTCATCAACAAAAGTAACAAAGTATCTGAATCCTAACTTGGATAACACAGGACATGGCCCCCAGACATCAGAATGAACTAAATCAAATGGTCGAGATGACCGTTTATTGACTCTTGGACTATAACTAATACGATGAAGTTTGCCAAATTGGCATGACTCACACTCAAGACTGGATAAAGAACTAAACTGACTATCTAACTTCTTCAAAGTAGCCAAGGAAGGATGACCCAAACGACAATGAACTTGATGTGGAGAAGATGCAGAACAGGCAACACCAGTGTCCTCATCAAACATATATAGCCCCCCCGAGAGGTGTCCTCTACCAATCGTCTTCCCCGTCTTCAAATCCTGAAAGACACAAGAATCAGGGTAAAAGGTTACTGAACAGTTATAAGTTTTGGTAAGACGACTGACAGACATGAGGTTGAAAGGAAATTTGGGAAGATACATAACCGAGGACAAAGAGATAGATGATGTGAGTGGAACTGTTCCTATTCCCTTAACTGTGGATAACGAGCCATCAGCTAAGGTAACCATGGATATAGTCTTATGAAAATCAGAAAAGGTACCTGAAACGCCTGTCATATGATCCGAAGCACCTGAATCAATGACCCAGGAGCGAGAGCTGGAAGAGAGACACGCTGTTGCATTACCTGTCTGAACAAAGGTAGCTGAGGAGGAGGATTCTGATGGAGCAAAAGGTTGAGTACCAGACTCGGTTGCATCAGCCACATTAGCTTTTGCTTGTTGAGATGGCCCGACCATGAAGTTTATAACAAAACTTCTGAATGTGTCCCGGTGCACCACAGTAATGACAAACTCGAACAGCTCGTGTATCACCAGAAGACTGGCCGGATGAAGGAAGTGAGCCTCTGCCAAACCCGCGACCTGTACCTCCACGTCCACGATATCCACCTCGATAACCGATGTCACCTCTACCAACTCCTCCAAGGCGGGTGAGATACAAGAGCTGAATTACCTGCCATGGATGTGGAATCTTGGGAAGGTTCATGAGACACCCGAAGGACACGAGCAAATGTATCTGTCAATGATGCCACTATCTCTCCTGCAAGAATCTGTGATCTGACATTTTCATATTCTGGACCCAGACTTCCCAAGTATACCATAACAAATGCATTGCTCTCTTTGAAGTCGCATCTGTTCAACATCAGTCGAAATAGGAAGTAGAGCATGCAACTCTTCATACAATCTCTTGAAGTCAGCAAAGTGTTCAGTGATAGGACGCCCCTTTCTCTCAGATCGATAAAATGCCTGTGAAAGCTCATAAACTCGAGAAAGGTTATTCCGACCAGAATACAACACATCTAGATACTCCCACAACTGTTTCACTGTATCACAATGAGTGACCAATCTAACAACTCCTTTTTCCATAGACCCCAACATTTGACTCAAAATGAGTGCATCAACCACATCCCAATTGGCATCATTAGCCGGTTTAGATTCAGTCAAGTGATTATGCTGATTCCTACCCATCAAAGTCAACCTGATAATTTTCTTCCAGTCTAGAAAATTGCCGATCCCCTCCAATTTAAAATCGGTAAGCCGAGCCGAAGAAGATGTAAATACTTCAACAGAACTACTCCCAGCAGTAAGTTTCTGATCATTATTACTCATGTTTTCAACAAAACTCTAATCACTCCAAAGCAAAATAACGATATCCAACGATCAACTCCACCAAATCAGTTCCAATGTCCAACCTCAACCAGGACGAGTCACAGCTCTACACCAAATAAGACCACTACCAACACATATCAACCTCAACACATCACAACCACAGCACGATTCTCTCAATCAAACTCACCACAGATTACCATATCATCATAAGAAGCCACAACATCACATAGAAAAAAATCACATAAACTTCGTGACCCTTAGACATAATAAAGACTAAAATACCCTCATACTCTTATATTATCTAACAGAACAAAATATTTGCTTCTCCAAATAAGCTCTGTCCAGAATCCAAATCATCTCCGAAAATTCCCAAATTTACATATATTATAGAAAAGGAAGTTCTCAACAACTTTTGTAAAGGAAATTTTTTCAAAATCGACCCAAAAAGCTTGTAGAAAATCGAGATAGTGTGAACATCACCGAAATACCCATTTTGGGCAGTTTCACACTATCCGAAAATCAGGCCATCGTACCACTCATATCAACTCCAAAAATTCTGAAATTAAAGTATGTAAAACTTCAAAATGTTTGGAACAACTTTCAAGAAGAAAGTGTTTAGAAATTCGGATCATAAAAGTCTTCCCAAAATAAATAGGATCTCATCCCTTAGCTTCTCTCTCTTCTCTCCTCAAGCTTGGCCGTGGGTCTCTCTCTCTCTCCCCCTCCTTATCGTGGCTTCTTCTCCCTTTCTTGGTCAATACTTGATGGCCAAGACTTCAATTAATGGTTTCATAATGGCTTGTTGAAAAGAAGACCAAGCATTAATACAAGCAATAATGAAGGGATAAGGTTTGACTTTGTCAACTTTCTAGGATTTTCTACCAATTTCCATACCGTGGACTCCTAGAGTCTTCTGCATTTACTAAATTCTCACGCAAATGACTAGGGCCAATCGGGTCACACGAAATATACCAATTGGCACAAAAATCACAATCCGTGCCATACTTAATCGCAAGATTTTCTAAAGGTTTTCCGCGATAAACACACATAAAAAATCTCATCCAACCCGAGGTTCGGCGCAAGAATATCCTTAAATATCACCAAAAGACCTCAAGTCGAGATTCCAACGTTTTCATATAGGAATTTATAAATTTTTGAAATCTAACAAAACCGAACAACTTTGTACTATTCACGAAATTGGACTTGAAAATATAGTAAATGAACTCCGAAAATTCTTAAACTTGGATATGTCATAAACAAGCCCTTAATAAACATTTTTCGTGAAGAACACAAAATCTAATTCTCTATGTAAACACCATTTTCAGTCACTCAAAAATAGACTAAAACAGTTCGCTGGAACAGAATGTTTGCTTCTCCAAATAAGCTCTGTCCAGAATCCAAATCATCTCCGAAAATTCTCAAATTTACACATGTTATAGAAAAGGAAGTTCTTAACAACTTTTGTGAAGGAAATTTTTTCAAAATCGGCCCAGAAAAGCTTGTAGAAAATCGAGATAGTGTGAACATCACCGAAATACCCATTCTAGGCAGTTTCACACTGTCCCGAAAATTAGCCATCGTACCACTCATATAAACTCCAAAAATTCTGAAATTAAAGTATGTAAAACTTCAAAATGTTTGGAACAACTTTCAAGAAGAAGTGTTTTGAAATTCGGGTTATAAAAGTTTTCCCAAAAATAACAATACGAAAGGGTAAGCAATGTCCTCATTAGGTCATGATGACGGTACCTCAAAGTCCAACTTCCATTAATGCGAGTCATGATGAATAGCAATTAAGGTAATAAATAGGATCTTATCCCTCAGCTTCTCTCTCTTCTCTCCTCAAGCTTGGCCGTGGGTCTCTCTCTCTGTCCCCCTCCTTACCGTGGCTTCCTCTCCCTTTCTTGGTCAATACTTGATGGCCAAGACTTCAATTAATGGCTTGTTGAAAAAGAAGACCAAGCATTAATTACAAGCAATAATGAAGGGGATAAGGTTTGACTTTATCAACTTTCTAGGATTTTCTACCAATTTCCAGACCGTGGACTCCCTAGAGTCTTCTGGATTTACTGAATTCTCACGCAAAATCACTAGGGCCAATCGGGTCACACGAAATATACCAATTGGCACAAAAATTACAACCCGTGCCATACTTAATCACAAGATTTTTGAAGGTTTTCCGCGATAAACACACATAAAAATCTCATCCAACCCGACGTTTGGCGTAGGAATATCCTTAAATATCACCAAAAAGACCTCAAGTCGAGATTCCAAAGTTTTTCATATAGGAATTTATAAATCTTTGAAATCCGACAAAACCGAACAGCTTTATACTATTCACGAAATTGACTTGAAAATATAGTAAATGGACTCCGAAAATACTCAAATTCGGATATGTCATAAACAAGCCCTTAACAAACATTTTTCGTGCAGAACACAAAATCTAATTCTCTTTGTAAACACCATTTTTAGTCACTCAAAAACAAACTAAAAACAGTTCGCTGGAACAGAATATTTGCTTCTCAAAATAAGCTCTATCCAGAATCCAAATTATCTCCGAAAATTTCCAAATTTACACATGTTATAGAAAAGGAAGTTCTCAACAACTTTTGTGAAGGAAATTTTTCCAAAATCGACCCAGAAAAGCTTGTAGAAAATCGAGATAGTGTGAACATTACCGAAATACCCATTCTAGGCAGTTTCACACTGTCCGAAAATTAGGCCATCGTACCACTCATATCAATTCCAAAAATTCTGAAATTAAAGTATGTAAAATTTCAAAATGTTTGGAACAACTTTCAAGAAGAAAGTTTTCGGAAATTCGAATCATAAAAGTCTCCCCAAAAATAACAATATGAAAGGGTAAGCAATGTCCTCATTAGGTCATGATGACCGTGTCTCCAAAGTCCAACTTCCATTAATGCGAGTCATGATGAATAGCAATTAAGGCAATGAATAGGATCTTATCCCTTAGCTTCTCTCTCTTCTCTCCTCAAGCTTGGCCGTGGGTCTCTCTCTCTGTCCCCCCTCCTTACCGTGGCTTCCTCTCCCTTTCTTGGTCAATACTTGATGGCCAAGACTTCAATTAATGGCTTCATAATGGCTTGTTGAAAAAGAAGACCAAGCATTAATACAAGCAATAATGAAGGGATAAGGTTTGACTTTATCAACTTTCTAGGATTTTCTATCAATTTCCATACCGTGGACTCCTAGAGTCTTCTGGATTTACTGAATTCTCATGCAAATCACTAGGGCCAATCGGGTCACACGAATATACCAATTGGCACAAAAATCACAACCCGTGCCATACTTAATCACAAGATTTTTTCAAGGTTTTCCGCGATAAACACACATAAAAATCTCATCCAACCCGAGGTTCGGCGCGGGAATATCCTTAAATATCACCAAAAGACCTCAAGTCGAGATTCCAACGTTTTTCATATAGGAATTTATAAATCTTTGAAATCCGACAAAACCGAACAGCTTTGTACTATTCACGAAATTGGACTTGAAAATATAGTAAATGGACTCCGAAAATACTCAAATTCGGATATGTCATAAACAAGCCCTTAATAAACATTTTTCGTGCAGAACACAAAATCTAATTCTCTTTGTAAACACCATTTTTAGTCACTCAAAAACAAACTAAAAACAGTTCGCTGAACAGAATATTTGCTTCTCAAAATAAGCTCTATCCAGAATCCAAATTATCTCCGAAAATTTCCAAATTTACACATGTTATAGAAAAGGAAGTTCTCAACAACTTTTGTGAAGGAAATTTTTCCAAAATCGACCCAGAAAAGCTTGTAGAAAATCGAGATAGTGTGAACATCACCGAAATACCCATTCTAGGCAGTTTCACACTGTCCGAAAATTAGGCCATCGTACCACTCATATCAACTCCAAAAATTCTGAAATTAAAGTATGTAAAATTTCAAAATGTTTGGAACAACTTTCAAGAAGAAAGTTTTCGGAAATTCGGATCATAAAAGTCTCCCCAAAAATAACAATACGAAAGGGTAAGCAATGTCCTCATTAGGTCATGATGACGGTGCCTCCAAAGTCCAACTTCCATTAATGCGAGTCATGATGAATAGCAATTAAGGCAATAAATAGGATCTTATCCCTTAGCTTCTCTCTCTTCTCTCCTCAAGCTTGGCCGTGGGTCTCTCTCTCTCTCCCCCTCCTTACCGTGGCTTCCTCTCCCTTTCTTGGTCAATACTTGATGGCCAAGACTTCAATTAATGGCTTCATAATGGCTTGTTGAAAAAGAAGACCAATCATTAATACAAGCAATAATGAAGGTGATAAGGTTTGACTTTGTCAACTTTCTAGGATTTTCTACCAATTTTCATACCGTGGACTCTCTAGAGTCTTCTGGATTTACTGAATTCTCACGCAAATGACTCGGGCCAATCGGGTCACACGAAATATACCAATTGGCACAAAAATCACAACCCGTGCCATACTTAATCACAAGATTTTTTCAAGGTTTTCCGCGATAAACACACATAAAAATCTCATCCAACCCGAGGTTCGGCGCGGGAATGTCCTTAAATATCACCAAAAGACCTCAAGTCGAGATTCCAACGTTTTTCATATAGGAATTTATAAATCTTTGAAATCTGACAAAACCGAACAGCTTTGTACTATTCACAAAATTGGACTTGAAAATAGAGTAAATGGACTCCCAAAATTCTCAAATTCGGATATGTCATAAACAAGCCCTTAATAAACATTTTTCGTGAATAACACAAAATCTAATTCTCTCTGTAAACACCATTTTCAGTCACTCAAAAACAGACTAAAAACAGTTCGCTGGAACAGAATATTTGCTTCTCAAAATAAGCTCTGTCCAGAATCCAAATCATCTCCGAAAATTCACAAATTTACACATGTTATAGCAAAGGAAGTTCTCAACAACTTTTGTGAAGGAAATTTTTCCAAAATCGACCCAGAAAAGCTTGTAGAAAATCAAGATAGTGTGAACATCACCGAAATACCCATTCTAAGCAGTTTCACACTGTCCAAAAATCAGGCTATCGTACCACTCATATCAACTCCAAAAATTCTGAAATTAAAGTATGTAGAACTTCAAAATGTTTGGAACAACTTTCAAGAAAAAAGTGTTTAGAAATTCGGATCATAAAAGTCTCTCAAAAAATAACAATACGAAAGAATAAGCGATGACCTCATTAGGTCATGATGACGGTGCCTCCAAAGTCCAACTTCCATTAATGCGAGTCATGATGAATAGCAATTAAGGCAATAAATAGGATCTTATCCCTTAGCTTCTCTCTCTTCTCTCCTCAAGCTTGGCCATGGGTCTCTCTCTCTCTCCCCCTCCTTACCGTGGCTTCCTCTCCCTTTCTTGGTCAATACTTGATGGCCAAGACTTCAATTAATGGCTTCATAATGGCTTGTTGAAAAAGAAGACCAAGCATTAATACAAGCAATAATGAAGGGGATAAGGTTTGACTTTGTCAACTTTCTAGGATTTTCTACCAATTTCCATACCGTGGACTCCCTAGAGTCTTCTAGATTTACTGAATTCTCACGCAAATGACTAGGGCCAATCGGGTCACACGAAATATACCAATTGGCACAAAAATCACAACCCATGCCATACTTAATCACAAGATTTTTTTGAAGGTTTTCCGCGATAAACACACATAAAAATCTCATCCAACCCGAGGTTCGGCGCGGGAATGTCCTTAAATATCACCAAAAGACCTCAAGTCGAGATTCCAACGTTTTTCATATAGGAATTTATAAATCTTTGAAATTTGACAAAACCGAACAGCTTTGTACTATTCACAAAATTGGACTTGAAAAAATAGTAAATGGACTCCGAAAATTCTCAAATTCAGATATGTCATAAAAAAGCCCTTAATAAACATTTTTCGTGAATAATACAAAATCTAATTCTCTCTGCAAACACCATTTTCAGTCACTCAAAAACAGACTAAAAACAGTTCGCTGGAACAGAATATTTGCTTCTCAAAATAAGCTCTGTCCAGAATCCAAATCATCTCTGAAAATTCTCAAATTTACAAATGTTATAGAAAAGGAAGTTCTCAACAACTTTTGTGAAGGAAATTTTTCCAAAATCGACCCAGAAAAGCTTGTAGAAAATCAAGATAGTGTGAACATCACCGAAATACCCATTCTAAGCAGTTTCACACTATTCAAAAATTAGGCCATCGTATCACTCATATCAACTCCAAAAATTCTGAAATTAAAGTATGTAAAACTTCAAAATGTTTGGAACAACTTTCAAGAAGAAAGTGTTCGGAAATTCGAATCATAAAAGTCTCCCCAAAATAACAACAATATGAAAGGGTAAGCGATGACCTCATTAGGTCATGATGACGGTGCCTCCAAAGTCCAACTTCCATTAATGCGAGTCATGATGAATAGCAATTAAGGCAATAAATAGGATCTTATCCCTTAGCTTCTCTCTCTTCTCTCCTCAAGCTTGGCCGTGGGTCTCTCTATCTCTCCCCCTCCTTACCGTGGCTTCCTCTCCCTTTCTTGGTCAATACTTGATGGCCAAGACTTCAATTAATGGCTTCATAATGGCTTGTTGAAAAAGAAGACCAAGCATTAATACAAGCAATAATGAAGGGGATAAGGTTTGACTTTGTCAACTTTCTAAGATTTTCTACCAATTTCCATACCGTGGACTCCCTAGAGTCTTCTAGATTTACTGAATTCTCACGCAAATGACTAGGGCCAATCGGGTCACACGAAATATACCAATTGGCACAAAAATCACAACTCGTGCCATACTTAATCACAAGATTTTTTGAATGTTTTCCGCGATAAACACACATAAAAATCTCATCCAACCCGAGGTTCGGCGCGGGAATGTCCTTAAATATCACCAAAAGACCTCAAGTCGAGATTCCAACGTTTTTCATATAGGAATTTATAAATCTTTGAAATCTGACAAAACCGAACAGCTTTGTACTATTCACAAAATTGGACTTGAAAATATAGTAAATGGACTCCGAAAATTCTCAAATTCGGATATGTCATAAAAAGCCCTTAATAAACATTTTTCGTGAATAATACAAAATCTAATTCTCTCTGCAAACACCATTTTCAGTCACTCAAAAACAAACTAAAAACAGTTCGCTGGAACAGAATATTTGCTTCTCAAAATAAGCTCTGTCCAGAATCCAAATCATCTCCGAAAATTCCCAAATTTACACATGTTATAGAAAAGGAAGTTCTCAACAACTTTTGTGAAGGAAATTTTTCCAAAATCGACCCAGAAAAGCTTGTAGAAAATCGAGATAGTGTGAACATCACCGAAATACCCATTCTAGGCAGTTTCACACTGTCCGAAAATCAGGCCATCGTACCACTCATATCAACTCCAAAAATTCTGAAATTAAAGTATGTAAAACTTCAAAATGTTTGGAACAACTTTCAAGAAGAAAGTGTTTGGAAATTCGGATCATAAAAGTCTCCCCAAAAATAACAATACGAAAGGGTAAGCGATGACCTCATTAGGTCATGATGACGGTGCCTCCAAAGTCCAACTTCCATTAATGCGAGTCATGATGAATAGCAATTAAGGCAATAAATAGGATCTTATCCCTTAGCTTCTCTCTCTTCTCTCCTCAAGCTTGGCCGTGGGTCTCTCTCTCTCTCCCCCTCCTTACCGTGGCTTCCTCTCCCTTTCTTGGTCAATACTTGATGGCCAAGACTTCAATTAATGGCTTCATAATGGCTTGTTGAAAAAGAAGACCAAGCATTAATACAAGCAATAATGAAGGGGATAAGGTTTGACTTTGTCAACTTTCTAGGATTTTCTACCAATTTTCATACCGTGGAGTCCCTAGAGTCTTCTAGATTTACTGAATTCTCACGCAAATGACTCGGGCCAATCGGGTCACACGAAATATACCAATTGACACAAAAATCACAACCCGTGCCATACTTAATCACAAGATTTTTTGAAGGTTTTCCGCGATAAACACACATAAAAATCTCATCCAACCCGAGGTTCGGCGCGGGAATGTCCTTAAATATCACCAAAAGACCTCAAGTCGAGATTCCAACGTTTTTCATATAGGAATTTATAAATCTTTAAAATCTGACAAAACCGAACAGTTTTGCACTATTCACGAAATTGGACTTTAAAATATAGTAAATGAACTCCCAAAATTCTCAAATTCGGATATGTCATAAACAAGCCCTTAATAAACATTTTTCGTGAATAACATAAAATCTAATTCTTTCTGTAAACACCATTTTCAGTCACTCAAAAACAGACTAAAAACAGTTCGTTGGAACAGAATATTTGCTTCTCAAAATAAGCTCTGTCCAGAATCCAAATCATCTCCGAAAATTCCCAAATTTACACATGCTATAGAAAAGGTAGTTCGCAACAATTTTTGTGAAGGAAATTTTTCCAAAATCGGCCCAGAAAAGCTTGTAGAAAATCGAGATAGTGTGAACATCACCGAAATACCTATTCTGGGCAGTTTCACACTGTCCGAAAAACAGGCCATCGTACCACTCATATCAACTCCAAAAATTCTGAAATTAAAGTATGTAAAACTTCAAAATGTTTGGAACAACTTTCAAGAAAAAAGTGTTCGGAAATTCGGATCATAAAAGTCTCCCCAAAAATAACAATACGAAAGGGTAAGCGATGACCTCATTAGGTCGTGATGACCTCATTAGGTCGTGATGACCGTTCCTCCAAAGTCCAACTTCCATTAATGCGAGTCATGGTGAATAGCAATTAAGGCAGTAAATAGGATCTTATTCCTTAGCTTCTCTCTCTTCTCTCCTCAAGCTTGGCCGTGGGTCTCTCTATCTCTCCCCCTCCTTACCGTGGCTTCCTCTCCCTTTCTTGGTCAATACTTGATGGCCAAGACTTCAATTAATGGCTTCATAATGGCTTGTTGAAAAAGAAGACCAATCATTAATACAAGCAATAATGAAGGGGATAAGGTTTGACTTTGTCAACTTTCTAGGATTTTCTACCAATTTTCATACCGTGGACTCCCTAGAGTCTTCTGGATTTACTGAATTCTCACGCAAATGACTCGGGCCAATCGGGTCACACGAAATATACCAATTGGCACAAAAATCACAACCCGTGCCATACTTAATCACAAGATTTTTTGAAGGTTTTCCGCGATAAACACACATAAAAATCTCATCCAACCCGAGGTTCGGCACGGGAATGTCCTTAAATATCACCAAAAGACCTCAAGTCGAGATTCCAACGTTTTTCATATAGGAATTTATAAATCTTTGAAATCTGACAAAACCGAACAGTTTTGTACTATTCACGAAATTGGACTTTAAAATATAGTAAATGGACTCCGAAAATTCTTAAATTTGGATATGTCATAAACAAGCCCTTAATAAACATTTTTCGTGAATAACATAAAATCTAATTCTTTCTGTAAACACCATTTTCAGTCACTCAAAAACAGACTAAAAACAGTTCGTTGGAACAGAATATTTGTTTCTCGAAATAAGCTCTATCTAGAATCCAAATCATCTCCAAAAATTCCCAAATTTACACATGTTATAGAAAAGGAAGTTCTCAACAACTTTTGTGAAGGAAAATTTTCCAAAATCGGCCCAGAAAAGCTTGTAGAAAATCGAGATAATGTGAACATCACCGAAATACCCATTCTCGGCAGTTTCACACTGTCCGAAAATCAGGCCATCGTACCACTCATATCAACTCCAAAAATTCTGAAATTAAAGTATGTAAAATGTCAAAATGTTTGGAACAACTTTCAAGAAGAAAGTGTTTGGAAATTCGGATCATAAAAGTCTCCCCAAAAATAACAATACGAAAGGGTACAAATGATCCGAAAACTAGGTTTTCCAAAACAAGAGTAAAAATCAATTTTGATTGGAAAACCACCAAATTTAATTCATAGCCAATTCCCAGGGATTGAAATTGAGGATATTATAATTTACCTACGGCTTTCCAGGCCCAAAAATCGGGATGTGACACAACGGGTCCGCCGATCCCCTAGGTGCATCATCAAGGTTTAAGTAAGATGTGTATGTGTTAAAAAAAAGGAATGAAGTAACGGCAGATGGATTCCACAGAAGGATTGACTTAGAATCTGTCTCTCGAGGGAAATTGTCATGTATATAAGGAAGTATATTGAATAATTTGTGCTAATTTGCATCTATCAAATCTAGAAACAAATCTAGAACTCTAAATCTACACATGAGTAACATCATAAAATGATGGCATCCTTCTCAATAGAATTCGTACCTATAAATAGCACTACTAGATCAAGAGTCATGCATATACTTTGGGGAGAAAACTACTAGGGCAAAAGAAGAAGAAAGAAACAATGGAGAGAGCTAATTTGAAATGGACGATCCTCCTCATGCTCGTTGTAGCTTTTGGCTTAGCTTCTGCAACAATGGCGAGAGACCTAGTCACAGAAGGCCGTTCCGGCGTCAGAGAAGAAGGTGAAGCAACCCATTTTCATTACCGGATCTTGCCTAAGGGCACCCCCGTCCCACCATCTGGACCTAGCTGCCGCCCCAATTGCAGTCCTCCGTACCATACCTTGCCTAAGGGCGCCCCCATCCCACCATCTGCACCTAGTCCCATCCACAAATGAGGCTTGTCGCAGCCGTCGTATGATTGAGTCCGCCATCTAGTGAAATTTCAAACCAATTACTTGTAATTGTTCAATAAATTCATCGATGGAATAAAGTTGTTTTGGATTCGATTGCATGTTGATTTTGTTTACAGTTGGTGAAATCTGCAATTGACTAGTCTTCCCATTTCCTCTTGGTGTGATTGGCTTAATTTGACGAGATACCCTGCATAGTATTATTGAAATTTGAGTGTTCACGAAAGTAATTTAAAAAAACAAGTATTCGACTGTAAAGAGAAAACAGGTGATGGAAGCCTTTAAAAATTTAAGTTTACAACATTTCTGTACAACGGCAGAGTCAAGACAGCTCAAGTAAGGGAGATTCAATTCATGATCAACGCTTCAATGGCGTTTTTTTTTTTTCGACTAAGAGTAATTGCGGGTATATTTTGTTTGAGATATGGTTCAAATAAAGTTTTTAATTTTCTTGATGTCTTTTTTCAGAGATAATTGGAAAATGAGATGAAAACATTTCAATATGATTCCAAGGAACTGGAAAAATGAGAAAGGGAAAAAAGGAGATGTGAGAGAGAGAGATGAAAACATCTGGGGAGGGAATTGGAGGGAATTGCATTGGGCCGCGCAAAAAACCCCCTCTCAAAAGCTGCAGTTCGGAGAGAGAGAAAAATGGAGGGAAGTGCGCACTTGTTGCGGCGCCTCTCTCCCTCTCTCTTCTTCTCTGTCTCTGCGCATCTGCGTGAGTGCGAAGAAGTGCGAGGTCGTGGCGAGTTTCTCCGCAACGGCGACCCAGAAAGCTAACGGATTACGAGCGCAAAGCCTGCGCTGTCAAGATGTACAGAAAGGCTAAAGACAAGAACCCAGTCGCTATTCCGCGCTCGCTCTATGCCAGAGAGATGCCACCGCACTCCAAGGGTCTCGAGGACGTCTTTGGTGATGTGGCCCTTGGAGTCCTAAAGTCGAACCCAGAGTTTTTTTTTGTCTGTCCTACTTTAATTCTCAACTCACTTTTAGACTTTTTTTCATATTTCTCACAAGGCATAGAACTCGAAACCCACATCTAAAATTACATGTCTCAATCTCTAACCCCTTTGAGAAAGTGGGGAATTGAACTCCCCATCTCCCCCTTCCCAAGTAGAAAGAGTGGCCACTGGGGCAAACCCCAGTGTCAAACCCAGAGTTTTCACCACAGAATTTCGGTCCTTTCTCTACGGGCAATGTGTACGACGGTCCAGGGTCCCGGGATGGATCCGCTCGGGCTATGCAGCGATTCTCAATGAAACCTGAGATGGGGGGTTCGGTCGAAGAGGAAAGTGGTGGAGTCAAGGGGTGTGAAGACGAGATTTTGAGAGATTCGGTCGCAGGTGTGAGGGCACGCTCGGTTGGCTGTGGAGACATCAAGACTGAGGGTTCATTGGAGTTCGTTGATTCTTTGACTCCGAAAGTGGAGGATTCATTAGGCTGCGGACTCAAGAGAGAAGGCATCAAGACCTAGGATTCATGAGAGTTCTTTAGGTTATGGAATTAAGAGAGAAGGTCTCGACGATCCATTAGATTTCATAACAACGATGTCACTACTTTTCCCTGGAAGAGGAGAATGTAGCCAGAGTTGTCCCTGGAAGGGTAATGGTGGTGAAATTTTTCCCCACCACCGAACTGAGAAATGAGAATGGTGGCTGTTGGAAGCAAGTATGGAATGGTCGGTTGTTGGAATATGGATCCGGAGAAAGAGGAAGGAGACGGCAGATACTTGTCCCGCCCGCATTCTAGTCCAATTGGAGGGATCTCAATCCAACCATTCAACATTGCAAAGGTACTTCTGAGTTTCGATGCTTCTATGGTACCTTTTTATTCTCCTGTTGTCAGCATCCATTTATCCTTTTGTTCTCAGTATGATGTCGAAAGTTACGAATTTTTGGTCATCAGATTGCTATTATTTGCAATCATCAACGAACCATTTCGAATTCCCATGCAGCACAAATGAACAGGTTGCAGGAGAAGATAGATGATGAATTGAAGGTGTCAACTTCTCTCTCGATCTTCGGCTGTCATCCAAGATATCTGGTCCCGACCTACGTATCCCAATTTTCACATCGATTGTGCAAATTGACCACGTTTTCTATATGGACATGCATAAGAGATTCTAGGAACTCTAAGAAATTACTCTTTTTAGAATGGAGCCGACGTTGTAAATCATGTGCAAGATAGTATGAAAGAGCTATAAGTAGATATGGATCGGGTGCGAAAAGGAAAGCCTCCGCTAAAGGATGCGAATGGAAACCAAAAGAGTAACTTGACCCCAGAAGCGTGATATAATTGCTACCCGTTTCCCATTAAGAAGATTCTGATTTTTCATGCTACCTCATATTCCGTTGTGCAGGTTAGAGAAGAAAATCGCTCAAATCGAAGCAAAAATTGAGAAAATGGACTGGGACAAAACTACCAGAGAAGATTTCAAAACTGTTGCACTGGGCACATCCAAAATCAACTATTTTGACCCAAGGATCCCGGTTGCATGGTGCCAGCGGCATGAAGTTCCAATTGAAAAGGTTAGTAATAGCTTCAAACCTTGCACATGTCGACGCAATCTTCGGAATTAGTCATTTTATGATTTACACGATGGTAACAT
The DNA here is from genome assembly GCA_024733475.1 of Syzygium grande. NCBI lineage: Eukaryota > Viridiplantae > Streptophyta > Magnoliopsida > Myrtales > Myrtaceae > Syzygium > Syzygium grande. The sequence continues at coordinate 36,607,774 of JAMXDD010000008.1, read as the reverse complement.
TATTTCAGTGCTACTTTTTCTCCCGCAAGGAAAAGGACAGCACAATAATTCCGAATTTCCTGGTATCCTGATATTTTAGTTTGCCGGGTCCGCCGGTCTCTGAAATGGTACGACCTATATTATTGCTGTTGCAGATATTCAACAAGTCTCTGTTAGCAAAATTTGCTTGGGCTATTCTCACGCTCGTAACCCTAACGGGCTCGCGATACCCCTATGACAGTTGTATCTAACGCGACGTTTCAGGACGCATTGCCGACCCATATGAAATACGCAAAGACATACACAAGCGGAAGCGAAATTCAATCAATCCAAATGATAAACAATGATGAAGGGATAACACTTGCACCAATCAATAAACGCGTATCATTAGCCAAACAGGTACTTACAGTATTCAACCATACACTCAGACACTAGGCTTCTAGTAAGGGTGAGCGGTTCCCGGTCCGGTCCGATCCGATCCAACCCAAGAACCAGGAACCGGACCAGGAGGATCGGTTCCCAATTTCCAGGACTAGGAATCGGACCAGCTAATCTTGAGACTGTGGACCGGACCGGACCGTCGGTCCTGTCCGGTTCCAATGGGACCAATTGGTAAAGGCAAGAGGGAACCGAGAAGCATTTTCAGGACCAATATATGAAAGCATTTTTGGGTTGGTCCTATTGGAACCAAATAAAAATGAACTATCAAATGCTTCTTTTGTTATTTAAATATATATATTTAAAAAGTAAATAAATATATATATGAAAAAAAGTAAATAAATATATATATGAAAAAATTGAAAAAATACATATATTTATCGGTTCGGTCTAGTCCGGTTCCCATCCTATAACGGGAAATCGGACCGCCCGAAAACTGGTTCCACTTTTAAGAATCGAACTGGACCGATATTCCCGAGAACCGGACCAAACCAGTCGATTCGGTCCGGTCCCGGTTTGGGCTGTCCATCTTGCTCACCCCTAGCTCCTAGGGTTAGAATCCACCAACATCATCAAAAAAGGACAGGTGGTCGGGTAGACTAGCCTAGCTATACAAAAGGGGCTTTATCAAAAAGATTCTAAGTCCAGCACCAAACACTCTTACGATGCCCAATCTGAATCAAACCTTGCAGACTCAGATTCCGTATCAAAGTTGATCTCGATCGGCTCTTCCTCGGACTCCGACTCCATGGGCTCCTCCTCGGGCTCTAACTCCATGGGCTCATCTTCGAATTCCTCTTCCAGTTCGTTCTGGCACAGGCTCAGGTACCATAGGTTCAGGCTTAGGACTAAGGACCTCAGGAGGGTCTTCAAGATCAATGACCTCGCCATCGGGGGCATAGTCCTCCGAGGGTTGCCAATCCATGGCATCCTCTTCGCCATGACGTTGTCCTTCAAACCCCGAGAGCGGGCCAATCGTCTTTAGCCCCTCGCGATAGAACCAAGCCAGATAGGTATGCTAGCTATAAATCATTCAGACCCTCATCTACCCAGACGGTACTAAGGTGCCTAATATAGGTTTTGTCTACGCCCACCGGTACTCAATCTCCACATACACAGTATGCATGGGGACCCCAAAACACCTCGGTGCGTGGCTCATGGTTGAGATCAGAAATTTGAAATGGTTTATAATTCAACTATGAGAATAAATCTTAATAAGCAGACAACCTAAACCCCACCTAGGTCAATGCGTACCCAGACGAGTCTTAACATGCAATCTAATAGCCGACATATTAAAATTCGCACAAACGTACTTACCTCATCTCAAATCACACGCCAACTCTGCATATTAGTCAAATCATTATAATGCAATAATATTCCAATAACATATCACAATTACCCAAGCACCATATACACGTGCATTCACCCAATTCAACCAAACCCATTTCACATATGCATTCATCCAACTAGCCATGACTAGCATAAACACGCCTCAAGTCCTTTTTCACAGCCCGCGTCAACACACCTCATGTCCTTTCTCACAGCCCGCGTCAACACGCCTCTGGCTTAGCGCTATGATCAATCCAAGCTTCGTCCCGCGTAAACACGCCTCAAGTCCTTTCTCGCCACCTGGGTAAACACGCCTCAGGTAAGCAACCCTCCGATCAATCCGAGCTTAGTCCCGCGTAAACACACCTCAGGACATTCGAATAGGTGCACGCACCACACAATTCAATCAATTCAATGTCATTCACATATTCAAACACCACTATAATATGCTCAATCGCCAATCATTCAAATTAGTCCGTGCAAGCATCAAATCCACCATAACTTCCACAAAATGAGCAATAATAAATCAAGTGCACATGAGTTCTGATTAGCCATTGAACTCAGCCCCCCAACTTAGCACATCCAACACATATTCAAGCATTAGATCACACATGTGTACTCACAAGTTGAATTGTCATTCAAACACATTCGGCCCCTCATCCAATCACACTAAGCCAAAGCTCATATAATGTGCGTCAACCCAATCACGAATAATTAACGCGAGCCAGCCAAGCGAACATTAAATCACACAAACAACCAATGAACTCAGCAAGAATTCCAGCGCAGATCAGCCCCCAATCCAGCCACAAAATCAGGCTTAAACCACCTCGTTTTAGCCCACAAGCCGACCCATTCACCCACCCCAAACCAACCAACCATTCAATCACCAAACCGCACTAAACGACCACCAAATTATCATCGAATAGCTCCTAATCAGCCGTATTTCCATTCCAAATGACCCCTAAACAAGTCTAATACTACCCAAAGTCCTAGACAGGTTTAGGGTGTCACTTACCTCGGGCCTAAGGGAGAACAACCCGAGCAAGGGCAGCGAGGGGTACCAAAATAGCAGCGGCAGCAGCCTTGACACAGCCGCAACTCCGGCGAACGCGTGGCGGCTCATGGCGGCAACGGACGAGCAGCTGCTACATGGAAGAAGAAGCTGACAGGGGTTGAAGTAGGGGTAGTGGCAGCAAGGGGGCAACCTCAGTGGGCGTGGCGGGAATCAGCCAAGCACAGCCGCACGCGAAGGGGCAGCTGGGACCGAATAGGGGAGAGAAAAACGGAGGAGGCGACGACGAACGGCCAAGACAGCAGCGGCAGTCAACGGTCTTCGGCCCTAGACGGGCGGTCAGACTGGCGAACACGGCAGCTGGTGAGCGCGGCGGCGGCTGGTGGTGGCCGGCCGTGCTTGGCCGCGCGCTCACAAAGGAGAGGAGGAGGACAACCGGGTTGGGGAGTCCGCTGGACAGCCATCACAGCTGGGGTGGACGGTCGCGGCGGCCAGGCGAGCGACAACGGGCGACGATGGACGGGCGCAACGGAGAGACAACTGTAGGGAAGCAGGGCGATGGCGGTGACGGTAGAGCGACTACAACAGCAGGCGTCGGCCGTGGGTGGCAACTGGGCAAGAGGGGGGGGTGGCACACGGCGGGAGACAAGCGGCGGCTGGGCCAACGAGGGGCAGAACCTGCATGTGGCTTGGGCGGACCGGTGAGCTAGGCGGTTGTGGGGCGACGGACAACGGCGCGGCTAGATTGGGGTGGAGCCGGCGTGGCGGCGGCTCGTTGGCAAGAAGGCAGCGGCTCAGGCAGGACAGGTCCGGTCAGCGAGCAGCAAGAAGAAGGAAGCAAAAGCCGTGGCATAAAGAAGAAGGGAAGAAGAAGAAGAAAGAGAAGAAGAAAAATAAGAAGAAAAAGGAAGAGAGAGAGAAGAAGAGGACAGCCATGCAGGGTGGGGGAGGGGACGTGACGGGGGAAAACATGCGGCAGAGAGGAGGGAGAGAGATAGAGAAAGAGAAGAGAGAAAGTCAAATAAAATACTCAAGTGCAATCTAACTGCCACAAAATGATCTCACGAGCTTAATCCAACAGCCACGAAAATCCCAAATTCAAAATCAAGAAAAAGGCTAAAAGACACTAAATAAACTAGAGGGAGGTCTATCAGTCAAAATTTGCACCCGATCCAAAATTTACTTTCCAACAAATCCATGGAATATCGATGCTGGCCACATTTATTTTGACGTCGTCCAATTAAATTCGTCACGAAACTCCGAGAAATTTGACATCCAAGTTCGGGCTCTAAATAACGGTCAAATTCGATCGAATGGGATTTTAGCGAAATCTCAAATTTAAAAATAACCCGAAAGTGATCAATTTCGGGCGAGATTTAACTATAAGTGCATTGGCGAAATACACGTTTTATAAATCCTAAAGATGGGTCGAAATTCAGAATGTCACAACTATGGACGTGGAACTTGACTTTAGATTGTGATATGATGAGCCTGTGTTCCCTTAGCCAGCATGTTGAATCTCCTTTTTATCCTGTAATTTTTTTCTTCTTTGTCTGTTCAGGTAAAAAATATTCATGTTGAATATTAAACTAATCTAATTATAGATGAAGTCTCTTCTCCACACCGGCTCCTGCTTCGACTCGAATCGATTCAAGGACCGTAATTTACCTTGAGAAACTTTTCATTCTCTGCAGATACATTTGTCAAACTAACAAATGTCCAATGATAGTTGAGAAATTATAAAGATCCATTCTTATGTCTTTCTTTATCCCTTTATATTGCTGTCAATGATGCCTAAGTGGATTATGGCATCTAGTGATTGCGGTGGTGTACGTTGGTCATGGATCAAATCCATATAGAAATTTATACAGGGGCGTGTTGTTATTGTGGGATATGGGGAAAATTTCAAACAAGGGCTTAAAGTGGATTTATTTTCTCAAAAAGAGCCCAAAATGAATTTACCATGGTCCACCTTGGTCCCCAATCTCGAGTCCAATCTCCAAAAGGCTTCGCAGGCCTCTGATTATGCCTCCATCAAAAGGATTCCGGGGGTACAATGAATTCTATCTTTGAGAAGTTCCTTCACCTCAACAAAACCAATGATTTGTTGCTTGATTCTCAGTACCGAGCTCTTCGTTGAAGTCATCCGGCGGCGACTCGTTGAACTCCGCCCACTTCTTCCTATTCATCACCAATCTCTCTCCTCTGCTTTGAATTTCTTTTTCCTTCTTCATACTTATCCAGATTTTAGTTTGGACAAAAATGCTTTGTTTCGATCGCTAGAAAAATTAATTGCTCGCCAACCGGCAAAAATTTGATCGCTGGTGAGCTCCGGCCCTTATTTGAAATAATGTCCATTTTGAACCCTCTTTGTTTAAGATAATAATCCCATTTCAGGCCCTTTTTTGAAATTTTCCCTAAGTTATATTGAAACTTCAGAGTTTAATAAATCATCATCACACTAAATACAACCAATTTTGAAAATGTTTGTCATCATCTTTCAACATTAAACATTCTAGCCAAAAATAAAAGAAGCATCAAGTTGAGATAATGAGGAGTTTTAGATATAATATATATTTTAGGATTTACTGTTCATAGGGTTTGTTACTGTTCACTTTGCCCTATATAAAGGGCCCTTGTAATTCTTCTTCAAGCAAGTAATATATACAAAATTCTCTCATCTCAACTTGATATCAAAGCACAAAGGATATAGATGTTGGGATCCTATTTCTAACCATTTTCATGTGTCCCGTCATGTCACTTTTTGGGAACACAAGATGCTCTCTTCTATTTGTCCCTTCGACCCCTCTGCTCATGTTCTTTTCTTTACCAATCCTTCCGTCGATTTATTTCCCGAAGATACCACACTTCCGTCCACATCTAACTCTTCCATTCCAGATATATCTTTCCCTCATCTTGAAGCAGGGCCTTCTGGTGACCCTACTTTGGCCACTTCTGACGTGTCTGCACCTTCCACGGATTCTTCACCACCGATCATTCTTTCCTCCTCTGACCGTCGCCCCACCAAAGTAAGTCAACCTTCTATTCAGCTTTGACATTACCATTGTTATTCTACAATAGCTTCCCTTTATGAACCTCGTACATATAGAGAAGCTAGTACTAACCCTCTTTGGCAAAAGGCAATGGCAGACGAGTTACAAGCTTTAGACAAATCTCATACTTGGGATTTAGTAAATCTGCCTCCTGGTAAGTCCGCTGTCAGTTATAAATGGGTGTACAAGATTAAGACAAAAGCAATTGATACTGTGGAACGCTATAAAGCTTGCCTCGTTACGAAAGGATTTACTCGGAATATGGCATTGACTATGAAGAGACTTTTGCCCCTGTTGCACATCTTACTTCTGTTCGCAGTCTTCTTGTTGTCGCCGCTGTTTGGTCTACGTTTCATATAGATGTCAAAAATACATTCCTAAATGGTGATCTCACCGAGGAAGTTTATATGGTACCTCCTCCTGGCTACACTCCTTCTTCCCACTAAGTGTGTCGATTACGTCGTGCATTATATGAATTGAAACAATCTCCGCGTGCATGGTATTCCAAGTTTAGCTCCACAATGGCGTCCCTTGGTTTTAAATCTAGTCCCTACGATCATGCTTTTTTTGTTCGACATACTTCTCGAGGGTCTATTCTACTGCTCTTATATGTGGACGATATGGTCATTACTAGAGATGATTGTACCGGAATTTGAAAACTCCAGCATTATCTTAGTCAACAGTTGGAGATGAAGGATCTTGGGCAACTTAGTTATTTTTTAGGCTTGGAAGTTATCTCAGACACATCCGGTTATTATCTTTCGCAAGCCAAATATGCCACTGATCTTCTTTCTCGAGCAGGACTCACGGAGAACATGGTTGTTCTGACCCCTCTTGAGACCAATGCCAAATTTGATGACGGTGATGAGACTCCTCTCCAAAACCCTACCCTCTAACGACAGCTAGTTGGCAGTCTTATATATCTCACTATTACTCGCCCCGATATCACTTATGCTGTTCATATTGTCAGTTAGTACATGACAGCGCCTCGTCGACTCACTTTGCTGCAATTCTTCGTATTCTTCGCTATGTCAAGGGTACGTTATTTTATGGACTTCACTTTTCTACTCGTTCTACATTGGAGTTGACAGCTTATTCAGATGTTGACTGGGGCGGTAACCTTCAAGATCGTCGCTCCACTACGGGTTACTGTTTTTTCTTGGGTACTTCACTTATCTCCTAGCGTAGCAAGAACCAATCTACTATTGCTTGTTCTAGTACAGAAGCTGAATATCGAGCTCTTGTTGATACCACATCGGAGTTATTATGATTGCGATGGCTATTGGAAGATATGGGAATCCGTCATCATAGCAGGACAGTCCTTCATTGCGAGAATCGCAATGCTATCCAAATTGCACATAATGATGTTTTTCATGAACACACCAAACACATTGAGATAGATTGTCACTTCATCTGCTACCATGTTCTTCGTGGCACTCTACGACTTGTTTTTACTTCATCAATCGATCAGACTGCCGATATCTTCACCAAAACACTCTGGGTGCTTTCTGGATCTTCTCTCCGAACTCTAGTTGACTTGTTTCAACTCACCTTGAGTTTGCGGAGGGATGTTAGATATAATATATATTTTAGGATTTACTGTTCATAGATTGTTACTGTTCATAGGGTTTGTTACTGTTCATTTTGCCCTATATAAAGGGCCCTTGTAATTCTTCTTCAAGCAAGTAATATACACAAAATTCTCTCATCTCAACTAGGAGTATGAAAAGTATACTTGCTTTGACCAAACTCTCTTATTTTTGCGACTCAATAAGAGCAGTTTCTCACCGTCAAGATCAATCCCAAGTTCCCACAACAGTGGATCCAACAAGGACGTATGCACCTTCACTTTGGTGCTATCTGTTTGCATTAAGCTTTCATGGCTGTATAGGTTTGACAGAGACAGCTCGCTCAGCACTTCTTGACACTAGGTTCCTCGACTCCCGGCATGCATGCTTGGAAAGTTGAGGCCCAACAGCAAGATCAAGCATCTTCGACGCTGAAGGAAAGTCTCACTCGACAGGAATAGGGAAAGACAAAAAAAGAATCTGTTAATAGGGTTTTTGAATGTTGCATCTAAATAGACGTGAATCAAGCACGGTTCGAAGTACGGGAAAATGACCAATGTAGGTTAAGAACAATGAATGCTCTGTTAAACAGCATTCTTGTTATTTATTATGATACTAAGATCTTGGTTTTGCGCACAACATTCTGCAGCCTTGTTTAAAGTGACCTTGACTATTTTTTTTACTTTCCCATCAATAAGAGCGGATTACATCTTGAAAATCTGTCCCATGACATTTTTTTGGTCTAAAAATTTTCACGACTTTGACCTACTTTAGAAACAAATATTCAAATACTTTTAGGAATTGAGGTATTTAATATCATGTAAAACTCAAATTTAAAAAGCTAACCAAATCTTTCTTCAGTTTTAAAAATTCATTTTAGGAATGTTGGGTAAAATACTTCAATTTGAGAAATTAATCAAACGAGCTAACTTGAAATTGTAGATATTTTGAATGTATGGCTCTTCTTGCGACTATAGTAATAGATGGAAGAGGAGCAACTTTAACTATATATATATATATAACTATATATATATATATATATATATATATATATATAAGTGTATAAGTGTCCCAAGATCTGGGGATTATAAATGGAAAAGAAAGGTCTTATACCTACAAAATATTTTGAGAAGACAAAAAAATCTCTCAAATCAGCATCAGGAAATAGACTAAATATTAGTTATAAGATTCCAGAAGCTGAGATCATAAAAGACGGAATTTCTTATAAAACCCATTTTCTTCTTGTTAAGGATATCAAACAAAATATTATTCTAGGAACACCTTTTATAGGATTAATACAACATTTTAAAGTTACTAATAAAGGTATTGAAACCAAAATTTTAAAAAAGTAAATATGTTTTGAATTTATATTGAAACCCCAAACTAGAAATTTGAATATCCTTCAAGAACAATCCATTATGGAAATAAATTGTATCATTCAAGACAAAGAAACCCATCTTCAATATTTGAAAGAAGATCTCGAACATAAAAAGATTGAACAGCATCTTTCTAAAACAAAACTTCAAGAAAAGATTGCTAATCTTAAAACTCATATAGAAAATTCAATATGCTCAAATATTCCTAATGCTTTTTGGTCGAGAAAATGTCACATAGTTGATCTACCTTATGAACCAGAATTTTCTGCGAAAAAGATTCCTACTAAGGCCAAACCAATCTAAATGAATCACGAAGTCTAAAATTTCTACCAAAAAGAGATACAAGAACTTCTTGAGAAAAAGCTCATTAGGAAAAGTCAATCACCTTGGAGTTGTTCAACCTTTTATGTTAACAAAAATGATGAACTTGAACACACCAAGACTAATTATAAATTATAAACCTTTAAATACAGCTTTAAAATGGATAAGATATCCGATCTCCAATAAAAAAAGATTTATTAAATAGATTACATAATGCTAAAGTATTTTCCAAATTTGATATGAAATCTGGATTCTAGCAAATCCAAATTAATAAAAATGATAGATGCAAAATAGCATTCACTGTCCCTTTTGAGCAATATGAATGGAACGTTATGCCCTTTGATTTAAAAAATTCCCCATATGAATTCCAAAGGATAATAAATGACATTTTTAATCCATATTCTGATTATATCATAGTTTATATAGATGATGTTTTAATATTCTCCACAAGTATAGAACAAAATTTTAAGCACATCAATCATTTTATTAATGTTGTGAAAAAGAATGGTTTAATAATTTCACCTACTAAAATAGCTCTTTTTAAAACAAATGTCAGGTTCCTACGACATTATATCCATTTAAGAACTATCATACCTATTGAAAGGTCAATAGCATTTTCAGACAAATTTCCTAATGAAATCAGAGACAAACCCAGCTACAAAGATTTCTTGAAAGTTTAAATTATATTATAGACTTCTTCCCCCATATCAATATAATTTGCAAACCTCTACACCAAAGGCTCAAAAAAGATCCTCCATCTTGGACCCAAATTCATACTGACATTGTGAAAAAAATCAAATACAGTATTAAAGAAATTCCTTACTTACATATTGATGATCCTTCTACTTTCAAAATCGTAGAGACTGATGCTTCATAAATTGGATACGGAGGAATTCTCAAACAGTTGAAAGACAACAAAGAACAAATTGTTCAGTTTGTCTCCAAACATTGGAATGACTATCAAAAGAATTACTCCACCATTAAGAAAGAAATTTTTTCTATTATTTTATCTATATCCAAATTTCAAGGAGACCTTTTGAATCAAAATTTTTTATTAAGAATTGATTGTAAATTTGTCAAAGATGTTTTACAAAAGGATGTCCAAAATATTGCTTCCAAACAAATTTTTGTCAGATGGCAAGCTATTTTATCTATTTTTTATTTTGATATTGAATTCACAAATAGTGCTTCAAATTCTTTACCAAATTTTCTTACAAGAGAATTTTTACAGGGAAAATGCCTCCTCTCAACAAACCTACTCGCCAAAACAAAGGTAAAGAAATTGCTGAAATCTCAGAGAAAAAACCAAGTGGCCTAACCAATGTTATGACTTGGCTTCAAGCTGTCCAACCTTCCAAACCATCTTTGAATACTACAATTTCCAATCAGGTTAAAGAAGAACCTGTCTCCCCATCCACTCCCTTCTATATTTCTAAAATATCTCATAAAGAAGCCCTAAAACTTCTTCAAGCAACCTTCAATAATCAACCAACAGCCATAGTAAAGACTGATTCTTCCTCCAATCGAAAGGCAATAGGAAAAAGAATTTCTAGTGAGGTGGTTATTCAGCCAACCAAGGCAACCCCTCCAAAATCAAAAATTTTTGCCAAAACAATATTTCAAAATATATGCAATGTTGAAAATGGGTTTTACCACGAAGACCCAAACATATTTGCAAAAAATATGTTTTCTGACAAGTTTAACTACACTCCTCATGATATTTACAAAACAGTGAAGTTTTATGAAAAAAATATTTACAGAAACCAAATCTGTCACTTTTAGACATTTTTCTGATAAAGGTTACATAAATTACTCCATAGTAAGAATCCATAGGATCGTCCACCCTTCCCAATGGAAACCAGACCCTATAACTTTGATAAAATTTAATACCAAGATAACTGAACCCTTACCATACAAATCCTCATATTCTTATTTCGATTACCAACAAACTGAACCCTTACCATACAAATCCTCATATTCTTATTTCGATTACCAACAAGCTTGGTGGAATACCATTTTTAGAAATAATGCCAACAATTTTCATACTTGGTTGTTCTTCTTTGAAAATTTCAATATTCGACAAGTCTCATTCTGGTTCATTAGATGATGGGACCATTTTGGATCCACTGATGAAAAACTTCACCCCAAAGTTCAACCTAGTTATGAAATTTTTGCTAGCCAATTTACACCCCTTCAATATGAGACTAAATTTCCTAAACTAATGCACTTTTTCTATTATTTCGGAGTATTATGGGTACTTGGCTGGAATTTCAATTACAGAAAAGCCTTAGAGACAGGCATCGCCATCTTAATCAGAAAATTCAAGGTTAAGTGGTGGGACGGTTTCAAATTTTTCAATAGAGTCACTAAGTAAGTAGTCAGGGAATGACTAAACAAAAGAATTACTCCAAGCTCGAGCCAAATTACTTGCTCAGATGTTATCACTCCTTTCTTTCATGATAAAAGGGATTGTATTGTCCAAACTAGCATCTACCAAGTCAAACTAGCAACTAGCATATATGCTGAAAGAAGCCCTTTTTCATTTAGAAGAAACAAGCTCATCTCACTCCCATCACAATGGAAATTCAAACAAAGATGACTATTATGACACACCAGGTATCCAATAGGAAGATGTGAATGATGAAGACGAAGTGTAACGTCCTAAATTCGACCCACTTCCGAGATTAATAAAATAGATGATTATTTCTCATTTCTTTTTAGTGAGTCTCACCCGGAACTGATCATTCTTGGGATACTGACCGTTGGGGAATGGCTAACTAGGAAAACGGTGCGTGGACCCAAGAACTCGATCGTGAATCGAGTCCGATTCCGAGAAGTGACGAGGGGATATTTTATACCGACAAGGGCTGGTCCAAGGGGAGTGACAAATTTGGTTTGACCGACGGCGTACAATCGGATAGTGGGTGATTCCGCGCGATCGAGAGTACACACGGCGAACGATCCCGAACTTACCTCGGACGATCGCGACCTCTGGGACTAGTGATAAATCCTCGTGTTCTCTGGGAAATCGGAACCGCCATGACTCGAGTAGCCCTAAGTCGATACATGTAACCCCTAAACAACCGCTCGTTAGTGAGAGACGCTAAAACTGCAAATTGAGTTACATCGATCGTGGAATTTAGTTCGGACTTCGGTATCGATTTTCATGGGCGTGCGCAACTAATTTTCAAGGACGACATCATATTTATGTGGCCATGCATATTTGGGATCGATAGAGTCAAAAATTGGAAATTTGATCCGGGACCGAAAAATTACCGTTTTGCCCCTAGGCCTAATTTTAGTGTTCCGAATTTTGGGGTTATTTGGGAAATATTTTGGGATTTTATATTAGTGTATTTCAGCCCAATAATGCTGAAAATCTTTGTCCCTAATGCCCCTAGATATTTTGTTTAGTTTAAATCCTAACCCTTGGATTAAGGGCAAGATGGGCATTTTGAAAGTTTGGTCAACCACCCCACCATCTCACTCTCTCTATACACTCTCTAATCTCTCTCTCTCCCTCATTCCACCATCACCGCCACCGACAGCCCCCTCCTCCCTGTCAATCCTATGAGCTCCCTCTCCCCTTCCCCGGCCACTCAAGCCCCACCGTTGGAGCGCCACCACCCGTCCACCCTCTCTTGCTTGCCCCACGCCTCGCCACCACCACCATTCCATCCCCCTTCCTCTTCCCCCAGGCGTGTCTCTCCCCCTCCCGTGCCCTCTCTCTTTCTCGACCGCTCAGGGGCCTCGCCGGAGCCGCCCGCTCCAATTCTTGTTCCAACGGACCCACATTTGCCCACCATCCTCGTCAATTGCTCAGCCCTAATTAAAGCCTAGGAATCCAAGTGAGTTCGACCCTAAGCCCTAATTAGGCTAAATTGCATTTCTAGATGGGTTTTAGAGGTTAATTAGGGTAAATTAAGGGTTAAATTGTGGAGCACATTAGGGGCTGATGTTGTGGCTAATTTGATGGTTTAGTGTGATCATTTTAAGGAGGTTTAGCTGCTGTGAATGTGCTGTGAGTTGGCTGGAATTGTCGGATCGAAATGGCCCAAGTTCGCTCAAGTTCGGGCTTAAATTGTGGAAGATAGTGCGCGCCTAGTATTGTTCCCATGGTGGTTGTTTTAGGCGATATTTTGGGGAGCCAAATGGAGTATGTTGAGGAGATTTATTGGCCTAGAGTGGCCCGTGTGGGGGCTGTCCATACTAAGACCAAATTGGGCGAGGCGCGATTGATTTGGGGTTTAATGGTGTAATTATCGGAAATGTTGGATGAACTGAGTTAGTGGCTGAATTGTCCTTGATTGTGAGTGATTTTGTGATGCCGTGACATATGTCTAGTGCGACTAAGAATGGAGTAGCTTGGCGGGCCTCGATTGCCCGGATTATGTTGAGCCGATTATGCGATTTATATGTGTGAATTGTGTACCGAGCAAGAGTGCTTGAATTGCTTTCATGGTCGTGATAACATGTTGGTTGTGCATATTGAAATGTGGATTGAGCATATTGCATTGTGAATTAAATAAGTGGTGTTATGTAATTAAATGCTCATTGTGAAATTCGTGAATGCCCAAGTGTGAACGTTGTGGCCATGGGTGTGCATCTCGAGCATTAGCATGGCATGTGCATATAGGAGTGTGCACGAGTGACATGAGCATGTGATCACCTAAAATACCCTAATGCGTTTAACGCGGGTTCAAATAATAACTGGTGTATGCGAATGTGTGATCACATGAGGCCCTGATGCGTTTTACGGGGGTAGTGAATCCGTCCTTATGCGTGTTACATGGGACAATGCCCAAATTACTGGAAGATGACCAGCCTGATGCGTTTTACGCGGGTTGTGTGTCATGAGCCTAATGCGTTTTACGCGGGCTGGAGATCGATCTCAAATTGTTAGACCTGATACATTTTACACAAGTCGGTGAAATTGGTAATTGCAAGTGTGCAAAAGTGCGAGTGTGCAAAATGCATAGATGAGGCATGAGCATGAGTGCAAACACGAGCATGTGCATGACATGCGTCGTGACTATGTGATATGCGTACATGTGCCATGATTGAATTCTGTGGCATTATTGCGATTATATATATAAAATGCCTAACATGCAGGGTCAAGTAAATTTGGGTTTGGGCCGAGGGCCTGAGTCAATTATATATTGGTCTGTGTGTTGTTTAGTACTTGTCAGGAGGTGCATGTCAGCCTAGTTTAGGTTTAGGAAACCTACTCACTGAGATTATTCTCATCGTTGTATAAACCCAATTTTTTAGTACTCGTCAGGAGATACATGTTAGCCTAGTTTAGGTTTAGAGAACCTATCTCATCGTTGTATAAACCCAATTTTTCAGACCCCCTGCCTTGAGATGCCTGAAGTTCCAGTACGTTTTTGGGATTCCGCTATCATATAGAGCGGACAAGGACAATACACCCCGTAGGGAACGGAGAGCCGTATATTAGATATTACACTTTAGCTTGGGTGGACGTGGGGAAACATATTATCAGACCCACGAATATGTGGCTTTGGTGCTTCAGGGACAGTCTTAGAGAGTATGGTCCTCTCCGAACTTTTGATATCCCGTTTATCGGGCTGGGCACGAGGTACCCCCGGTGCCCCGATGGAGAAGTGGCTGACCCTGGTTCTTTAGCCGAGGAGAATGCGAGCTCTGATGGTGTACTAGTAGAGTACGAGGTAGATGAGCTCGACCCGATGGACTTAGAGCCAGCTGACAGGGACGCTATTCCAGAGCCGATGGAGCCGGATGACAAGGAGCCTGAGCCAATCAAGGAGGATCCCGTACTAGAGGCTGAGCTTGAGGACATGGACTCGGAGGAGGAGGGAGCAGAGGCCAAGTCCGGGCAGACTCATCGGACTGAGGAGGAGATGCCCGATAGCTCTTCATCTTGAGTCCTCTAATTCCGATCCGGACTGGGCACCGTAGGGTTTAGCCTTAGTTTCATACTGGTGGGGCCAGTACCTTTTTTTTCTTGAGCCCCACCTTAAGTAGTAGATCGACCCCCAAGCCACTTACCCCTTTTTGTCGGTGGTGGCCTTTGACCTGCTTTTGATTTTTGAGCCTTAAAAATCTGTAAATGATGATGTATATGGTTCCCAGTATCAATGCAAGTGTATATCTGTTCATGTTGTTTATTGCGTGGCTATTCTTGGTCATGTGATTTGAAATTGTTCGGGTATTGTATTGCTTCTGCATGTGCTTTAATCTCTGTGTTGGGCGTTGGGTCGGTGACGCGTCCTGGGACGTCGCACTCGAATCGACCTTTGCGAGGGATGTGGCGCGCCGTAGGGTGCGAGGCATGACACGAAGAGGAAGAAAACCCTTCAAAATCTTTGTCCAAATTTTGAAAAGCTGCAGAGTTTATCTACTTTCATAATTAGATGTCAGAATCTCTGCCAAAATTTGAATTAGTCAAAAGGAGCCGAAAGATGCTCCAACCTATCAACTTTAATATCATTATGTTTGCTATGATCACTGTATAACTGTGCACTTTCTACTATTCACTACCGTAGAAACTTGTGAACCTTTCTATGTCATTAAAAGGATCCCCTTTCATCAGAGCAGGGCATCATCCACTTTACCACTCCACTTTCATATGCTCTAGAATCTCTTCTTCACTTCGAAGAAGAACCAGAGAACTTCAAATTTCCACATCCTTTATATTGGTCTTACCTGTCCCTGATCCCTTCCTAAAATCCCATCCAGTAAGTTCTATATCCACTTTTATCCCCAGTAACATCTTTATAATCCAGATCTCACTCATGATCTGAGATTACAAAGATTTTCATTTCATTTCTGGTTGCACTTGTATTTTCAATTTCTTTTCATACTGCAACTTTCAATCCAATGTAATTTAATTTCTAAAATTTCAATACAAGCTCATACCACCTATATGGTTGGTTTTCTTTAATTAGCTTAATCTTTGCTTAATCTTTACTTAACTGCAATTTATATTACAATAATTTAAATATCGCATACCCCACAATCGGCAGGTTTCACCGCCTATGGTTAGTTTGCTCATTATTTAATTTTGACACAATTTTCCGCCTTTATAATATATCATTACTCCTTCTTACTGTTTTACACTTTACTCTTTAATATTTGAATTTGTAATCAGTTTAATCTTCATTTATACATCATTCATTTATTTAGTATGCTTTTTATATATAATTACTCTAGCCTTAGAATTATTGTATTATTTTATGCAATCCTATATTGAATTACTAGAGTTCTATAATTATTTAAGATTGACCCTTAAACGTAGAAGATACTACTAAAACGTCAAAAGGACACTATAAGTATATACGGCGATCACTTTGGTGCCATAACTTTTTTTCGGATCACTTTGGTGTCAAATCGGAGGAAAATAGATCACTTTAGTGACTCCAGCCAAAATTCCGACCAAAAAGTTGAGATGGCATTTTTCATTTAAAAAAAGAGTGTGACGTGGATATTGGGTTCAACATTTGATGTCCACGTAGACGAGCAAAACGACGTCGCTCAGTCCACATGGACAAGAAGGATGACGTCGTTCCATTTAGGATAGCAAACGACGTCGCTCAGTTCAAAGGTCTTAGCATCGCGTCGCTCGTCACACTTGCTCTGTCTCCCTCAACCAGTCGCTGTTGCCCATCGCTCATAGCTCGTGGTGCCCTCATTTCATCACCGTCGCCATCGCCATCGCCGTCTCTTGCCTTCCCCTCACAGTCGGTCAACATCGCTCCCTCATCCCGTGGACTGAGCATCGCTCGTCCCGTCGATGTCGGTCCCGTCTCCATGGCAAATTACAAAGGTCGATCTTCAAATAAGGGCTGTTAATTTCTATTTTGCTGAATTGATCGACACATTGTGCTTCATTGTCCTATGTTTCACTCAATTAATTGGTAGATTAGGGCTGCCTTCGGGAAATTAGGGCTTGAGGTAGGAAATTAGGGCTCGAACTTGAAATTAGGTCTTGAACTTCTAAAATTAAAGCTTAAACTTCATAAATTATGGCTAGTTGTTCGGATATTAGGGCTTGAAGTGGACTCTATTGTGTTGGTGCCAGGTTGAGTATATGCGATAAACAGTGGTCCATATGGGGACCTCTGTCATTGTCACCCATGTGTCATGATGGTGGCTTTTTCAATCTTGTCTACCATGTTAGGGACCTTCATGTGAAGCTGTGCTCTTTTTCCTACGTGGTGTGGTCCCGAAAGCTAAAATATTGAATTTTTTGGCTTTTTTCCTTCAATGCAGGGTCGATATGGGAGATAAAGACACAATTATCGGCATCATTGTTTGCTATGGAGGAGAATTTGTCATCGGCATTGACGAGTGGGAATATTTTAGGGGACTTGAAGGTACTGTTTATTTCGATAGAAGCAAGCCAGCATATATTAATCTCATGAGGGATATAGTACAATAATTAATATGTAAAATAGGAAGTTTGCATTATTGTGTTCCTAGAAGCAGCTTGAAGGGGCTGAGGGAGGAGATCATCTACCATTATCTTCATGGAAAAGAAGCTGTTGTGTACGTTGAGTCCTATAGTGATGGTGAATCTGATGAAGGGGCTGAGGGAGGAGACGTAGGGGATGGTGCTGCTTTATCTAGTACTCAGGTTGGTGCTAGTTTTATTATAAATGAAACTGGACATGAGAGGGATGAGAGGGAGGCAAGCCATGCAGCAAGTGAAGAGCTCACTAGATTTGAGTTCATTGGATTATCGTGGGAAGTTGCTGCATCTAGTGAATCAGATGATGAGGGTGTGACAAATGTAAATTTACCAAGTGATGATGATGATGAGGAACTTGCACAATCAAGGCAAAAGCAAAGGGAATTTGGAAAAAAATCAATAGCTGCACTTGGAGGATTGCATGAAGCTAAACCAGGACATAGCATTGATGGAGCTCCAGCTGAAGGTAATGACACTGATTATAAAGAAAGTGGCTCTGATGAACAGAATGATAATTCTGAAAATCAGCATGAAGATGATGATCCCATTGTGCACAGAAGGAAACATAAGTATCCGTTATACAATCCTAGCTCTTCTTTTTCTGTGTTGACTGTAGGTCTGAAATTTTCTGATGTCAAAGAATTCAAAGAAGGGATTATCAAGTATTCAATAGCTGAACAGAGGACTCCTAAGTTAACTTGAAATACACAGGACTATGTTAGAGCAAAGTGTTCTCAACCTAGTTATTCGTGGAAGATATATGGCGCACGTTCAAAGAGGGATGGGTCATTCCAAATTAGGTCATTACAGGAGGAGCATACTTGTTCCATCATCTTTGACAACAAAAGGATAACGAGTGCTTGGTTGTTGAAGTACTTCTTCGATACCATCAAAGCGATGCCCGATGTGAAGAGTGCTCAGCTAAAGCAATTCGTGAAGGAGCAGGTAGGGATTAACGTGTCAATCAATTAGTGTAAAAGAGCCAAGCATAAGGTGATAAAAAAAAATTCTAGGGAGGTACAAGGAAGAATATGATCAAATTTGGGAATATGCTGGAGAATGTAGACTGCAAAACCCGGATGGTCGAGTTTATGTTGAGGTTGTGGAGCAGCCACTGCCTAACCATGGGACTAACTTTGACCGAATTTATATTTGCTTTAATGCATGCAAGCGGGGATTTGTTGCTGGTTGTAGACGAGTTATAAGGTTAGATAGATGTTTCTTGAAGGGTGTGTGCAAGGGAAAATTATTGGCTGCCATTAGGAGGGATGGCAATAATCAGATGTTTCCAATTGCTTAAGCTGTTGTGAAAGTAGAGAACAAGGACACTTGGTCGTGATTCCTAAAAAATTTGATAGTAGACCTTGAGATCACTAATGGAGGAGGTTGGGCATTCATGAGCAACCAACAAAAGGTAATGCTAGTGCAACTGCACAAACAATATTTATAACATTTTATCTTGCACATGCCTTTATTAATGCCTTGATGTATGAATTCTTGTAGAGATTTCTTCTAGCTCTAGCTGAGTAGATGCCATTTACTGAACATAGGATGTGTGCGAGGTACATATATGCAAATTGGGCAAAGATCTATAAAGAGGAGAAACTACAGAAGTAATTTTGAATGATAGCTAAGAGCACCAATATGGTTGATTTTAGAATTCACAAACAGCAGCTGCTTGACTTGACAAAGGACTATTATGAAGCACTTTTTCAAATTGAACCCAGGCATTGATGCAAGGCCTTCTTCAGTGAAGAATTCAAGAGTGATATCATTGATAATAATCTCAGTGAAACCTTCAATAGCAGAATTTTAGAGGCGAGGTGCAAACCAATCATCAGCATGCTTGAGGATATTCTAGTGATAGTCATGACAAGGCTACAAAAACAGAGAGATAAGGTTGCGAGTGGACTGGACAGTGTAGTCCTAGGATTGCTAAAAGATTGGATGACAACTTGGTGAGTAGTAGGTTTTGTCATCTTATCTGGAATGGAGATGATGGCTATGAGGTCATGGAAAAGACAGATAAGTATGTTGTCCAATTGGACAAACTAAAGTGCTCATATCGAGCTTGGCAACTTTTTGGAATTCCCTGCACACATGCCATCTGTGCCATCCAAGCAAAGTACCAAAATCCCAAGGATTACCTGCATGGTTGCTACCACAAAAGCACATATCTTGCTGCGTACCAGCACATGATGCAGCCTATTAGAAGTACAAAATTTCGGGAGCCAACAAATCATTAAGCCCCTTATCCTTTGCCACTTAAGAAACAAATAAGAAGGCCTAAAAGGAGACGAAGAAAGCAGGAGGGAGAGCCCAGAAGTAAGAAGACGAGCAGGTCAGGTGTAAATATAAGATGCTCATATTGTCGTGAAGTAGGTCACAACAACAATAGTTTTCATTTGAAGAAGCAACATCAGTTGCTTCAACAGCCAAGTGGAGGGACTCAAATTGGATCAAGTGCAGCACCAGCGCACAAGAACCAGTTGAAGGGGTTGCTAAAAGGCTTGCTGGAGGGCCAGCTAATAGACATGCTGATTATCTAGCTAAAGGGCCTGTTGAAAGCCAAGTTCAAGAACTAGCTGAAGAGCCAACCAGAGGCCTAAGTTCAAGGACAACCTCCTCCTCGACTATTGCATAGGCTAGGAGAAAATATCCAGTAAGCTATATGTATTTGTATTAATCTTTAGTAAGCAGACTTTGGCTTTAGTTGACATTATTTTGTCCTTATCAATTGAGAAAAAAATCAACTGAACAAGCAACTCAGATTCCTCAAAGTGAGGCATCATATCAAACAAGAGAGGTCCTCAGCAGAAGATTAAGGCAATATGGTTATGGAATTTATATGGACTTCAATACCGAAATGACTATTTTGCATGTAAGTTTTGTACATCTCATGCATTTCATTTTTGTGTTTTTCACTTTTATGACAATATTGCTTCTCAACCATGATTATGTTGTTGTAGTCTGGGAGGAGTTCAGAGGTTCTCATATCTCAAGTTGGCCCAAGCCAAGAGTCAAAGGCTGCACCAAAAAGAATCCAACCAACGTCGCAAGCAACTGGTCCGAAGAGAAGAAGGGTGGTTGCAGAGAAGAGTATTCGTAAACTACCACCAACAAAAAACTCAATACTAGTTCCTAATCAACCAGCACATGTTGACAGCTCCAAAATAGCCACCAACACTAGTAAGAAGAAGATAGTTGCTGCATCTAAAAAGAAATCTCGAGTAAGAAGGCCAGTAGAACAACATGCTGGTCCAGCAGTTGGAGCAGTTCAAGAAGAAGCAGCTCTAGCTATTGAAAAAGATGCAGTTCAAGAAGAAGCAACTCCAGTTGTTGAAGAAGATACAACTCTAGCAGTTCAAGAAGAAGCAGCTTTAGCTATTGAAGAACCTGTATCTCCAGAAGAACAACCTGCCATTCCTCCGGTTCAAAAGAGTTAAAGAATTATAAATCAATTCAAAAAGCCATCGAAAGGAAAGGAAATGGTGGACTTATCACAATTGACTCATGGGAGGGTGTTGAGGTGATTATTAGTTTTTGTGAAAATTAGGGAGGTTTACCATATTGGTTAATATGAGGTTGATTTTTTTGTGATCCTGAAATGTTATTGACTAATAAAATGTTGTGTGTAATGACTAAATTTGATGTTTATTGTGGTTAATGTGATTGTGATTTCTATATTTTTGCACACGTGTTTGTTCTGTTTTAGTATAGTACTGGTATAGTGGGGTGCTTGTAAGTTGCATCAGTAAGTTAATATTCAAAGAAACTTACTAATGCAGTTGGTAGGGAGGGTGGAAATTGGTGCTGCTAGTGCTAATTTTTTGTGCTATTTTCAGGTGTAATATGATGCTTGCACCAGTTGCTGATTTGTGCTGTTTGGAAGTGCAGTATGATGTTTGCACTAGCTGTTGATTTTGTACTGTTTGGGAGTATAATATGACAGCTGCTGATTTTGTCATATTTGGGAGTGCAGTATAGTGCTTGCACCAACACGCCAGCACGTGCTGGTGCAAGCATTTTGAACTGGTTTTTGAATATGGTTTGGGGGTTGTTTGGCGTTGATGATTGAATATAGTTTAGGGGCTATTTGAACTAGTTTATGAGTATGGTTTAAGGAGGTTTGGTGCTGGTAAGCAGTGCTAGTACAGTTATTGCTTTGATTCTGGAATAATCTGATTTAAAGATTGGTTTGTTAGAACCAAAGTCTCCATTTTTCAAAGAAACACACAGCATGACACTTAAGTGATCAACTTTCGGCCACAATTGGCACTTAAGTGATCACTTTTAAACCACGACTGACACTTAAGTGATCACGATTAGAAACATTTGGCACTAAAATGTTAACTGCTGAATTTGTGACGACTTCATAATTTATTGCTATGCAGAGTTGCAGCACTTGCAGCACCTCATTTTTCAATAGTGAGCCTTACTCTATAATATGCAACCATCTAACCAGATGAAAAAAAATATAGCAAATGAGCAAGTGAATATGCAGCAAATGAGCAAAAATATGAAGCAAATTACAGCAAATGAGCAAAAATAAACTGCCAATGAGGAACTGCAGCAATGATAGCAAAGGAGCAAAAATATGCAGTAAAATATACTGCAAATGAGAAAGTGTAGCAAATAAGCAAAAATATGCAGTAAAATGTGCTGCCAATGAGGAAGTGCAGCAAATGAGCAAAACTATGCAGCAAAATATGTTGCAAATGAGGAAGTGCAGCAAAAGACAGTAAATGAGCAAAATATGCAACAAAATATGCTACCAATGAGGCAAAACTACATCAAAATATACAGCAACAAAATACTAAGCAACTCAACATTGAGAACCAATGAATTCCAACCTTCCATTTGTCATAGATTGTAGCAAACCTCTTGTTACATACATAAATTGTAGCAAACTAATAACACAACTGTAGCTACAAATTGCCAAATACAAGTACATAGTACAAGCCTATCTTAAATTATGGTAGACTAAGAAACTTTTGCTCATCATTAACATTACATTTGACCATAAAATAGGCTATAAAAAATATCAATAACACAATCAACAATCGATAACACTTTCTTTCGATTTTCATCCTTCGAACTTCTTTCTTCAAATGATTGGCCAGAGATGCTAAAACCTTCATTTCAGCTTGCAATGAGTCAACATCGTCCAACTCATCCATTAATGCAGGTGGAGGTTGATGTCGAGCTTCGAGTAACTTCACTATCACCTCTGTTGCTCGATCTGAAAATTTTGCATAAACCCACTTGAAGAATTTGCACTTCTAGCTTTTTCTATACCGGCGCATCTAGGAATCTTCTCCTGGGGTTCAATCGAGTCCAAGATGTTCTTCTTGGACTCGGTAATCCACAATAGCAGAAGAACCAACCTTCTTCTTCACTTCGTTCAAACGAATTTGAGCCACTAGTGAAGCTCCTGTCATCCATTTGCATCCTTCAGCTGTCAATTTCGGGGAAAACAAGGAAATAATATGGCCGGTTAGGGTTTGCAATTGGGGAATATGTCCAATTAGCCGATTTAGGGTTCCTATATTGGGGGGAGAAAGGTTGAACGATGTCGTTTTTGCTATAAGGGCTGACTGGACTCTCCGACTAGCTCGACCAACTTTCTCAGCATCGAATATTAATAAAAAAGAGCTACATCAGATTTCTGGTATGCCATGTCAGCATTGGCACTCAAGTGATCGTTTTTCAAAAAAATTGGCACCAAAGTAATTCGAAAAAAAGTTATGACACCAAAGTGATCGCCATACACAAGTTATGGCACTTATAGTGTCTTTTTGCCCTACTAAAACCTTTCTTTTCCATTTATAATCCCCAGATCTTGGGACACTTATGGTATCGGCGTCAAAAGTTATTATATATAACCTTTTGTTACACACACACACACACACAAGTATTATTAGGATAATATCCAACTTTGTTTGCTCTGGTCCAAGTTCATGCCAGTGAACCTAACACTATTTCTTTTTGTTACCAACCTAATAAAGTAAAACTATAATAATGGTGAACAAGAGAGAGCTTCTTGAGCAACGTGGCACAATGAAAAGCAAGCAAGAGATGAGCTATTGAAATACTTTTCTACAACGAATCATGTGATTATTGAAATATAAAGATCAAAGTTTAAACACGATATATATGTGCTAAAAATGGATCAAAGAAATGAGGGATGGATTCTACAATAGGAGTGACTTAGAATTTGGCTCTTGAGGGAGGTTGTCATGTATATAGGGAAGTTTGTTGAGTAACTTGTGGTAATTTTTATTGATAGCACTCCAACACTACACATTAGTAACGTCATAACAAGCGATATAAAGAACTTGATGCCTGTTCGATTCAATAGCAACTAGGCGATAGGCAATGAGCTGTAGCTAATGGTCTTTAGCGATAGGATTTTGCACTTTTAGGGATGGTTCTGCCCGTCGCGTGCTGTTTTTTTTAGTGGCTTTGTATCTTGCTATTTACTTTTTCAATGTGATTTTCATTTCCGAATTCATTAGTTCTCAAATGTACTAAGAATATACGAGAAGATTTCTTTCTCACCGCAACAAAAAGGCCGAGTTCCTCGCATTGCTATGTGAAGTATTCATTGTGTCCATTAGTGTAGCCGGTTGATATATAATACTTATCAATTTCTTGCATGGAGTTGTATCACATTGTAACATAACAAAGCACTCAAATTACTAGAACAATGACTAGGATTTTAACTCATATACATCATTTGAAACTTTGATCCCGTTTCGCTACTTTGGTGTACATCTAATTATTGAATCCACTTGATAATTGTTGGGCCACTATCATTTGCCCGATAACCTGACTTCTCGAAATGAATTTCTAGGTAGGACAAATGCTAAAGTCAAAGAAGAAACAAAATAATGGAGTATAGATTATAAGTCATAGGACTAAATTGGAAATTGGCTCTTTTCACTTGATGCATCGTTATCCATTGCGGTGAACAACAAGGACGATTTCCCCAAACCATGGCCCACCATGTTCCCCAATCTGTCCAATCTCCGAAAGGCTTTGCAGGCCTCTGATTATGCCTCCATCAACGAGATTTTAGGTATTACGAACTCTATATTTGAGAAGTTTCTTTAACTCTATAAATCCAATGATTTGTTGCTTGATTCTCAGTACCGCGCACTTCGTCGAAGTCATTCGGCGGCTACTCGTTGAACTCTACCCCCTTCTTCCTCCTCATCACCGATCTCTCACTCTGCTTTGGATTTCTTTCTCTTTTTAATACTTATTTTAGATTTTATTTTGGACAAAAATGCTCTATCTTGATAGTCGAAAAAATCAAGTGATCTCCGGCCGATGAAAATTTGGCCATCTGGCGAGCTCAGGTCCTTATTTGAGACTAACTTGATCATTTCATACCCTCATTCGAAATAATGTCTATTTTGAATCCTCTTTTGATAAAATAATCCCACTTCAAACCCTTATTTGGAATTTTACCTAAGTTATATTCACAGTTTTGGATTAGAGCTTAATGGATCATTATCACACTAAATACAATCAATTCAAAAATGTTTGTCATCATCTTTCCAAAATTAGACATTTTCCCCAAAGATAAATGAAGCATCGGGTTGAGATAATAAAGAGTATGAGAAGTTTACTTGCTTTGACCAAACTATCTTATTCTTGCAACTCAACGAGCAGTTTCTCACCCCCAAGATCTGTCCTCATGAGTTCCCATGACAATGGATCCAGCAGGCCAGACACACCTTCACATTGGTACTGTCAGTATTGCATTAAGCATCCATGACCGTCAAGGCTTGCCAGTGACAACTCACCCCACACTTCTTGATAGTTCCTCGACTACCGGCATGCATGATGGAACTGTTGAGGCCAAACAGCAAGATCGAGCAGGCTTGATATTGAAGGAAAGTCTCACCCAACAGAAAGAGGGAAAGACACAGAAAAAAATTGCTAATAAGGTTCTTGAATGTTGGATCTAAATGTAAGTGAATCAATCCAGCTTCGAACTATGGGAAGATGACCGATGTAGGTTAAGAATGCTAAGCCAATGTTGTGTTAAATGCATCTTCTTCAGGATAAGGACACCACAAGTACCATAATTTTTGTACAACGCTCATTTGAGTGCTATGACTTTTTTTTATTACTCATGTGCCATAACTTTTAAAAAAAACGTTTACTTAAGTATCATAACTTTTAATTGATAACTTCAGTGCCATAACTTTTTAATAGCATTCACCCAAGCGTCAAAAATCCAATGAGGCATGGCACTTGTGGTGAAAGTTTTTAAAAATTTATGACTCTCAAGTAATCGATTGAAAAATTATATAACACTTAAATAATCGGGAAAAAAGTTATGACACTCAAATGAGCGTCTTTAATTTCCTTAAAAGGAGGTCTTCATGGATTTTTTTAACCACCAAGCGAGATGAACTTGACCAAAAAGACACCAAATTCTCCTTTAGGTGCTTCAACTGCAGTATAGGTAGAAGGAGCGCCTGACCCAGGCCCCGACTTCTTTGATAGTTAAGCCATATTATACGGATCGAGCAAAGGTGCCACCAATGTTGGATGACCGGCCGACCCCCCCACCAGTAGTAGGGGGCCAACAAGCGCCTGTAGATGTATTTCCAGATGGGGAACTAGAAAGCACGCAGATTGGCCTCAATCAGTCACCATAATTCTTTTGTAAGAAAGTTATAACACTTGTTGTGTTCTTTTCCCCATCTCTTTCATTATTACACTAAGATCTTGGTTTTGGGCACCATGCTTGTCTGAAGTGACTTTTGGATACTATCTTTGACTTTCCCATCAATAAGAGCATATCACGTCTTGAAAATTCATCCATGAAATTATTTTTGGACTAAAAATTTTCACGACTTTGACCTACTTTAAAAAAAATATTCAAATACTTTTAGAATTTGAGGTATTCAACATTATGCAGATTTCAAGTCTAAAATGCTAACCAAATTTTTCTTCAGTGTCAAAAATTCATTAAAGGAATGTTGGGTAAAATATTTCAATTTGTGAATTTGATCAAAAGAGCTAATACGAAATTGTAGTTATTTTGAATGTATGGTCCTTCTTGTGATTATAGTGATGGAGGGAAGAGAAGCTACTTTAATTGAATATATATATACAAGTATTATTAGGATGGAATCCAACTTTATTTGCTCTGGTCCAAGTTCATGCCGGTGAACCCAACACTATTTCTTTCTGTTACCGCAGTAGTGAAGTAAACCAAGTATAATGGTACACAGGAGAGAGCTTCTCGAGCAATGTGGCACAATGAAAAGCAAGCGAGAGGTGAGTTCTTAAAATACAATTCTATAACGAATCATGTGATTACCGAAATGTAAAGATCAAAGTTTAAGCTAGATATATATATATGTGCTAAAAATGAGATCGAAGTAATGCCTGATGGATTCTATAAAAGGACCAACATAAAATCTAGCTCTCAAGGGAAGTTATAATGTATAAACGGAAGTATGTTGAATAACTTGTGCTAATTTGCATCTATCAATTCTAGAAACAAATCTAGAACTCACTACACATGAGTAATGTAATAACAAGCAATATACAGATCGCATCCTTCTCAATAGAATTTGTACCTATAAATAGCAAAACTAGAGCAAGAGTCATGCATATACTTTTGGGAGAAAATTATTAGGAAAAAAGAAGAAGAAATAAACAATGGCGAGAGCCAATCTAAGATGCTCATAGACGATCCTCCTCATGCTCATTTTTTCTTTTTTGGCCTATCCACAATTTATTAGTAAGGACACAAATCAGATACTTATTGGGAAAATTCACACCATAATTCTCCCGTGCCTTTTATTTGCCTACACATAATATCGGAACTACCAGAATTTCTTTTAGCTCAAAATTACCGAAAAACCAGTGCCATTCGTAAGCAGATTGAGCATTTACTTTTACCCACATTTTTTTTTATCTTCTCTCCTTTTTACCCACATCTTTTTGGGGACAAGTATGTTGCAAATCCTAAAATTTATTACGAAAGTGCAATTAAATCATAAAACTTTCAAAAAGTACAAATAAGTCCTTAAACTGGTCACGAAAATGCAATTGAGTCCTAAAACTTTCAAAAAGTACAATCAGGTCCTAAAACTTGTAAAATTGATCCAACGAAGTCCTTCTGTTGATTGCACTTTTTGATTTGTTTATACTTGGCGAAATCTGTGATTGGTTAGTCATGCCATCTCTGCTTGGTTTGATTTGTTTAATTGGATAGAATACAATGCGTAGTTTTCTTGAAATTGGAGGGGCGTACAAAAAATCTAACGTAAAGTATTCGACTTTAAAAAGAAAATGGATAGACAAAAGCCTTTGAGAATCTAAATTTATGACAGTTCTTTATGACAGGGTGGAGCCAAATAAGAGAAGGACATCCGTAATCTTCACTTCCGTGGAAACGTCTTCCGCTTAAGTAATTGTAGGCATATTTTGTATCGAGTGTCGTCTGAAGTTGGCTTACAATGGAGGTCTAACATTAAACAACAAAAGAAGCAATTGTTTGGCTAAAAATAAGAGAAGCATCAGGTTGAAACAATTAACTAGCATGTGCAGTCTACTCGCTTTGACCAACTTCTTGTTCTTGCAACTCAACTAGAGGAGTTTCGGACCCACTAGATCCGACCAAGTTCCCACAACAGTGGACTCAGAGGGGTATAAATACCTTCATTTTAGTGGTATCCGTCTTCCGGTAAGCTTCGTGGCTACAAAGGTTTGCCAGATATAGGCTCTCTCGGCGCTTCTTTAATCCAAATATTCAAATACGTTCAGGATTTGAGGTAGTCAATATCATGCATAACTCAAATCTAAACTGCCAACCAATCTTTCTTCGGTTTTGAAAATTTATTATAGGAATGTTGGGTAAAATACTTCGATTTGTGAAAAAACCAAATGAGCTAACATGAAATTGTAGTTATTTTGAATGTATGGCCCTCCTTGTGATTATAATGATAGAGTTAAGAGGAGTAACTTTAACTGTGTATACATAACAAGTATCGTTAGGATGGAATCCAACTTTACTTGGTCTGGTCCAAGTTCATGCTAGCGAGCTCAACACTGTTTCTCTTTGTTACCGAGCTAATAAAGTAAACCCATTATTAACGGTGAACAAAAGAGAGCTTCTTGAGCAATGTGGCACGATAAAAAGCAAGATGACAGGTGAGTTATTGAAATACTTTTCTGTAGCAAATCATGTGATTACCGAAATGTAAAGATCAAAGTTTAAGCAGGATGTGTATGTGTTAAAAAAAGGGAATGAAGTAATGGCAAACGGATTCCTTAGAAGGATTGATTTAGAATCTGGCTCTTGAGGGAAATTGTCATGTATATAAGGAAGCATGTTGAATAACTTTGTGCTAATTTGCATCTATCAAATCTAGAAAAAGAAACCTACAACTCTAACACTACACATGAGCAACATCATAACAAGCAATATAGAAATGGCATCCTTCTTAATAGAATTCGTACCTATAAATAGCGATACTAGAGCAAGAGTCATACATATACTTTTGGGAGAAAACAATTAGGACAAAAGAAGAAGAAAGAAACAATGGAGAGAGCTAATTTGAAATGGACGATCCTCCTCATGCTCATTGTAGCTTTTGGCTTAGCTTCTGCAACAACGGCGAGAGACCGGGTGACCAAAAGGTCGTGCCGGCATCAGAGAAGAAGGCGAAGCAACCCATTTTCACTACGGGATCTTGCCTAAGGGCACCCCTACCCCACCATCTGCACCTAGTCCCTCCATAAATGAGGCTTGTCGCAACCGTTGCATGATTAAGTCCGCCATCTAGTGAAATTTCGAAACAATTACCTGTAATTATTCAATAGATTCACCGATGGAATAAAGTTGTCATGGAGTCGATTGCGTGTTGATTTTGTTTGTAGTTGGCGAAATCTGCGATTGACTAGTCATCGCATCTTCTCTTGGTTTTATTGGCTCAATTCAAGGGGATACCCTCCGTAGTACTATTGAAATTTGATTGACTAGTCATCGCATCTTCTCTTGGTTTTATTGGCTCAATTCGAGGGAATACCCTCCGTAGTACTATTGAAATTTGAGGATCGCACAAGTAATTTAAATTAAAGTATTCGACTGTAAAGAGAAAACGGGTGAAGAGAAGCCTTCGAAAATTTACATTTACAACATTTCTGTACGATAGAGGAGTCGAGACAGCTCAAATAAAGGAGATTCAATTCATGACCAATGCTTCAATGGGATTTTCTTTTTCTTTTTTTTTTCCGACCGAGAGTAATTGCAGGTATATTTTATATCGAGATTTGGTTCAAACAAGGTTGTTAAGTTTCTTGATGTCATTTTTCAAAGATAATTGGAAAAAATGAGACGAAAGCATTTCAATATGATTCCAAGGAATTGGAAAAATGCAAAAGGAAAAAGAGATTAGAGAGAGAGAGAGAGAAATGAAAACATCTGGGGAGGGAAACGGAGGGAACTGTATTGGGCCGCCCAACAAAACCGCCTCTTAAAAGCTGCAGTTCACGGAGAGGGAGAGAGAGAGAATTGGAGGGAAGTGTTGTGGACTTCTTGTCGTGGCGCCTCTCTCTCTCTCTCTCTCTCTGCTCTGTCGCTTCGACTCTGCGCGTGGCGAGTTTTCTCTGCGATGGCGACCCAGAAGCTGACGGAGTACGAGCGCCGGAGGCTCGAGAACATCCAGCGGAACGACCAGATGATGGCCGCCCTCCAGCTCCATTCCAAGGCCTCCCTGCTCTCCGCTTCCTCCAAGCGCCAAAAGTACGCGCGCGCGCGCTCTCTCTGTCTCTCTCGCCATTTGGCCTCGTGCTTTTTTTTTTTTTTTTCTGAGCAATCCTCGGGTGCCCTTCTGGCTGCCTGCTCCGCTTCGTGCGTGTGATGCGTGCGCGCTTTTGTCGATGTTCAGGGTCGAGAACAAGGCCAAAGCCTGCGCCGTCAAGGCGTACAGGAAGGCTAAAGACGAGGCCCCGGTCGTTATTCGGCGCTCGCTCCGCCCCAGAGGGATGCCGCCGGACTCCGAGGGTCTCGAGGGCGACTTCGGTGACGCGGCCCCTCGAGCCCCAGAGTCGAACCCCAAGTTCTCGCCCCGGGATTTGGGGTCTTTCTCTATGGGCGACGCGTACGAAGGTCTGGGCTCCCGGGATGGGTTCGTTCGGGCTATGCGGCGTCTCTCGAAGAAACCCGGGATGTGGGGTTCGGTCGAAGAGGGAAGCGGTGGAGTAAAGGGGTGCAAAGACGAGATTTTGAGAGATTCAGTCGCTGGTATGAGTGCACACCCGGTAGGTCTAGGTCGTGGAGACATCAAGACTGAGGATTCATTGGGCTGCCGACTCGAGAGAGAAGGCATTAAGACCGAGGATTCATCAGAGTTCATTAGTGCACTGAAAATGGAGGACTCATTGGGCTATGGAATTAAGAGAGCAGGTATCGTTGATTCCTTAGAGTTCATTGGTTCTTTGACACTGGAGGAGGACAATGTAGCTAGAGTTGTCCCTGGAAGGGTGATGGCGGTGAAGTTTTTCCCCACCACCGAACTGAGAATAGTGGCTGTTGGAAACAAATACGGAAATGTCGGGTTTTGGAATATGGATCCCGAGAAAGAGGAGGGAGATGGCATATACTTGTACCACCCGCATTCTAGTCCAATTGGAGGGATCTCAATGCAACCATTCGACATTGCAAAGGTAGTTCTGATGCTTCTTTAGTACCTTTTTATTCTCCAGTTGTCAGTATTGATTTATCCTTTTGTTCTCAGTATTATGTCGAATTACGAATAATTTCCATGACTAGCACAAAGTTAATTGAAAGCACCTTTGTGAGGAGCAGGAATGTGGATGCGTGATTGGAACTAAAGCAGGAATTCCGTGTTTATGTGCTTCATGCTGACCATGAATTCTATATTGATCAGTTTCCCGTCATCCGGTTGGATTCAATATATGGTTATTGAATGATTGCCCATTGTACTTTTTTGTTTGTGTTAGCACCATTTCATTGCTTTTTTGAACTATACACATAGTGACCTGTTTAGTGCCTATTATACATTTCTCTTATATATTCTTAACATCCGGAAACTTTATTTCCTCACTGCCCTGTGAAAAAGAAATGAAACTGAATCCAACTTTGACGGATTATCAGATTTGTCAAAATGCAGATTAGCTGTATTGGAACTCAACTTCCATCATTGCTGTTGTTTGATTCAAATTTTCTTAATTTGTGAAAATTACATATGCTATACACGTGTCGAAGCATATATGATACTTGTGTGAACCATGAGTTCCACAAGAGTGGCAATTATCCCAAGTTCTTATAACCACTGTGCATGGTAATGATCTTGAAGTACGTTTTAGCTTGGTTTCCAATCTATGTAATTCTTGTATGTTGAGTTATGTGGCACATATGCTCTCAAACGAATTTATGATGGTTGATCTTTTGTTCAGATTTTTACCTGCTGCTATGATGGATTTGTCCGCATGATGGATGTCGAGAAAGAGATATTTGATTTGGTACATGCAAGTGATGATGCTATCTTTTCTCTCTCTCAACGACCCAATGATGGAAACTGCTTGTATTTTGGCGAGGGTCGTGGAGGTTTAAGTATCTGGGATCTGAGGGTTGGAAAATCCACTTCTTTGTGGGCTCTGCATGAAGATAGAATCAACACCATAGACTTTAAACCACAGGATTGCTTTGTCTTTGCAACAAGTTCTTCAGAAGGAACTGCTTGTATTTGGGATTTAAGGAGAATGGATGCTAAAAATCCGAAGAGTTTAAAGGTTATTGAACATGGAAGGGCCGTGCATTCTGCTTATTTTTCTCCTTCTGGTAGCTGCCTTGCAACGACAAGGTCAGTTGCAATGACTTCATAGGATGGAATAATAATTTGGACTTCTGCATGGTTGTTAAAAGCCTGATTGTGTTTTATATTTTATACTTAAAGTGGACTACCGGGTCTTTCTTTTCAGTAACTTCCTTTGATGTTTTAACTTTTAAGGTTATCTTGGTTTTTTTTTTAATAAGATAGTTGGCTTGTTCTTGCAGTTTTGACGACACTGTATGTATAGCGAGTGGGGACAATTTTGAGAAGACTTCTCACGTGTTCCACAATAACCAGACGGGTAGATGGATCTCCTCTTTCAGGTATGAATTGTTTAGGATATCCTCGAGTTAAAATACTTGCAGAAAATTTCAGATGCTGTTGTTTCTTGCGAGAGGTTGATGTTATGTTATAATCACCGGAATCGGCTGATTTGGGGACTTGTGCACTCGAGCATCACGTGTTAATGATATCTTTCATGAGCATTGAAAGTGCCTTAAAGCTCGATTATTGGCTCATTATGTCTGTTTAGTGACACCAGATGATTACCAGCCAGGTTCTGTCTTGAAATTTGAGCTCCAGGTTGGAAATTTAGGAGCAAATAAAATGGCATATTGATTTGGAGGTGCTTCTTGCTGGTGAAGTGTCAGTTTTGTTATGACAAACAAAGTCTGAATTTTTACTGTGTTTTAATAATTGCTCAATGAATAAATGCTACTACTACCATCAGAATTCATTTACACGAGAAGGGCTGTGATCTTCCCTGCTCAGAATATTTTCGCCGGATGAGTAGACTACATAGCTTATGCATTTTAATTGGTATATTGGTATTGATGGTACCTTATAGGGCCTAGGTTTTTACTAGTTTTTCAAGTGTGTATCTAATTATGTCCGGCTTCTCCATGTTGTGTAGTTGACATACTTTTTCTTCCATCATTCAACACTAGTGGTACAGCTGTTGTATGTTTGAATTAATTTAAATACCCGATAGTCTTGGGCTTATCTGCGCTTATTACTTTAATCGTACAAGGAAAACTTTACTGTTACATGAGTATTAGATGACTTGATATCTCATTTTCTTTCTGGGAGCAGAGCAATTTGGGGCTGGGATGATTCATATATCTTCATTGGCAATACAAAGAGAGCAGTTGATGTCATCTCTCCGACACAACGAAAAATTGTCAAGAGTTTGCAGAGTCCATGCATGTCTGCAATCCCCTGCAGGTTTGATGCACATCCGCTTGAGGTTGGGGTGCTAGCGGGAGCTACTGGCGGTGGTCAGGTTTATACCTGGACATCTCCATAGGTAGCGAATTCACTACAATCCTCGTCAGTTGGTCCAGTTAAGCTCTAGTGCATTACTTGTAAAATGTCAGTTTTCGTGATTCAGCTGTTGACTACTTTTGGTACTAGAAGGCTCTGACTGTCTGTCTCGCTCCATCGGGGTGTTTCGATTTTGCTCAAATTTGCTCCGAGCCTTGCAAACTTGACTCTGCATAACTCAAATGAGAAATGTATTTCCAAGGAAATCTCAGAATGGTATGTAGGGAAGCTTTTGGTTGTCCCAACGTACTATATTAAGTTTTATGCGTGGAGAGGCCTAGTGGAATGTTGAATTCAATCTTCCCGCAGTTAAGAGACTTGTTTCAAATTTCTCTTGTTTACAGAGAAGCGTATCTTTGAATCCACTTCAGGATGGAGTGGGAAAAAAAAGAGGTTCTCATTAAGTAATTGTGTTGATCTTACAACAGAACAGACGATTAAATAATCTGTCAGCAAGCCAAATCTGTGACACATAGTTAGACCAACGTGTCGCAATCTACACTACAACTCTGATCTTTGACACGCTTCTCAAATTGATGAAAGCACATTAGAATGTACACGTGCTAATAGCCAGATGTAATGCCCTTGGCAACTCATGTTTCTGAAGGTCCGGAGGTATCGTGAGTACATGTGATCTAAACTACATCTCTCACGACCTCTATAAATACCTCATCCGTTCATACACTTTTTTTTTTATTTTGTCGAACTGTTCATACGCACAAATTCAGCAGCTGCTCTGTGGACAAAAAGGCAGAGCAGATAAAGCTGAACTAGATCTTAAAGAGTCGGGCCTAATTGTTGCAGCATATTCAGAAACATTCAGAATCAAGATATGGGAAGACATTAGTTATCCCCAAAGCAATGATTTCATCTCTTCCAAGAAGTCAGTTCTACAGGTAGCAAAGTTTCATCATTGAAAAGAACAGCTTGTGCCATCAGTTTACCAAGCAAACCATGGTACAACAGACCTCTGGCACCAAGCCCTCCAAAAAACCAATATTGACAAGAATGATTCCCACCCATCAAATCGTCTATTCTACCAAGAACTGGAAGTGATCCAAGGGAAGTGAGCGGCGGCATTGCCCTTATACCTGCTTTAGCTCCAACAAAAGACCAGTCCTTGATTTTCGGGTAAATGGCAGAAGCCTTAGGTAAAAGCTGTTCAAGTGCTGTCGAAGCTTCCTCTGCTGATACATCAGATGAATAGTTTCTCGACTTCCACTCCCATGTTGAGCCTACAAGTATATCCCGGGGTCCCTGAACAGCAAGCCATACATCGGAAAGGATCGAGGGGCTGTGCTCTGGATAAGTTTCTCTGGAGAAAAGCAAAGGTGACTTTCTATTGTTTAGTAAGGGGAAAAGAGTCACCAAAAAGACAAGCGAGCATAAGTACTTTGATGCAGATAGAGAGCCAATGAAAATGACAATCGAAATACCATACTTCGTGAAAATCCTCATCTTCCCCAATGATCCATATCTTTTTCATAATGGCGGGGACAATTAAGCCCGCCATAAAGCTTTCCGCGTCACATTGATACAAGACAAATGCGATATAGTCCTTACCCAGCATTATCTGGTAGCTGCAAATGAGTGATGACCCCTCTGCATGTCCTAAGGGGAAGTCTGCCAGAGAGCTCGGGAAGGAGGTCTGCTTTGGCCCCTAGACAAACTATAACAGCATCATATTCCCCTGAATTGTCAAAAATTCAATAAAAAAGTTAGCAATACTTATTCGCTAGGTGATTTTCTAGCATAACCAACTTTTCTATTTGATTAGCAAATAAGCATATCCAACCTAACGACAAAGTAACTTGGAATACCTTCAAAATCACAGAGTCTGTCAATTGATTTCTTGTGCATGTAAAGCTCCTTTCCTCCAAAGTTTGAGGTTGACATCTCTTCTACTAAATCTTGACAAGCCAAGAAAAGTGCCTACTAAACTTAATTCAATGTAAAATGACAATAAGGGAAGAAAAAATAGAAGGAAAGATTAATCCTTGATGGTCAATACTAACCTGAAGATAGCACAAAGGATGGATATTCACCGCCTCGGGCATATGGAAGACACAGTTAAAAGGTACTTGTATGTTAGGCACCAGAGCTTCTGCAGCATCCTTGTCAATTGACTCTATTTTACAAAAGGGAAGGCAATTTTGTGCATTCTGAAGATGAACGAAGCACCTAGATCACAATATAATCCCCTAACAAAAAATTCTAACATGGTGATCAAAGAATTACATTAGTCAATATATCCAGGTGTTTTGCATCCATTGCTGGTCTTAAGATGCCCCTGCAGTAAACACCACATGAATCATCAACCAGCATTAAAAACCAATACAAAGAAATTGAAAAAGCCTAATACAGAAGGATCTAGACCACAAGAAGAAAGATGGAGTAAAAGGGAGTTACAAGAAATTAATAGCAGATTGAAATGTGGAAAGGTCAAAAAATATATGTAGGCACAAGAAACAGGTGAGATTGACAAGTCAATGCATGATGGCAGAAGAATATATGAAGACAAAACCCTCTAATATACAGCATAGAAATTTGTCGAACAGGCCTATAATATGTAAAAGACAGTCAAATGCCAGCAAAAGAAAGACTAGAAGTATGATTACAAAATGGAGTACCTTCTCCTAACAATACTATCACCTAAATCCCACTCAAGCTCCAAGTTTTGAGAATTTGAATTCCACTTATCCACCACTCTTTCAGCAATTTTTAGAAGCTTCAGACACTCTTTCCAACATTCTGCACCCTGCCAAAGAAGTTTTACTGCAAATCATAGAAAATCAGTTTACCCGCCCAATCAAAATTTAGAGCCACAATAAGAAGCTCCAATAGTAAAAGCCATCAATCAGACCGGTGATTAGTCTACAAGTAGAGGAGGTGATGAGGACCTTTGGGTGAATACGGGTGAAGAAGTCCTCCAGCAATTCCAGATGCACCACCACCAACACCACTTTCGTCATATATGTCAATTCTTAGATGCAACTCTTCCGGGCTGTGCTGCGAAAGCAAATTCCGAACCATGAACGACTTATAAAGAACAAGCCTAGACCTGATCGACATCAAAAGTACCGCTAAGCATATGTTAAAACAAATAAAGCGTACAAAATAACAGAGGCAAACAATATTTATGATCCCTGACAGGCAGAAAAGAGGATCGTAAAATCTGAATCTTCAAGAAAAGCCTGTATGGAAATTTCAAAGCGGCAACGCACTTCAAATGCTATGACCCAGCGACTGTCACTCCCAATGAAAAAGTGGAGT
Organism: Syzygium grande; assembly: GCA_024733475.1. Taxonomy (NCBI): domain Eukaryota; kingdom Viridiplantae; phylum Streptophyta; class Magnoliopsida; order Myrtales; family Myrtaceae; genus Syzygium; species Syzygium grande. The sequence goes on along the minus strand of JAMXDD010000008.1, from coordinate 36,570,816 downwards.
CGAGAAGATAACAAAGACGGGTCAGTGAGGGCAAAGTAAAAGAAAAACATAGTTGAGCTGAAATATCAAGCCTCTGAGGAGTTAAAAAAGACCACAAAGTCAGTTCCCCCACCAACTTGCTACCAATCGATAGTTCTATATCAAGGACTAGTTTTCCATGCTTCACAATATCAGCACAAAGACAAATCATCCGCCACGCCTCACCCCTCACAAATTCATACTCACAAACATCAATTTGGTCAGACTAAGCACGGGCCTTCCTAATCCTACCACAACCTACATTCTTAAACCAGCCATTAACAAGTTCTCGTGGGCATCTATGCCATACCCAATGCAATTAGCTGCAATTTGAACCGTACAAAACGCGACCTTTCGCGGCATGCACAGCAGCATTTCTTCTCCATCGCAGGTGCTCAACGTCTAATCACCTCAGCGGAAACAGACTAAGATAACCCAAAAGTCCCTTTCCTTTTATCTTTTCAGTTCCACACTTTGCACATGAAATCTGCAACAACAGTATAACGAACAGAGAGGAGTGGAGTACCCGCAGCAGATGCCAGGCGACGGAGAGCCCAGCAAAGCCAGCACCAAGCACGGCGCATCTGCATCGCAAACCCCAGGCGAACAATAAAAATCGTTCCTTTCCCGCAGAAACAAGCGACCCGGGATTCCATTCCATGGTTTTGAGTCATGGGAACGAGAAAGAGTACCTCAGAGGACGTCCGGCGAGAGAGGGGCGGTGAGTAGCAGCGAGAGACGCCATTGAAGGGGCGGTCCTCCTCCTGCTACGACGGCGTGGAGCGTAGCAGGGAGGACGCGCCGCCGGTTCAGTAGGAAGAAGCAGTTTCATATCGAACAATGCGATAAAAAACAAAGAGCGGACACACTCCAGGCATGGGGTTTATGGACTCAAAAAGCATTTCGTAATCTGCAAAGATATTTTTTTTTATATTTACAGATGCTTAAGAATATAAATACAATTTACAGCACCAAGACTTACTGCGATAAGGTACACCTTATTGAACTCGATGCGATAAGGTATGCTACTGAGATTCGATTCCATTAGCAATTTGCTAGAAGGAAGTATAATGTAAATATTCGAAAAGTAAGGCTCCACCCAATTTACTAATTATGAAGGAAATTAGTACTTTGAATCGCGATTTAGATTTGTAATTTTACTTATGAGTTGTAAACCAAATAAATATTCCATCTTTCATGTCCAAGCTGCTCAATCACGTGAGCCCCTAGCGAAACACACATGATGACACCTTTACCCAAAGCCACATATTGCAAATATTGTCATTTATTAATTATCTTTAGGCATTTGTTAACTAGACTTTTTTTTTATAGAGTACAACATAGCGGTCAAGAGAATTGTACTCTTATGACAGTTTGATGAGAAGAGAAACCGCAGGCCGTACTCAACACTACGATCCAATTAACAATGGCATGAGTTTCATGAGAAGAGATTGCAGAGCTCAAGCTTCACTAAACTTGCGGTAGATCAGTAAAGCTGAAAGCATTCATCAGGGAAACACCATGTGCAGCTCTGTTCTCTTACCCAACCTTTGACTTGAAATTTAAGACAATTTACACATTTTGACTCCTACAAAATCTAATTCTCAAACTTCAACTGAACAAACATCTGATAGTGAATAAGCCTACATGCTCGACAAATCAGGACGTGAATATTTAACAGCCACCCAGACGTAGCATTTGCTATGTTCCGCTGCCTGCAATGTTGGCTAATCAGACCCCACAACGTTGCAGTTGGCAAGTTTACTTTATGCTACTGGCCGATGCAATGTGCTCTTCAACATATCAGGCTTTCCGGAAGATGAGGCGCCTTTCCCTCTTATATTCGACTTCATCTCTTTGGTGCATAATTATGAGAGCTCTTCTCACCTGACGGCACAAGAAGTGATCAGTCAAATACCAGGATGCTAATCAGCAGCATGCCTTTTAGGGTAAAATATTTTGAAACCAAATAGTCTTAGAAAGTTGAAAATTCACAAGAAAAGGAACAGAAAACGGCTTTTAACCAAACTACCACACATTCTGGTGAATGATTACAAGTTTTATAATGAGCCAATAGTCAATTAATCAATAGAAGAAAAAATCATCCCAAAGGATAAAATTTTCCGTTTGTATAATAGGCACACAGCATAACTCCCCTATAATGACAGCCGCTGTCGGATTGGATTTTGTCAATCGTAGTAACTAGTATTAATGAGTAGTAAGATCGAGGTGGAGGTATTATGTAAATACACAATAATGAAACACTTACTATAGACTCGTTCATCCCCATTCTAGTCAGCTCATCGATCAACTTTCTTTCTGATATGTGGTTCCCAATTCCTATTCTTCTCTTTATTTGAGTTTCAGCTTGCTGTTGATGGAAATAATGATGATTAGAGACACCTCACGCAAAGAGTCAACTTAATGCAAGATGTAAATACCATGCCAGTGCTGGATCAGATCAATAGACGTGAGGGATTATTGACAAACCTTGATCTCGTTTGCCATTTCAGGTGTAAGATTTACTTGTTGATTTATCCCAGAACGTGCGGCATCCATTGTGGAAACAGTAAAAAGCCTGATTGCTTCTTGCACATTCTCCTCAGTGGCGACATGGGATCTAAAAGAATGATCAAACAGCACAAAAGGAGACAACACTTTCGTTATCGCACAAAACAAATAAGGTTAGTTCCATCCGAACCAAGAACAGGCATGTATCATCCGATTTATTCAAGAACCAATAGCCCAAGGACTGATGGATATGAGACCTTATGACACTAGGAAAACTATCTCCAATTATTTATCACTCGAGCAGTTCTCCAAGAATTATTTTTCCACCAATTTCATGCGATGAAGAAAGGCACGACTCATCAGATAATATTTCCATTTCTTATCATAGTTGTGATAGTAGAATAAATGAGATTAAACACAGTGCACAGAATGTGTACAAATAAAATGGAGACTACACGTTCTAATGTCATGCCCAAGCACAAAACAAGCTTAGCAAGTCAATAAAATAAAATAAAAACAAACAATTTTGCAATACATAAGTTGGAATGGGAAAACTTCGTTTCTTCGTTCACCAGCATATGGAACTAAAGACAGACTCTTCTAGCTTGAGATATTCCATGCTTCCTCAATTAGGCGAAATATACATACATTGCCCAAAACACCATGTAAATTACACAGGAAAAGAAAAAACATACAGATTGCTTTTTTGCCACTAAAACCATATGCAACATATTGGACAGGACAAAAGTTTCATGTGTGAAAGTTTATCTGTACATTAAATCTTACAATTTCATTCTTGCTAGAGCCTCACTTAGCCTGACAATAGCTTCCAGCTGCCTAACTGTGATAGGTATAGCAGCTGCCTCACCAGTGTCATTAGCCTGCTGCCTCATGTCCTACAAAAAGCACATGCATAAGATATCAAATCAATCAACAGCTTCGAAATATTGATGAATCAACAGTCACCTAAGGACCTCAAATCTGGTTTAAAACCATCAAATTCCAGCAGCACTCAAAGTGCACTTCATAAGTGGACCAAAGTAGTGGATCAGTTGCATCAAAATTCCCTATCCAGAAAGCCATCAACTTGCATATTTCACAAGCTCTAACCAATGGTATGTGATTCAACAAAGAAGAGTAAAGCATTCAAATTCTTGAACACCTGCATCTACTCGGCCACAAACATACCATGTTAAGAATGGACAAGCACTGGCCTTAGTATGATGACCAAGGAGAGATTGAAAAGTTTGTCATGAATGTCTCCAAATACAAACACATCCACACTTTGACCAGCTTTGGAGGACATTTCCATCTCTCCTAGATTTAACACAATCATCTCTGAAGTGTATTTTCACTAAGCAAGTCATTGTATCACCTGATCAACTGGAACTATACTTGAGAACATGATCATATAAAGTGGGGTGACAAAAGACGACAGATACCTGTCTGATCGTAATATAACTATTCTGCAGCAACGCAGATGCTGATTCTGACAAACGAGGATGGCATTCAGCTCGACAGTATTGTATATACCTGTACAGAGGGCAAGCCAAACAGCTCAACGCCCACACATAGTTAACCAAGTGGAAATTCATGAAATTGACATGCAATTCATAAGACTGTTACCTCTTCAGCCAGTTTTCCTCTTTTGAAATTTTACTATCAGCTGAGGCTGCATTCGCAGAAGCGTGGACTTTTATAATATGGCTTGCTATGATCTGAAAGAGGGTATTCTCAATTGAGTTATAATTAATTGCATGCTTTAAAATCCATATGCATATATGACGCTCTAACACGTATTAATATCTATTTCCTCAGAAAATGAGATTCTTGAATGCTTCTGTTTCCACAATCAAGTTGAACAGAAAGTCACTATGCAAGTTGCAGAGAAAACTTCAAAATTGCATCTCTCTTCAAGCTTAGCTGACCCTGTAGAATTGGAAAAACTATATGAGCAATGAGGGTAGGTTACCTTATCTTGAGTGTACATCCTGACATCTTTAACAATAAATATCAGATCAAATCTAGAAAGGATAGTTGTCTGCAGGTCAATATTGTCCTGTGCAGTCTGGAACATGAAAGGCATTTAATCAATAATAAGCAATAACTAATATCAACTAAAGGGAATAAAAGTTATGCAGACAGACCTTCAGGTCATCATAACGTCCTGATGGCGGGTTAGCAGCAGCAAGAACAGATGTTCTTGAGTTGAGGACTGTTGTGATTCCTGCTTTGGCTATAGATATGGTTTGCTGCTCCATGGCTTCATGAATAGCAACTCTGAGTTCAAAGAGAATTTTGATTAAGGTAAGAGTTCAGAAAGCTCCTTAATTGATGCTCACAAGGAGATAGGTATCAAAATTCAGTGTAAATTACCTATCCTCTGGTCTCATTTTGTCAAACTCATCGATACAGACCACACCACCATCTGCCAAAACCATTGCTCCTCCTTCAAGATAAAATTCCCGCTGAATGGAACAGATATTTTCAGCATAAAGTCAGGACTTTCTATATTGTGAAGGAAGGGCAAAATGACCCATCAAGTAATCAGGACTCACAGAGCTTCCATCACGGATGACTGATGCTGTAAGACCAGCTGCGGATGAGCCTTTTCCTGAAGTATAAACAGCAATTGGGGCTGTCTTCTCAACGAACTTAAGAAACTGAAGAAACATATGGCAAGTCAGCAACCACATTGTGGCGATAATGCATAGACTGGATCTAATAAGAAGTGCTCTCCAAGAAAAAAGAAAAGCAATTTGTGTGTTCCTTAATCCGGTGAGGACTTCATTAACTAATATTTGAACCCCTCAAACAAACAGCTAAGGGACTAACCTGTGATTTGGCTGTAGAGGGGTCCCCAAGAAGCAAGACATTGATGTCGCCTCTTAGTTTTACACCATCAGGCAAAACCTGATGTTGCAAGGGTATTCGATTGCATCATTAGTTCAATAGCAGTCGAGTCTGATAGATATCAATATAAAGGCAGAATAGATAATAGCGTACCTTTCTTGATCCTCCAAATAAAAGACAGGCCACTGCCTTTTTCACATCATCATGACCAAATATAGATGGGGCAATTTTAGAGCAAATGTGTTTGTATGCATCAGGTTGTGCGGCAATTTTTTTGAACTCTTCTACCTAAAATAACACACGGATACATCTATTACAGTCTGTACACAATAACAAGAAACTTTCTTTGCCCACATTAACAATAGCAGCATATCAGGTTCAAGTGACATGTCATGAAACCTAAAAAGTAATAATATCCTCAAGTTCCCATATGAAGATTGGAGAAGTACGTATAACAGAGAAAGCATGCTCTTATTGTTCAAAGTGTATTTGCGGGAGGAAACAGGCACAGCACTTCATAAGCCAAAAAACTACCTCTTCAGAGGTGAAAGCTGCTGGACCTCTAGAGTTGGCCTCATTTGGCTCTTCCATGCCTACAACTCGGATGTATGGCTGTCTCACAGCAACAGCTCCTCTGTGGCTGCACAAAATTACACCACCCAAGATTTAGGACCAAAAGTAAAACCAATAGAAAGGCAGCTATCACCAACCAGAATGGCACAGCATATCTTACGAGGTGGATGAATTTGAAGATTGAAAGATGCTATAGATCCCCATGATGCTCAATCTTGTGCCAGGTACAATTGTTTGAACAAGGTGGCGATCCACAGAGAGAAGAATATTTCTTGGAAGCTCCCCAGTTGGTACATCCTTCCATCAGCAAAGAAGAAGGCCCACTAGTCAAACAGAAGTCAGGTTTTCTTGCCTATGCAAACTTCGTATGCATTGAGAATGTTACCTCAGGGTTTTCTTGCAATTTCAGCGTCTGTTGATCGACATATTTGCTCCTATCAGGAACCACAAGCCATGGATCAATTGGACACCTATCTTCTCCAGGCTGCAAAAATTCCACTTGCAATGAGCTGGAAGACACCATGCGAAAGTTCAAAGAGATTTAAGATAAGGAAAGACAATGAACCTGTGGGATATGATCACATGATCTAGGAACAATGGCACCACCAAGACCAGGACGGCAGGGGACCATCTTCACATTTCTACAGTTCTTGCACACCAAAGTCACGTAAGTAGCTTTAGCCTTGGTCCTTGAAGCAGCAATGGTGATTCCTGCTATTTTCACAAGCTTCGATATGTATTGAGCCTACAATAACAAGAGCAACCTCAGAATAACAGAATAAAAAAGAAGAGATTTGATTACAGAAATCAAACAAGTCCATACTTTTCCCTGTAGATACTGGATGTAAAATGCAATAAAAAAATAGACACCAAAAAATTTCATTGTCCGAATTCACTTGAGCGAGATTAAGACACAACGTATAATACAGTGTAGCGCCAACCAAGAAAAATGACAACAAAAGAACTCCACTCACCCCGACAGACCGCATAGACACGGGATCCTCCTTCGATGTCAGCAAGATCTGGACATCCCTAGTCTCCGGCTCCTCCATTTCACCCGTCTCTCCGGGCACCTTCGACTTCAAGCTCACTAAAACCTCCGCCGCTGCTGTCTCGAACTACAAGAGGCAAGATACAGAATTATCATCTAAACCAAAGCAAGCAAATGAATCGACTCAATCAATCAGAAATTTATAAAATAAAAAAAAGAAATCCTCCCACGAGGTCTAAAAGTATTCAAATGCAAGCACTCGCGGTATATACTAGAAAATGGTTCTCGAAATGAACCCCAAAAAGCTCCTTCAATTCAATATCACCGAATCTCATCAACATCAACACAAACAATCATCGCTCTTGACCAACTCCAATTGAATCCCGGAAACGAAATCCAACCGGCAAAAAGACAAATAAAAAAACCAATCTTTCTGAGCCAATTGCCCTTACCAGGGGCAAGTAATCGGCGGGGGAAGTGCGCAGCAGCGACGGGAGGTCGGCGTCGAACGCGTCGAGGTCTTCCAGGTCGACGGCGAGGGACCTGGGGTCGTGGACGAGGCTCTCCCGGTAAGGGAAGGTGTTCTTGGAGGTCTCGAACCCCCGGATGAACTCCTTGAACTTGCGGAGGACGGAGTGGCGGGTAGCGGCGGCCTCCGAGGCGTCGGCGCCGGCGCCGTCGCCGAGGACCTGCGCCTGGTCGCTGTAGTACACCGCCCCTTCGTCCCACCCCGACATCCTCAGGCGGCTGCTCCGATCGGGACACGATCGATCGGATCTCCCTCTCTCTCTCTCTCTCTCTCTCTCTAGAGAAGGAAGAGGGCGAACGTTTCTCTGCTAGGGATTCGAGGAAGAGAGAGAGAGAGAGAGAGGAAATGGTGGGAATCTGGGAGAGAGAGAGGATTTTGGCGGGAAGGATATGGCGGGAACTGTACGGATGGAGCCGTGGGCACGTGCGGTGCCACGTGCATAGCGAAGCGAGGCGTTTTCAGGGAAATCAATCGTGAGACTCGTTCATGTATTTTAATGTTAATAAGATGATCGGGTAAATGACATAGAGGGTCGCCAAACTTTGGCCAAATGTGCAATGCCGTTTCTGAATTTTTAGTTTGTTCAATATAATTTTCTGGTTAACATCACCTTTAAAACTATTAAGTTAATAACATCTAAATTGATCAATAATTTACCGTAGGAACTTTTTATTGAAAGTAGTTTCATGGTTAAGCTTGGAATCTACTCACGCATGGCTGTGACTGGTATCATGTGTTTCTGCGCATGTATTAATTCTTATTTATATGTCGCGGGATGCTTATAAAGTATTGAAAATGTTCAGAAACCATTCACGTATGCATTTTGGTGTGGGGAGAAGTTGGGGTATTTGGGTGGGTGCCGTCCAGTGTTGATGGTATTCACTTGTGTTATCGGATTAGTCGGGACGGGGCATACCCTGGTTGGCTAGGGTACTGCCGGTATCGCTCTCCCGCAGAGTGGCCTATCCGAGTTTGGGATCGTCACCGGGCAGCCGATGCAAGCTCCTTGATCTTAGCACTGCATTCCTGTCTTAGCTTGCTTGCAATGACTTATACTACTGTACTCACCTCTGTGCATGCTAGATGAAGTTACAATCAATAAATGCCAGTGAATTTGAAACATCTCTTTTTGCATGCCATCCGTGTCATCTAATCGCATCAAATCAAACCTAATTTACTCCTCAAAATGGGCTGAGAATGGAAGTGGAACTTCCTTTGTCCTGGATGCGCGGCACTCTCCGAGCCTTCTGGCGACAACGAGTCAGAGGCCTTGTTTCCTAGGCCGGAGCTTTGCTGCTTCTCGATTGATCCGGGTTTCACCATGGGACCTTAGCGCTCACAAACAAAGACTTTGATATGAAAGGGCAGGGCCAGCAATCATACTGTCTTTGGGATGTTCAGTCTCAACATACAGGAATGTCTTTCTCATTCATGGAATTACCACAGTACCACAGGTTTCACCTCTGTAATAAAGAGAGTCGATGTGAAAATGAAAAAAAGTGATTCCATTATACCAACATGTTCTTTACAAAGAATGCTGCGCTAGCCACCATATAATCTACACCCTTGAGTCGACCACGACTCCGAGAAATGAGCTATTGCTTGTGAGACCCTAACCAAAATTACATATTGAAGGAACACCTGGTTAGCAAATTCTACTGGACGCACTGTGCATATATACACGCCTAATCTCAACGCTTTTCACGGGACAGATTAACATCCCGGCTACTGATTTACAGGATATGTTAAACAGTGAGATTGATCCTACTGGTCATTCCAGGCAGCAACAGCGCAGCTAAAGAATCTCTATTTGCATGTAATTCCCCAATCTCCTCGACAAAAAAGTCTTAATTCTCCTTCATTTTATTTTTATGGACGTATCCTTCGTGTCTTAAATACCAAAGAGCCCCTTCCGCTGCATGCTCGGCTGCAGCTTTCTTTGTTTCCCTAGGATCACTAAAGCTTTCCAAAACCATGCCCGGCGAATCTTCTATCGCAACAACCACCTTGTACCAGAACCTGCGGAAAGTTTCAGCAAAGGAAATCCCAGAAATAGGCATTCATTAGGGAATTACATAAGTCAGACAAAAATTGCAACTATGAGGCCAGATTCAGAGACAAGGGAAAACCCAGGTATTTGTTGTCGACAGATATATCCTGCAGATCTTCTAATGTCATGTTTATCTTTCACATAGATATAGTACTAACATTGAGCTAAAATGATTCCACCCATTTCAGAATGTGTAAATGATTGTGTTTGCTCAAAGAATGTCAAATAAGAATTCCTAACAGCATAATTTTTAACCATGATATGTGACAACCATAACTCACTGACTTACAGCTTTGAGTGTCCTGGTCCTTCCTCTTTGCAACACTCAAACTCTGGCGGTTTCCAACAATTAGCAACACAAATCTCATACAAATGAGATTTTGCAGATCCTTTGGGAATCGCACCTGAAATTATTTGAGGGGTTAAGAGGCTGCCATGCTCATCTTGATGGCTAACAAAAGTGATAACAGAACATACCTTTTCTCCGTGACTCGTTATCACATCTGGTATCAGCACTCATCTCATTGGCATCACTTCCGGTTGCTGTTTCAGAGAGTGACAAAGGCTGTTTACCAAGAGGAATTATGCTTGGGGAAGAAGATCTGGACGCTTCATTGACTGCATAAACTTTGCGGCTACAATTCATGTTAGAGGGTGCCACGTTGATGTTTTCAGATCCATTAACATCAAAAGACATTACATCTACAGGAGCTTCATCATAGCCTATTAGTCCGGCTTCCATTTTACGGGACGACTTCAATATTTCCTCAAGAGACTTGGACTTCGGTGTGTAACCTTGAGCCTGGTTATGTGCAGTTATTGAGGTCCATCAGGTGAAAATAGATAGTGGGTTAAACTTACTACGTATAGTCAGAATCACAGATCAACAAATTGGAAAGGCAGGACCATTAAGGAACAACCCACTCAACATAAATGCCAACAGGTAAATCTCAGCGTAGAGATTTATCAAGAGAGAGAACTTCATCACTTGTCAGATGAAGAAATTAGTTTATAGGATAGAAAAAATCTAGCAAGATAAATCTCTACGCTGAGATACATCAGGTAAATGCCAACAATTTTGCCGATTCACTTGAAAAAGAACCAGCTGACAAACTGGAGAGAGAAGAGAACACACGGACAAAAGTTCCATCATGGGTTGTATCAAAATTAGTTTGGAGAGTTTATCTGAAATGTCTGCATGTTCTAGACATGAATTTGATCGAAATCATATACATTATATTTCGATTACTGTGTTGTTCTTCCCCCAAAACTTCAGTTTCTCATTGAAAATATAAATAAGACGTAAAAGCCATATGACTCCCAAAGGGGTCAATCAACTTGAAGGCATAGTGAAGTACAGCAAAAGATGGCCTAAAATGAAGGAGCATAAAACGTGTACCTTCAACTGTTCAATTACTTGTTGTGCAGAGCTCCTGAGAGCATCTTGTTTATTTAAGTTGGTCACAGAAGCCATAGCACATTCATCCTCGCACGAAACTTTTGTTTCAACTGAATATGATACACCTTTCTTTGATACTAAAAACTGCAGATTCAGATTACAAGATTGACAAAGTTCTTGCAGTTCCCGTTTTGGGTTCAGCTGAAAGTTGGAAAAGCTCATGATTGGATCCAGAAATGATAGCATTATCTTCCAAACAGAGTTCAGATCGAATCCCGTGTCAAGGAGAATGGCACCAACGCAAGACTCTACCAAGTCTCCAAGAGCCTAAAATTTTGAAAATCAAGATTTAATCACCCTTACTGCATTAAATCCCAAGATCCTCATGTTTAAATTAGTAATGGAGATGGTTATTCATGCCAAATCATCAGACAATATGTAGCAGAATGAATTGCGCATGGCAAAAGAACTGACATGAACTTCAATTAGAATATATATGCTGTTCATCAACATGGAAAGTTGTAACATGCACATAAAATATCTTGGAAGAACAGTGGTTTAATTATATGTTGAATTTCAATTATGACGGATCCAACGTCTTACACTTTAGGTGTGAGGGAGATTACATCTTAGATGTATATATTTTGATAACGTCGTGGATTCTTTGTCTTGTAAATGAGATCACTCTGTAATGGGTTGGCAGTTGGCACCCCCCTTGGTCCATCATAGAGAATTTCTCCTTATAAAAGAAATCATAATCCTGTCCTCATAATTATTTGCTTTCCTTGAAAATCATAAAAACAAAAGCCAATTATGAGCTTTAGGACTGGTAGTTTCAATGTAGAAACCAAAAATGTCTAAGGTTCATGTCAGGAATATATACCGAAAAAAAAAAGGACATCAGAAAAAGTAGAATTCAAAGCCAGTCAAAATTCAAAAATCAAATGATAGTGACTAAGTCCGAAGATTCTTAAAGAGATGAGATGTTTACTAAGATCAACTGACAAAAGAATCAATTTGTTTAAGTTGTGATTGTGAACACATTGTCCTTTCACTCTCCCACCCAAAGTCTAGGGCAAATTGCAAATTGCAAATGCTACAATGTTTAGAAAATAATCATGTGCCTAAGTCTCCATTTTCATCTCATTTTAACTTCTTCCATTTTCGTCTCATATTAACTTCACTTACCACCCAAAAAGTTTGCTGATCAAAACACCCATCTTGTTGCCAAGAAAAGCACATTGAAAACTAGACAATCAACATTTTCCAATTCGGTGAAGCATCTTCTAGTTAGAAAAAGACATAACAAAGGAATCCACTGTAGCTTACCTTCGGACATTTTGGCCCCTCAAGAGAACCCTTCAATGATGCCAATCTCTTTACAAAGTCCACATAGTCTTTTATGACCTCAGTGAGGCTACTGGAATCACAAAGAAGAAACTTATGGAAGGACCGATCAACTGCAACATTAGCAAATGCCTTATTATTGACAGCCAGTGATCTCAAATCTGTCAATTCTCCAGGCTTCAACTTTGGATATGCAGAGTAGAGATATGATGTGATCAAGTAATCCAGGACGGCATCTCCAAGAAACTCAAGTCGCTGGAATAAATTATAGAAGTATCAGATGTGCAAGCACAATACCATTCAATTCTCAAAAGCTGCTTGAAAGGATGGAGTTGAAAACAGAGGATAAATTCATTTTGAAAAAAAACAGTGCGATACCTGATAACAGCCACCACCATGTTTATTGTAAGAGGGATGAATAAATGCTTGAAGAAGAAGACCTCTATGACGAAACTTATATCCTAAATACTTTTCAAGTGAGTCAATGTCTACACAGTCAGCCAGAGTCAGGTATTGGGTACTTGCAATGCAAGCACTGATAACTTGCGATGCATCAAAGTGAACTTCTAGGCCAATCCATCTAAGGAAAGCAGTTGCGGCTTTGAAACCACTATCAACTATGAATGCTCCTACAAGTGCTTCAATCACATCAGCGATAGTTTTCTTCTGCAACCAGTGGTGACCTTTACTGCACCTGACTTCACAAGCTTTTGACTGATGGGCTGCACCATTTTGATGATGAGAATGGATCATTCCTTCTGATTCCTTGTTGCAGATATTTGGACAAGGACGGCCCAGTGCAAAAAATTGGCTGGCTTCGAATGGTTGATCACGTATGTATACCTAAAATGTCAAACCTATCGACTGAGATTGCAATTTAGGGGGAAAAGGAACACATGTACGCAAAGTTTATGTACAGTATGAGCCTCACAAGACAAGCTGGATTCTGGACTTAACGCAGTACTTTAGGATCCTATTCTGGGACGTGATGGAGCAACAAGAGGTTGTGAACTGTCCGGAATAAAAAACATAAGTACACAAACTTTTGATTGATTTCACAGAAGACATCAGATATGCATCAACGTCTCACTAGGCACTGAACACCGAAGAAAGACAATGAAACACTCCAATATCCTAGATGGATGCCAAATTTGCAACCCAGCTTAAAAATGGAAATGGTGATAAATTGTCATTTGACATCTACTGCAAGCATGATATAAGATGTTTCAACAAACAGTAAGAAATTTGCTACACAAAACAATTGATATTTCAGTATCTAATATTACCTGTAAGTTGCTCTTGACAGCCAAACTGAACAAGTTAGAATTGTTTACAGCCTTCGAACGTTTCCTGGTGAGCCCACCTTCATCAAGTGCCTCATGGCGGAGAAAAAGATGTCGACCAACAGCAAATTTGAGGAAAGCATCTCCAAGTATTTCAAGCCTTTCAAGAGAAAAGCGCTCCTGGCACTTTTCCGTTGTGAGCGCTTCTAAAATCTAAGACAAGATGGTTCCTCAGTAAATAGAGTTGTTCTTCAATTTGCTAAGCGAACAATAAATTATTTGCAACATATCAAAAGCACCTCAAGCAAGCATTGAAAACAAAATTATCAATTGAAAGGGCATACTCTATTAGCAGTAACTTTAGCTCCCTCTGAGAAAGAAGCAGATAACCGGTGCTTCAGTTGAATGGCCACGAGCAAGTTTTGCAAACGATGCATGATTGATGGCAACAACGATAAAGAGCTCCCCAAATCTTTAGAGAACCCAAGTATTTTCAGCTGACAGAGCTCAGGAGGTATATCAATTAAGTATTCTTCAAGTTCATGTGCTTCTGTTTAGACATTAGACAATAGATGTGAGGGAGACAAGAGTTGCAAATATAAAAATAGCAAAAGATCCAAAATGCAATTTTGTAAATTCAGGATCCTAACTTAGGATTGAGCAGGTTTGTCAGATGATGAGGTCAAAAGTTTGGAAGGGGAATCATAAAATCCTGGAAATACACCATAAATGATGATACAAAAATAAAAAAGAGGATCACATGGAATTGGACAAATCTGCTTTTTAAAAAATTATATTTCAAGAAAATATAACTTTATCGAGTGCCTACATCCTTTAAAACATTGGAATCATATTTAAAGTCTGTACTTATGCCATGCACAATCTTCAAGACTAAAATATGCATCTTATACGAGCAAATTGAATCACGAAATGCAACATGAACCCTTGATTTTTGCCAATTAGAATCCAAACCCCTTCCTACACCAAACGGAATGAGAAATCGAATTGTCTTTGTGACTTCATTGGTATATCTATTAAGTTTAAGAAAGAACTAATTCCACGATATCTTCAGGGGGGAACCTGTAGAAAGTAGACACCAAAAAGTCACCAATGCAGGTACAATCCCTAGTTACTCATTGTTTTGTAAGAAAATATAAGGATGCATAGTTTTGTAAATTAGCTGTCAACAAGAAATTTTTCGTCAAGTACGGGAATGACAATACAGAGGAAATGCATGTTATTACTGATCCAATTGGATTACATTGCACTAACTCTTTCAACAGAGATACAGAACTAAAAACGAGAACATGGAAAGGGAACAAGAATAAAATAAGAGCCGCCATTAAAGGGAAAAAGAAAGAAAGTCAAGAAAGAGTACCTGAGTCATCTTGCTTCCGGTTATGAAGCAGGTTGCGCACTAGAAAAAGAGGCTTAGCGTGCAAGAGAGGCTGCTTGGGACGTTCAAGACGAATACCATACCTGTTTCCACAATTCAAGTAAAAGAATCCATTTCACTGGAGAACTCCATAAAAACAAAACACATAAGATGCGAGTTTCTTTTAAGGAGATGGTAACAAAATACTAGTAAAAGATGTTGACACAGCACCAACTCCAGTTACGTACGTTCTATTTATGTGTTCTGCATGGGTTAAAGGATCTGAATCTTTATATCGGCTGCCCCCGCTCTTCTCAAAGTTAATGCTAGTAATGAAGTAGAATAACTTCTTATATGGAGCATATACTAAACTATTTTCGACATCTTCACTTTTCTGCTCGGAACCATTTGCAAGTGTCAAAGGAAACCGTGAAGGAGCATCTGTCTTTGCCGTTCTGTGAGTCGGATTCCTGAAGACCGTTCTATGAGTCGGATTCCCGAAGAGTGGAGATGATAAGCATCTTCTGATAGTATTCCAGTCTACACTAACACAACTGTTGCTCTTCTGCAAAATGACTGGAAGCAACAGATAGTTGGATGAGCCTGAATTGAAATCATTATCCTGTCCCAGAGGAATAAATTCTCGTTGTAAGTCTGATCGGTCAAGGATGACCTTGAGAAACATCTCTTGGAACTTCTGCGCTTCCACAATCTGTCAACAAGTAACATTAGTACTAGGAAGTTGGAAAAGCCAAAATCATAATGCAGAAAGGACCATCATCAACCTCATCTTTATCAAATGCAACAACTGCGGATGGCACAAGCTTTGTCTTTACAGACCTACCACGAGCCAGATGAAGATCGATTTCCATTGTCTCAGCCTCTGCTGGAAGACGTGCCTTCACAAAGAGACCAAACTCTTTATAGGTCCTATCCGCAGGATCAGGACAAAATTCTATATAGTAAGTATGGAGAGCAACATTCTCCAAGCCAGACCATGTTTCCCTGAGTGCATCCGGAACTAACATCTCATGTAGTTCACCTCGTGAACCCTCATCTGCTCAATAGAAGAACCAAGTGTAAACAATCCAAAGAAAAGACCACCAACAAAATTAGAATATTTAATGGCTAGTTTAACCTTCACAACTCTCTGAATCAAAAGAGATGACCATCTCCTCAAGTTTGTCATCATCGTGCTGTGGCAGGAGAAAATCATCCAGAGCACCGAGTTTATGCAATTCTTCAATTGCTTGTAGAGAAGCTTCCTTTTTAGCAGCTTCCATCGATAGCCTTGGTGCGCTTACAATCTGGTGAATCGGGGCATTTGCAGGGAGAATAATATGGCAGACAGTACCCCCTACATCATCAAAATAATAGAACTTCGGCTTGGGATCAAAGTACCTGAGAAAACATTTCAAGGTGCCTCAATGAGTGCTACTACATGAATCATAAATTATTTTGATAAACAAAAATTAGGTAGTCAATACATCAATTGAGTAATTCTATCCAGCAACAAATGAAACAAGGGGCATACTCATCATGTAGAAGTTTCGCACAGTATTGGTAGAGTAATGAGATACTAGATCCAGAACTGATGGAAGCGCCTGAAGAATCTACCCTATATATTCTTTCCTCCAATGCACTAAAAGTCTCATCCGATGTCCGAGCAGTGATCTCCACATTCATTCGATCTTCGTCCTTCTTGAAATTATCTATCAGATCAATCTCTCTCTGATTGCCCCTACAATGTTAAGATTCTTTTTCAGAAAAATACAAGCATCAAAGCCACCGTGCATCAGAAAGAAAAGGCTATTGGAAAGCACCTGTCCACTAAGAATGCATATTCTGATTGAGGCATTCGTGCACGTCCTCTAGATTGAATAAAACTAGAGACAGTTTCAGGAGGATCGAATCGAATCACCAGGCAGCATGTCTGAATGTCAAGGCCTTCTTCACCCACTTTCGTAGCAACCAATAGATTCAACTGGCAATTAACAAGATCAGGAACTAGTAACCAGCTTGGGCCGATAGAACCATTGCCTAATGCAGAATGTGCAGTGTTTCCTTTATCACCATAAATAAAATAAGGGAATCATTGATCATCAGCAAAGGATTGTCCTATGCAGACAATCAGAGAAGGACAAACCCATATAGCTACCATGTTTGAGCAAACAAGTCTAAAACACATTCAACATCTTGGAGGATTTGAGGATGAAGCGGAGACTTCTGGAACAGACTTCTTGATAAGGGAAGAAGAACTCCCATGTGATAGGGGCAACAACACGCATAGAATAATAGGAGTGACCAAAACATAATGTGTCAGTAAAAGAAAAACCAACTATTACCTTTCCTGACTGGAAATTGTCAAGAATGCCTTTCATATTCTTCCTTGACATGCTTCTTTGTCCTGAGTGAACTCCCACAAGATAATCACACTTCCAAGATGCCAACATTGTAAGATTTTGCAGTATATAAGTCAATGATCTCGCAATAACTATCCTGTTCACGAAAACTATACACTTTGCATTTGGCTGAGACCTGGAAAGAGAGATGTGGAGTTCTATTAGAATATTTGCCAGCCATGTATTGTCTGATGAACGAAATAATTTCAGAATGAACGGTCTAAAGTGTACTTACGAATTATAATGATTATAGAACAAATTCAAAGCATGACTACCAAAGCAATACGTGCATATGAAGTTGGTTAACTAGTAAAACTTGGTAGCCATCTGTTCTTTAGCTTCCTAGAATTCTATGTCCTCAATAATCGCTAATCTGATGCCATGCTCAGCTACTTCACAACAAGTTTTTAGCTGCACTTTCAAGAATCATCATGCTTTTCATCATCATTTATGCAGTGCATCTGTACAAGACTAAATATTAGGCATTCATAACTTTCAGCCCCGAGAACAAAATTCAAATATGCAGTGATAAGTCAGCTCCCTCCAACATGACAATGCCACCCGAACCAACAATGGACGTAAGCAGAGAGAGGGGGGGCGGGGGTGTGGTGTGTGGTTGTGTGTGTGGTGTTGGGGGTGGGAAGGCATTAGTTGGAACTTCCTCAAGTAGAAAGCTAGGGAATAACTCAGGCTGTAGTTTAAACAATTAGATAATGGCCGATATCTAAGAAGCAGTCCAGCATGTTGTCTTTCATGAAATTGATCAAGTTCTAGGGCATTAATCCTTGTGACAAGGTAGACACTAGAAAACCACGTTCACAGCATCAAATCAGTCTACAGGAATCTGATTGAATCTAGAAATGAATAGTTCATGTACATTATGTAAGAAACACATTTAGCATATGATATCTGATGTTGCTAAGTCACTTTGTTAACTCCTACATAATCTTGTGTTTAAGCCTTTTGACTTGCAAATATTTTGACGAGGGGAAATTTTGAGAATTGTCACCCATCAGCAACAAACATATCATCAATCTATAGCGAACAAAGTAAACTGAAGTGAAAGAAAATTCCAAATACCAAAAATTTGTACATATATAAATGATGAAAAACTTAAAGCACTGACCTGAAAGAGGACAGTATGCGAACAAGGCATAAGAGCTTGCTCGAGAAAAGGGGCTCTTTCAAAATCGTTAAAGCTGATATGTCACCTGTGAACATACATGATAAGATTCACGTTAGAAGTCATGCAGAAAAGAAATGCCGGAGCACAAGAACTCAAAAGTGAAATTGTCATGCTATTTTTAAGTGTATGTGGGATAAGATAAAACAATAACACAACAAGTGATTCTGGATGGCACACAAGGAAAAAGACAAGCATAAGACTGCATATAGAGGAGGCTCGGTCAATTATCCAGACATAATAATACCTTTAGGGCAATCAGAAGCAAAGATACTGGAAGCCTGAGTTAAATATCTATCACATAAAGGAACATCACTTGAATTTTCTGCTGCCTCAATCAATGCATTACGCTCGGAATAATCACCTCTAAGTAGGATCTGACAAGCCTTGGAATGTGAAAACAAGTAAAGGTTAATAAATTGGAAAATAGTAGTGTCCTGCATGGAAGGGATTAAATCTCAACGAGGATGCACAGATTACATAAACAGCTCTTTCGCTTTCTCTAACGAACACTGTGAGTAGCTAAGTGGCATCATGTAGATATAAGTATAAAAACACATAAACAACACAATATCAAGAAGCAAGCACCTGAAAAGTGGACAGCAGCAAGGATGGCGTAGCTTTCACAATAAAGTAGAACAGAGGTATGGAAAAAGTTCTGCCAAATGTTCAGAACTCCAGATATAAATAAAAACCCCTTATGGTTGCCGAAAAGGCCAGTTCCATAATAGAACGGTTATGGCTTCACATATGCATGCAAACATGTTCAACATGCAAGCAAGAATAAGATCTGAGCAGTGAGAATACACATTTGTTGTTTCAGTAACAAAAATTCTCCCCGAAAGAGCAGTAAAACAAAACCAGCAAAAGAAGACAATGTCGACATCAAGTTCTTATTGTAGACTGAGAGATGAAAAAGAATAGCAGATGATAAAGCAAGATGACTAGATATCACAAAATCATACTTGTGTCGCTCCCCAAAGTCCAAGTTTCTCTGCACATATTATGATATTTTCATGCATTCTGTTGAGCATTCTTTTGGTGCTCTGAAGGATTTGATGATCATCTTTTTTCCAGCTGAGTGTTGATAGGCACTGCTCTCACCACAGAAGTGGTAAATATAAGAATCCAATTCCCCAAAATTAGGCTCATTGCAACCTGAAAGCATAACACCATACATACCTGGCGTTTAACCTCCTCGAGTTGACTAAAGCAAGTCCAAAAGGAGCCAGATGTGCCACGCACAACAGGATGATAATAATACACTTTCACAGTAGGAGATGCCACAAAGCTGTTCAATTCTTCCTTATCTTCAACTGAGTAAACCTGCAAACAAATGGAGAGGAGCGTAGAAATCAACTACACAGGAAAAGCACCCCAAGCAGGCAATTTCCCATGATGTCACAGACCATGGGAGATCCATGAAAGGATGTCCATCATTAATCATCTTGGTCTAGAAATAGCAATGTCAATGAAATTGGACAAATCCACAACATGCATCAATGAGGGTAGTCAGAACAGGAATCTTAAAACACTTTAAGAAAACCAAAGAAATGACTGCCAGGTGAATTTTTTTCATAACTTATTAATTACATATATACTAGTGAACATATGGATAAAATGTAATATCAATGAAAGCGTATAATTCAAGTTATACTTCAAGTTAGATGCTAACCTTAGCATTTAGCAAATTTTCAAGACTGTTGATGCTTCTTGGAAGATTTTCTTGCTCAGAAGCACCTGAATTACATAAACCAAGGTTAGGCCACAAAACAACAGTAGGGTGCCAGTTTAGCTCCGATGGTAGGATACTAAATCAAAAGTTAAAAATAAAAGACAGTTATTTGTAGGAGAGCATTTACAGGCAGCTCACACATATGACAGGTCAGCTCCCAGGAATAACAATTCCAAAAAAACCATCCCCATTCTCAGATATACACTTGTATATATCCAACATTATAACGATGGAAACATAAAAAATTCATTACCAAGTGGAAGATGAACCAAAATTCCACTTGATCTAATGAGAATTCTCTATTGATCTCAGCAAAGAATACCTATATATGCATCAAAACCATTTTGCTCCCATTCTCCATTTAACCAGATAGCTTTGTGTGAAGATATCAGAGAGTTGGCAGGCTTGGAGCCCACAAACTATACAAGTGATTTATTCTTTCTCCCCAATGTATCTAAACAAGTGGACTGAAAAGAGTATTGAATTCTTAAGTAATGCAAGAATAAGGGACACACTGCCGCATCAAGAAGAGAATTCAGATAAAATCTCAAGATCCAGGGATTCCGTCACTTCAATTGAAAAATGGTATAAAGCAATCTCACCTTCCAAAGAACTTCACAAATCAAGCACCTTTCAAAACAATACCGGAATGACAAACCTTACTTCACAGTTCACATAAATCGACTGACTATTATTATATCTCAAGTGAAAAGTAAGTATTCTCACCTTTTCCAACAACTGGAGATGCCGTCATGCCAAAAATCCGAGGCCGCTTCAAGAGATCAGCTTTATAAAATATCTAAAATAGAAAGAAGGTGGGAAGCGGACACCACAAGTGCGACAACTTTCGTACGGTACTTACTCAAGTGCCATAAATTTTCAATTGATCACTTGAGTGCCGTAACTTTCATACGACGTTCACTTGAGTACCATAACTTTTCAACCAATCATTTCAGTGCCATAACTTTTAAAAAGTGTTCACCACAAGCATCAAAAATCCGATGTGGCATGGCACTTGTGGCGAACCAATTAAAAAGTTATTACACTTAAGTAATCGATTAAAAAGTTATGGCACTCAAGTGAACGTTTTATAAAAGTTATGACACTCAAGTGATCAATTGAAAAAACGGCACTCAAGTGAGCGCCGTACGAAAGTTACGGCCTCTGGGGTGTCTTTTTCCCCCAAGAAGATGATATACGTAAATGACATGATCATGATAAAGGTGAAAGTTTTGTGCATTTTCAAGAGCAGAGCAAGTATCGACGTTCAATGTGACCCTTTACCCTCATAATTTCAGCGTAAGGATGACCACTTTTGACTTGAGCATGATGGCATTCGTCGAATATCAGAAGAGCAATAGAATCCATCTTGATGAAACAGTGTGACAAGCTCCGGAGCAGTATTATAGGGGTCATAACAAGAACCTGCAAAAAATTGTCAGCATTCTGTTCAGAGCATTCACAGGAGCTTCCCATCAACTGTGTCCTAAATGAATCCTGTTTTTCTTTAAAGTTCAAGAAACGACTCATAACCACAGCAAGATTGCTTTTCAAAATTAAAGCAGCTAATCAAAGTTTGTCACCAGCTTCTCCAAATAATCTTCGACTGCGCATCTATGTTATCCTAGCAGATATTGACAGGGTTGTACAGAGCCACCAAACTATTATCAATCATTTTTAACTATGCAATCTGAGTCACCTCATATTTTTCTATCTCATTTTCCCACTCTGCATGTGTCTTCAATCGCTTGGAGCCCCCGCAATAGCTGCCAACTTTTAAGTCAATTGAATCTTCTATAACCCTGGCTTGCTGCAAAGTTAGATCCACGGCCAATTAGGAAGCATGGTAAGGTCATGATAAAGAAAAAGCATCAAAATCTCGGAAATACAAAAGGATATACTGAATGGGAAAAAATGGTAGACCAGAGATATCATTTGCATAGCTTTGATCTCTGATTCAACTTTAAATGACTCACATGAATTAATTCCTGAAATCAATTCATCCTGGAGTACACCAAAAGCTTTTCAAGTAGCAAATTGGCAGTGGCTACAATTGGCCTGAGCCTTAAAGGCTCACACATTGTTGTAAAGCGATTTATTGTATCCACTAGTCGTACATTTAGCACACCAACACGAAAGTTATAAACGGAAAATTAGCCAAAAAGAAGCTTACTTGTTGAACCAACGCAACAGTAGGCGCAAGAAATACGCAGATGTTCTTGTTGGGTTTCCGTATCAAGTGACCCATCTCGTGCATTAGCAAAATTGCTATATGGGTCTTTCCACTACCAGTCCCCAGGTACACGATCACATTCTCCTCCACAGCTTTCTTGCATAGCTCCAATTGATATCTTCACCAGAATTGCAAACCAAAGGACACAGATTTAAGCCACATTTCGGGGGAATTCACACACATTAAACCCCACGAAAGGAAAAAAAAAATTCAGTCAACTGAATAACTACGAGAATGGCTCAATGATCCCACACAGGACCACGAAAGCGAGGACTACAAAGCCAAACATTCTTAAAAATCCATCCTTTTTTCTATAAGCGAAGTTTCTTGGAATATCAAAACACATGAACCACCAGGGAATCATCTTTCCCTGTCGTGTCACCTTCGCGAGGGAGAAGGGCACACTAAAAACCTCCAAACCAGCCAAATTTTTTGCCAAAGAAAAGATGACCCAACTGGGAGATTAAGCTGAAACATCGAAAAATTCACTTACTTTCTTGCAATCCTCCTCGGGTCCTTCTCCGCCCTTCTTCCCGCCTCCCAGCTCACTCCCTCGTCGTCTCCAGCAGCAGCCGACACGCCGGAAACCGGAGGCAGAGGCGAGCACGAAGAAGCCAGCAAGCCATTCGGGCTCCGCTTGATTTCCTCAGCCTCGCCGTCCGGCATGGCCGCAGCTTCCAGCTCCAAGAACCCACCAAGAACGACCCGAAAACTCACAAGAAAAAGACAGCACGGAATCAGAGCTGAACAGGGTCGGTGCGCCAAGAAGTCCGCTGGGCGTTCTTGGTCGTCAGTTGCGAGTCGCGCAGTGCGTCCTCGTACAGTTCTGGTGACGAACCGGTTCTTGGGTTTTGATTGTCTGTTGACCCAAGCAAGGAATTCGTGCGTGCCTTAGGAATCAGGTGGTCGTGCGAGAAAACATCGCCGTGTCTTTGCCCCCTATTTCATAGGACGCGGACAGTAAAATCCTTAAAACCAAATTTTTGGTATGTCGAATCCTCGTGGATTTAGCAACTCGAATCTGTATTAATGAACTGTCTTTTAAAGGAGATTAATCTAACGTGTCGTTCGATTAGGCCATTATTCTTTAGGGGTCGAGTACGGCGTATTTTCCCCACTGTGTCGGCTTATAGATATCGCGCGATCTAACTCGGCAAATAATTAATTTTCGTGTTTTTGTGTGATCTACCGGTTCTCGAGTGATAAATCCGATTCAGATGAATCGAGATGTAGTTCGTTAAATCGGTTGAAAAGGATATTGACAAAGTTGAAAAGGGTGCCGATAAAGCTAATCATTAACGACTAGCGTGGGTGTACTGTATGACCGGCACAAAGCTTGACATGTTAGATATTACGGAGGCTCGGTATCGATAATCCCGCCTCAAATAGATTGGGGTATAATTCATTAGATCCTAGCTTTTGAAAATTTCGTCTAGTTTGTTTTACGCTTTTACTAAAGTTGAAATTTCGGGACAATTACTTTAATTGGATTCATTTAATATACCCTTTTTTGGGAAATAAAAATCCATTGAGAGTCTTACTTTCAATTTTAACATCGTTGAATATATGCGTGATCACAATCAGAGAATAGTTACCACTTTGGCTTTTGCTTCCCAAGAGCCCAGAAGTACTTCTGAGGAAAATTTATAAAAAAAAAAAAAAAAAAAAAAAAGCAAGTGCCAAAGGAACATTGAAAAATATATGAAAAAATAAAAAAATCGAGGATTAATTGACACTATAAAACGCAAATACATGTATTGCCTTATTATTATTATTATTATTATTATTTGCATAGTATCCAGTCCCAGAAAATACATGGATTGACGGTGGGACCCACCAACGCAACAGGTACTTGAGGAGCAAGTCAGGAACCTAGGACCGGCAAACCAACAACATTAAAAAAAATAAATAAAGAAAGAAAGAGGGATTAAAGTGTATAGAACTTGTAGCAGAAGAGAAGATAACGTTACAAACAGTGCATCATCTTCTCCTTCTCCTTCCTTCCTTCCTTCCTTCCCCCCTACGTGCTTTCAATTCTTTGCCCGCCTTTACCGTTATTTGGCTCTTTCGTAAAGGCGCCGCCTTCCGAAAATATTTCGATAAATTACTTTTCCCGTTCATGATCTGAATGCCTTTAATGTTTGAGGTGCGTGGTCGGCCCGCACGTGAGGCGATCGAATAAACATTTTTCCGTAAGATTCGACGCGCCGCGACCTTAAAAAAGAAAAAAGAAAAAGGATTGAGCGAACTAAACCTGTCGCGGAAGAAAAGATGACATTGCGAATACCGCATCGCCTTCGCCTTCTTCTTTCCTTTCTATGCTTCTAATTCTTTGCTCGCCTTTACCGTTATGTGAATTTGGCGTAAAGGCGGCACCTTTCGAAAACGTTTCGATAAATTACCTTTTCGTTTACAAATCGTGGTCGGCTCACACGTGCAAGCAATTGAATAAATATTTTTGTACGATTCAACATGTTAGCGTGTAAAGTCGATTGAGATATATCGAGACACGTTGCTAAAATTAATTAGATAATATTTTATACCTTTCAAACATTTTCAAATAAGTCGATCATAACCTTAATGATTAACACAGTTGATAGGGATATTAGGGAATTTTCAATTTAGCACCGCACACGAATTGTTCTGAACAAAGTAGGAGAGTGATCTATTTCAAGGTAGGTCGATTTTCACCTTGAAATATGGAACCGGACTAGACGGTGTCGATTCTCAATTTGTGGGACGTGAAATTATCCTTATCCACCTTGGAACCAATTACTTGATGGAGGCTCCTTTCATGATCGTACTCGTATACAAAGCGTGTCCAATCTCTCTCTATCTTCTGGTCTCGAAATCCGAGATATAACGCATACACGCAACTGTTGGTTTTGATACCATGTGCACGGACATGACATCGGTGGAGAACTCAAATCCCCAAGTGGTCTCTCTCTATGCTCACTAAAATCTTTCTAAATTTTCTCTCCCTGCCCACCGTAATCCGAACTCCTCATTTCTTTATTATAATTTAGATTAATGTCACAAAAAATCTGAAATTATTATATCAGTATCATATTTACCTCAAATTAATTTTTGCATTATAAAAACTCCCGAACTGGTATATCCATATCACATTTACCCCAAATAAATTTTTGCGTCACAAAAAAACCTAAACTAGTATTCCGATACTACATTTATCCCAAACCGGTGCACCTGTATTATACTTACCCCAAAAAAATCCTGGATTTACCACACTTTGGGATATATGCGATACGGGTATATCAATTTGAGGTAAATGTACCACAAATGTGTCAGTTTTGGATTTTTGTTATAAAAAATTATTCTAGGATAAATGTGGCATGGGTATATACTAGTTTAGGAGTTTTTATGTCAACACAAAAATTAGTTTGGGAAAAATGTGACATGAGTGTACCAATTTAGGATTTTTTGTGGAACTACCCCTTTTAATTTTCTTTTCCTTTTGTCCCGTTAATCACGAACCCTTGTTCAATTCTTACTAATATAAACCCTCCACAAGAATTTTGCTGTCTTCTTCCTACGACAACCATTTGGGTTCTTTGTTCAAGGAGAGACAAGAAGATAAATGTGGTGAAAATAAGCGATTGAACAATAAAATAAACAAAACAAGAAAATAAGTTAGACACCGTATTTACGTGGTTCTTTTAAGGTGACCTACATCCATAAGAAGAACAGCAAATAATTCCATTATAAATCAAGCGATATAACAAATATTACAATTACATTTGAGTCATTCAAACACTCTTAATGTTTCCCAACTCCCAATTACATTCAATATTTCACATCATGTTTAGTCCAATAATTCCTTACGAAATAATATTTCAATATCACGAAGGAATTCACAAAATCTTATTTACAAGATTTAATCAGCCTCCACACTTGACTTCGCTTCAACCACTCCATAAGGAATCAATGATCCCTGTGTGTATGTGAATATATAACGCTCACACACACGCCACCGCTTATGGACGAACCGATTCTTGGGTATTGATTGTCGGTTGCCCAAGAAAGAATGCGTGCGTCCCTTGGGAATCGGGTCGCGGGAGAAAACATCGCCGTGTCTTTCCCCCTTTCCATAGATTCCGGAGAGCAATCCCTAAATCAAATCTTTGGTATGTCCTTCTGGTATGACAAATCCTCGTGAATTTCGCAACTCGGATATGAATTAATGAACTGTCTTTTAAAGAGATTAATATAACAAGGTAGATTTGGCTATCATTTTTTAGGGGTCGAGTTCGGCGTATTTCCCTCTGTCGGCCCGTAGATATCGCGATTTAACTCGGCAGATAATTAATTTCGTGCTCTGTGCGATCTATTGGTTCTCGAGTGATAAATCTGATTCGGATAGATCGAGGTATAATTCGCTAAATCGGTTATAAAGGATACTGATAAAGTTGAAAAGGGTACCGACAAAGCCGGTCATTAATGACTAGTTCGGGTGTGCCGTATGGCTGGCATAAGGCTCGACTCGTTAGATCAATAACCTGGCCTCAAATAAATCCGGGTATAATTCATTAGATCCTAACTTTCGAAAATTTAGTGTCGTTTGTTATTACAAAAGTTGCAATTTTGGGACAATTACTTTAATTAAATTCATTTAATATACCCTCTTCTTGGTAATAAAAATCTATTGAGAATCTTACTTTTCAATTTTAATATCATTGACTATATGCATAATCACAATCAGAGAATAGTCACCACTTTTGGAATGGGGAAATTTCTTCATTTGATGGCTTTGCTTCCCAAGAGTCCTCAAGTATTTCTGAGGAAAATTTATATATAAAATAGTGCCAAAGGAACATTGAAAAATCTTCAAAAATAAATAATAAAAAATTGAGGATTAATTGACACTGTAAAACGCAAATACATGTATTGCCTGGTCCGCAACATGAGGAATTACGATTATTATTATTATTATTATTATTATTATTATTATTATTGATATAGTATCCAGCCCGAGAAAATACATGGATTGAGGGTGAGACCCACCAATACAACAGGTACTTCAGGAGCAAGTCAGGAACCTAGGACCGGGAAAACAAACAACATTAATAAACAAATAAAAAGGGATTAAAGTGTATTAAACTTGTTGCAGAAGAGAAGATAATAACATTACAAACCGTGCATCATCATCTTCTTCTTCTCCTTCCTTCCTTCCTTCCTATGTGCTTTTGATTCTTTGCTCGCCTTTAATCGTTATTTGGCTGTGGCGTAAAGTCACCTCCTTTCGAAAATGTTTCGATAAATTACTTTTTCCCTTCACAACCCGACCGCCTTTCTGTTTACGGCGCGTGGTCAGCCTGCACGTGAGGCTATCGTATGAACCTTTTGCATAAGATTCGATGTGACACGACCTTAAAAAGAAAAAGAAAATGATCGAGTGTATTAAACCTGTCGCGGAAGAAAAGATGACATTTTGAATAATACATTGTCTTCGCCTTCTTCTTTCCTTTCTACGACTCTAGTTCTTTGCTCGCCTTTAGCGTCATATGACTTTGGCGTAAAGGCACCTCCTTTCGAAAATGTTTCGATAAATTACTTTTTCCCTTCACAACCCGACCGCCTTTCTGTTTACGGCGCGTGGTCAGCCTGCACGTGAGGCTATCGTATGAACCTTTTGCATAAGATTCGATGTGACACGACCTTAAAAAGAAAAAGAAAATGATCGAGTGTATTAAACCTGTCGCGGAAGAAAAGATGACATTTCGAATACTACATTGTCTTCGCCTTCTTCTTTCCTTTCTACGACTCTAGTTCTTTGCTCGCCTTTAGCGTCATATGACTTTGGCGTAAAGGCACCTCCTTTCGAAAAATATTTCGATAAATTACCTTTCTACTTATAATGCATGATCGGCTTGCACGTGAGGCAATCAAATAAACCTTTACATAAGATCTGACATGTTAGCCTATAAAGTCGATTGAGATACATTGAAACACGTTTTCAAAATTAAAAATATAATATGATATACTTTTCAAACAATTTCAAATAAGTCGATCACAACTTTCATGATTGGCACAGTCAATGGGGGCATCTAAGAATTTCCAACTTAGCATTGCGCACAAATTATTCTGGATGAACTAGAGATGATTGATTTCAACGTGGATCAATTACCTTGAAACTTGAAGTTAGACCAAAAAGTGTCGATTTTCAATTTGTGGGACCGAGAACCGTCCTTGTTCACCCTGTAACCAATTATTTGATAGAGGCTCTTCTCATGATTGTACTCGTATTTTCAAAAGAGTGTACAAAGTGTGTCACATCTCCCTCTGTCTTTTGATCTCAAAACTCGAAATCTGATGCATAAATGCAAATGTCGATTTTGATGACCTGTGCACGAACATCGGTAGAGAACTCAAATTCCAAGTGCGCGCTCCCTCTTTCCACACTTACTAAAATCCCTTTGCCCACTATAATCCAAACTCCTCATTTCTTTATTTTAATTGAGGTTAATAATAATAAAAACCCCAAGTTATTACACTCATATTATATTTATCCCAAATTAATTTTTGTGTTATGAAAACTCCTCATCTGGCACACCCATATATCAAATTTGCCCCAAATTAATTTTTGAGTTGCAAAAAAATGCTAAACTAATATACCAATGTCACATTTATCCTAAACTGGTGCACATGTATCACACTTATCTCAAAAAATCTTGGATTTACCACAATATGGGATAAATATGGCATGAGTATAAACATGCCACGGATGTGTTAGTTTGAAATTTTTGTGACAAAAAAATTAGTTCAGAGTAAATGTGACACGGATATACTAGTTTAAGAGTTTTTGTGTCCACGCAAAAATCAGTTTTGGAAAAATATGGCACGAGTATACCAATTTGAGATTTTTTATAATATTAACCCTTTTAATTTTCTTTCTTTTTTGCCCCATTAATCACGATCCCAGTTCTTATTACATATAAACCCTCCACAAGATTTTTCCTATCTTCTTCTTGCGACAACCATTTGGGTTTTTTGTTGAAGGGGAGACAAGAAGATACATGCTACGAAAATAAGTGATCAAACAATAAAATAGACAGAGAATGAGAATACTTAAATCTAGAAGCCGAAAAGGTTCTCTCTATCTTATCTCTCTCTATGTCTTCTTCAAGCTTCAGCTATGGGGGAGGGTTTGAGCAAGTCTCACCCTCCCCTCTCATTAATTTTATTTAAGTTCTTTTGTTCTTTTCTTGGTTTTTCTTCTCTATTGATCTAAATTCGAAACTCTCTTCTCCCGATCTAATTCTAGACATGAGAGTCAAACTCTCATGATTTAGTTCTAGATCTAGGATCTTTTCTCTCCTAATTTAGATTTGGGAGTTGGGGATTCAATACCCCGTACTCTGTTTGTATACAAGTGCTCTGCCTTCAATATTATTGATGATCATATGAGTTTTGACGTTTTGCAGAACTATGACTATTTGCTCTTCCAAAGTTTAGATTTGTGTTTTTTCAACCCGTTTTTGTTATCTCCATCCGGCAATGGTGTAGAGAAAGCCAAACCTAGACATGCACTACCAACATGCAACGTCGTAGTTATTGGAGGAGGACTTTCCGGCGTGTGCTCATCACTGATGGTGATACAACATCTAGTAATCGCCATCTATTATTTTGCTTGATAGATCCGTTTTTATGGAATGAGTGTGTGCTTAACTCTGCTGGTACTCCGTTAATCATCCTTATTTTTGGATTTGGCTTTGTTTTGTTGTATTTCGATTTTCTTTGTCATTGAAGTCATTGTATTTCTCATGTATCATTTTGAGCAATTAATAAAAAAAAATTTCGAAAAAAAAGAATAATAGAATATACCGAAGAAGAAAATAAATCAGATGCAAGATTTATGTGGTTCGATCGGAGTGATTTACATTTACGGGAGAGAGCAACAAAAAATTTCACTATAAATCAAACGATAATATGGAGATTACAACTACATTTGAATTACTCAAACACTCTCACTGTTTCCTAACCCCTAATTAGGCTTGATAAGTCATATAGTGTTTAGCCCCATTATATTTCATGAATAATCTCTCAATTGCACCAGGGAATTTACAAATCTTACTCAAAAGATTTAATTGAACTTAATACTTGAATTCTTAGCATAATTTTATGAACAAAACCCACGGAGAAAACTCACTGCCAAGCACTCCTGTAGTAGCGCTTTAACCTCTCTACAAAGAATCCCAGAACTCTCTCTCTCTCTCTCTCACACACCACCGCTTATGGAAGAAGCCCAAGATTGGAATATGTGGTAAAGTCCACGTCAAGTGGAATTAAGAAATAAAGTCCAAATTGGGACTTTTCTTTTTTTCATTACTTTTCCCTTAGCCAATTCCCATTTCTAAAGGGATATTCCGTGTCCACAAGTTACCCAAATTGAAAATCTGCACTTGATCGTTGTGCATCTAAAAAATCAACTTTGTGCTTTACTATAATTCATCTCAAGTTGAGTTTCCTTTACGGACTCAAATTTGAGACATAATTTAACCATAAACATGAAGAAAAAGCTCCAGGAAGCAAAGCAACAGAACAAGAATGCATTAGAGGTTGGCAAAGATTGCGAGGTCTCTTTGAGAACTTGAAGCAATGGCTGAAGAACGAAGAGCAAAGCAGAATGTTTTGCTAATTGTGAGAGCGACGAGGTTGAGTTCCCCAGCAATGCCAATGAACACTTCTATTTTTAACTTTGGAAAAATTATCAAAAAAGTTCTAAACCTTTTGCAATTATACTAATTTAATCATAAACCCTTTTTTTTTCTAATTTAGTCCTAAATCTTTTGTAATTGTGTCAATTCAGTCCATCTGGTCACTTTTGGCCCTAGCGCTGACTTGGGCGTCGGTCGGCTAACATGGCAATATTTTAATAATAATTCTTATTATTTTTCAAATTATTTTTTATTTTTTTTTCTTTTTTTTTAAGAAGATAGTGGAAAAAAAAAAGAAAGAGAAAAAAATAAAAAAATTCGAATAATTATTAAAATATTGCCACGTTAACTGGCGGTATCCATGTCAATGCCTACTGGCCAAAAATGATCGGATGGACCGAATTGGCATAATTACAAAAGATTTAGGATTGAATTGACAAAAAAAAAAAGGTTTAGGACTAAATTAGCACAATTGCAAAAGATTTATGACTTTTTTGGTAATTTTCCTTTAACTTTTAATAGAAATGAATCCAAAAAACTAGCAGAAAGTTTAAATTTTGTTCAAGAAACTTATGTAATGTGGAGACATCGAAGAAACAATACCTATAATTGACTCAGTCAAGACCTTTTAGTTGGAGTTTTTCTTTTGACCACAAAAAAAAATTAGGGTTTTGCCTTTACCCCAGATGCAGCTTTACTAAAAGAGGAAGAAAAAACAAGGCGTACAGACCTGGTCCGGTTCCTAGTGTGGAATTGGGGACCAAATCGATTATTGCCGATTCCAAATTTGTGGAACTAGGAACTGAATTGTTTCTTATGGGAACCACCTAGAATTGATCAATTCAATCCTGTCTACAGGGCATTTTCTAGGTAGAATCAAGATCGATGCTCACTCCTAGGACAAGTGTTAGTTTTAACGACAAAAGGAAGAAGAAGAAGATGCAACACAACAATGAGAATGTACTAATAAGACTGTTAATTAGGGGTGAGCTATTTCAAGTTCCTTATAGATTCCATCCTAGAATCTAAACTTAGAACCTACTCTTGGGTACAGGTTTCTTATTTTTTGGAACCTGAAATCTAACCGTTGAAATCTAGAACCTAGAACCTATTCTATCATAGGTTTCAAGGTCGGTTCCAAGGTTAAATAGGTTTTTTTTTGAGTTTTATTTTCAATTAAACAAAATGAAAATGAATGCGATAATACCGAACAAGCTTAGCATCTATCAAAGAAAATACAAAAGACTAATTTTTCTAGCATTATGGTTCAAATAAATACAATTAAAATGAAAAAGTCATTGCGTGAATCGAAACTCAACAGAATTCACGAGGGATTAGCATGTCAATCAAGACAATATCCATATCCAGAACCACAAACAAAATGGGAAGTAGGAAAAAGGAAAGAAAGATGAGCTTTTGGTCCTCAAACATCTATAAAAATTTGTTTCAAATTTTGACAACCTAAAATCAAAAGAAACAACAATAATAGCTGATAACTTAATAATAGTTTTAAATTTAAAATTGAAGTGTCACGTATCAATTATTTGCAACTGCAACTATAACCTTTTCTTTTCTCCTTCTACCATCCATTATTACCATGGTTCCAACAATGGAACCATCAAGTTCAAGATGTTTCTTGAAAAAATAAATGATGAAAATAATCAACCTTACCAAAAACAAAAACTTGGTATAGATGATAATCGACCTTACCAAAAACAAAGACTTGGTATAGATACGTGACAATGAATATCCAAACATAACAAGTTAAGCAAAGCAATGAGCATGCGAATGGTGGGTACTCAAAACCACAATAAATCGAAGGTCTAAACAAATGTTAGGAAATGTTCTACATGATAAGTTAAGCAAAGCAATGAGCATGCGGACGAAGATGAGAATTTGAGAGCTAAGAAATGAGAAGTGAAGAGTAGTAAGAAAATTATTCATTTTAGATTTAGGATTCCCGATTCCATTTCCATTGCCAATTCTTGGTTCTAGTTCCCAATTTCGGTTCTCAATTTCGGTTTAAGAATAGGGAACCGGAACCTCTCTACTGGAGAACCGAACCGTTCTACCTTGGACCCGTGCTTACTCCTACTGTTAATGCCCAATTAGCGGCCCAAATAGACAACTTGACATTATGCTGTATGCTAACATATCAAAGTGTTTATGTCCAAATCCATACGATGATATAGCTTGTTAGATAACTAGGCATACGAGATTTGAACTCCATTATGAAGCGATCCGATCCCACGACATGTCAGTCGCGAATCAAGCCCAACAAAACCATCAATCACCACTGAAGACACGCAAATGATTTGCCGATGGCCACGTTATCATCATCTGCAATGGCCGCCTTTGCCACGACCACCGCCACTCCTCCTCCTCCTCCTGCGTCCACCACCGTGGCCTTCACGAGGCTGCAAAACCATGCGCAGAGACTCTCTCACCTCCTCGCTCTCAAAACTATGTCCTGCAAAACATAAATAATAATAATAATATATCGAGTATCCCGCCCGAAAAAATACATGAATTGCAAAATTATAATTATTGTTTTATTATTATTATTATTATTTATGTAGTCTCCAGTCCAAGAAAATACATGAATTGGGTGGGTAGTGCTTTTTTAAGGAGCAAGTTAGGAACATATTCTGGTAAGCAAACAAACATGAAAAGAAAAAGAAGAAGGTATTACCAAAAAAAAAAAGAGAAAAAAAAAAAAGAGTTTATTTGCATTAAACTTGTCGCTGAAGAGAAGATCACAAAACAAATTGTGCCTCACCTTGGTGTTATTTCGCTTTGGCATAAAGGCACCTCTTTTCAAAAATCTTCCGATAAATTACTTTTTTATTTTACAATCCAACCGCCCTTTTATTAAGGAGATGAGACGTGATTGACTTGCATGTGAAGCAATCAAATAAACTTTTTGGTAATATTTGACATGTCAGCCTAAAAAGTCAATTGAAATATATCTGAAACATGCACACTTTCAGAATAAATAAGATGATGCAATAAACTTTTCAAGCATTATTTAGTAAGCCGATCACAACTTTCATGATTGGCACGGTCACTTGGGGTGTCGGGAAATTTCCAACTTAAAACTGCGTGCGAACTGGTCCAGCCGAGCATCCCCTACAAAGACTGGCAATACCCGATTCGTAACCCGACCCGAACCGACCCGACATCAGTCGCGATCCAAAAGCCCGGACACGCCATCACCACCACTAAAGACGTGCAAATGATTGGCCAATGATTTCACGCTGCGATGGCCGCGTTATCGTCGTCCGCCACCGCCGCCACCGCCGCCGCCACCGCCGCCGCCGCCGCCGCCGCTCCTCCTGCGCCTCCTCCGCCGCCCGCCACCGTGGCCTTCACGACACCGCAGAACTACGCGGGGAGGCTCTCTCGCCTCCTCGCCGTCAAAGGCCACGCCCCGCTCTGGTGCCCCACCCTCTCCGTGGGTCCGACCCCGCAGACCATCTCCTCCCTCCGGTCCCACCTCCGGCCGCCGGCGCTCGAGCCCTTCTCCGCCGTCGCCTTCACCTCCCGCGCCGGAATCGCCGCCTTCTCCGCCGCCGCCGCCGGCATCCGGGCCCCGCTTTTGTCCCCCCAGGGCGGCGCCTTCATCGTCGCGGCCCTCGGCAAGGACGCCGAGCTCCTGGACGACGAGCTCCTGTCCAGGATCTGCCCCGACCCGAGACGGATCGAGACCCTAGTCCCCCGAGTCGCGAGCCCCCGGGGGCTCGTGGGCGCCCTCGGGCGAGGCGACCGGAGGAGGATCCTCTGCCCGGTCCCCCTGGTGGTCGGTATCGAGGAGCCGCCGGTGGTGCCGGAGTTCATCGCCGACCTGGAGGCGAACGGCTGGGCGGCGGTCAGGGTCGGGGCGTACGAGACGCGGTGGCTGGGGGAGGATTGCGCGGGGGCGATCGCGAGCAGGGCGGAGGGCGAGGGGCTGGACGCGATCGTTTTCACCAGCAGCGGAGAAGTGGAGGCCCTCCTGAAGAGCCTGAAGGCGGGTTTTGGGTGGGAGTGGGAGGACGTGCGGAGGAGGTGGCCGGAGCTGCTGGTGGCGGCGCACGGGCCGGTGACGGCGGCGGGAGCGGAGAGGCTCGGGGTCGGGGTGGACGTGGTGGGCCACAAGTTCGAGAGCTTCGGGGGTGTTGTGGAGGCGCTTACCCTGAAACTCCAAGAGCTCAAGAAACAACCTTGAAATGAGCTGAGGCTGTGCTACTTGGTGATCTGTATGGATTCAAATTTGGCCCAAGAAGAAATCATGAACTTGTTTCAACAAAATCATTCCTTTGCTCTCTCGTTTTCCTTCCTCTCATAGAATGAAATCGCCGAAAAGGAAAGGAGTGTGCAATGGACTGATGAATCAGACAAGAAACTGCATGATGATGAACATCCTAGTCCAGATTCAACCAACAAGACGGCCCAAAGCAGAGAAGAGGAGGAGTGTTTCTCGTTCTGTATTTTGAAATTGAATCCTGTCCTTGGGCTCCAGGCCAAACATCTCCAAAAAGGGTGTTGTTTTTTATTTCCCATCTCCCTCAAAGATGGAAACTTCGGTGGAAACAACATGATACCGGTTTTGTTTACTGTTCTCTGTTTAAGTTGTTCATGCATGTCTTCTTCGCTTTCAGCAGAGTCAGATCTCAGGGAGCTTGATGACTTTGCTGAGTGTAATATGATCAACTCTTTCTGCTCAGTTACACAGATTTGTTCGGGTTTCATGTCACCTGATCGCAAATAACCAAGTTGGGAAGATATTTCATTTGCTTAATGCAGAGGAGAGAAAGAAGTATGACACTCGTGCTATATTCTCTAGGAATACACATGAATATAGTTTGGGGGGCTTTTAGAACAGCAAGCACTTTTATGCTGAAGATAAGAAGCAATCAAATATTCTATATTAGCTATTTGACAAAACACTCGACTTTTATGGTGACTTGGTATTACTCCTACGCAGGTGTCATTTTCTTGGTGGCTTCAACCCTGACAGGAGCTTCAGTGCATCGCTGATGGATGGTCGGTCCGATGCCCTGCTTTGAATGCAGAGCAGAGCGACTTCAAGCACCGATTTTATCTCCTCTTGCAATGAGCGATCGGTGCCGACATCATTCTCTGCAAGGATTTCCCTCACAAGAACGTCCCTTGGCTTGCTCCGTATGCTTCCCACCGCGTTTGCTGACCTCCCGTTCGTCAAAACTTCCAGAATGATCTCCCCAAAGTTGTAAACATCCATTTGGAGCTGCTCCCGTGTGGCATTGTTATCTGTCATCAAACGAGAACAGAGAAAAGAATCAATTTGATGCAGGGTCAAGATAATGAAAAGAAAATAAGCCAAGAGAATTCTGCAGATGGTATCCACCCGCTGTTAGTTTGATTCAAATGTCCATTATGTATCTGAGTATGCTCTGATTAATATTCCATTTCTGATCACAAAAGAATCGTTACTCTAGATGAACTAAAAGCTTTTGATTCCACAAGTCGTCATCATATGATGCACCTATCTGTACAGAAACTTAGGTCCTCGGTGCATAATGGCATTCTCTAAGATATGGTCAGTTCGAAATTTCTGTAGATGGCTTATTTCGTTCGGTTAACACCCGGAAATCAACTTTGTCAAACGTGAGTATTCTATAACATTAACATCCAATGCATGTACTATGTGAGGATAATGTTTAGCTCAATTTACCTGCTTCCTGGTAAGAAACTGTTCCTCCCACTGAACCTTTGTTCATCCGGACCAGATAAGCGAGTCCGAACTCGGTCAAACGCGGTTCCATATTCTCATCAAACACCACATTACTCGACTTCAAGTCTCCATGAGCCATAGCAGGAAAACAATCATGGTGGAGGAAACAAAGGCCCCTTGCAACACCCATCACAATTTTGTACTTTGCACTCCAGTCCCTCTTAATTCTCGTCTTTTCAGCCAAATTCCCGTTTGGCAGGTAATCATACAACAGATAGGCCATCTGTTTATTGTAACAGAAACCTAGCAACCTGATCAAATTCACATGCCTTGCGTTGCCCATTCTCGTGATATATTCCATCATGGCCTTCATTCTTTTTGCCTCCCATTCGATCTTTTTCACTAACACGGTGATTCCCGTGGGCAAAACGGCTTTGCATACCAAGGCAGGTAGGGGAAGTTGTTGACTCCATGGACTCTGCAGAGCTGAAGCTTTTCAGAATATCGTTAGCTGTAAATCCAGGGAGCCCGCCAAAGGAAACCATTTTCCACCGGCCTTTATTTCCTTTCCGGAAATAAAATAACCCAAAAGCTAATGCTGCAATGAAAACGATTATTCCCACACATAGTAGCAGAACCAGCATAAGCCTGCCTGTGCCTTTGCTTCCCAGTATGACCACTGAACTAGGACATTGCCTCAAAGGTTCTCCACATAGTCTCGCGTTTCCAGCAAAGGCACTTCCATCCATTGACTTGAACACCTTCTCCGAGGGGATTGAACCGGTGAAATCGTTGTAAGACACATTCAAGTATTGCAAACTCGAAAGATCACCAAGTTTTGCCGGTATAGGACCAGTGAAATTATTGTGCGACAGGTCGAGAGCCCTTAAAGCAGGGAGACTTGCGAGCTCTTTGGGTAGAAGGCCTGTCAGGTGATTGTTGCTCAGGTCAATCCTTTCGAGAGCCTGGCATCTAGAAACACTTTTGGGGAGTGATTGGAATAACTTGTTACCATTCAGCTCAATGACTGAAACTGATTCACATGAATCAAATGAAGGAATGTTCCCCGAAATATTACAAGAGGATGCTGAGAAATTCTGAAGAAATGGCAAAGACCATACCCCTTCTGGGATGAATCCTCCTAGCCTCGAGTTGTAGGAAACGTTGAAGTACTGGAGGTTTGAAGCTCGATATGTATCTGCAGGCACTCCACCAATAAAATTGTTCCTCGATAAATCTATGTACGTTATGTCAGGAAGAAGGCTGAATGTCAGAGAGATGTCCCCTGATAATGAATTATCTTCGACCCGCAGACGAACGAGGGAAGAACAGTTCGTGAGAGACGGAGGAAGACTGCCCTCAAATTTATTCGAAAACAAGATCAGTTTGAATAGAACACCTCCTGAGCAGATATCAGGTGGAACAGCACCTACCAAGCTGTTGGTGGAGACATCAATGTACTTAAGCTTCATGTTGCTCCCCAAACTGCTTGGAAGTGACCCGGTGAAGTAATTGTTCCATATGAGGAGGGTCTCAAGTGATGGAAGGGCAGCAATACCTTCAGGAACAGTACCATTCATTTCATTACGCATCAGGCTCAGCAACCTCAGATTCTTCAGCTCCGAAAAGCTCTCGGGGATCGGACCCGAGATTAGATTATCCGAAAGATCCAAGTCAGCAAGGGAGATCATTCTGCTGAACTCTCCTGGAATCAATCCGGTGAACATGTTCTTGAAGAGGAAAAGGGACTGAAGCTTGGTGAGATTGGAAAGCTCACTCGGGATCAGCCCAGATAGGTTCGCATCTGCGATATCTAGATATTCGATTGCGCTCATGTTGCCCAATTGCCACGGGATGCTTCCCTCGTAGGAATTGTACCCAATCTCCATATGACTCACTGTCTGAAGCTTCCCTAGTTCTGGTGGGATTTTCCCACTCAGGTAATTCCCAGCAAGGTGTATGAACTCGAGGCTCTTGAACGAGCCGAATTCAGATGGAATTGGTCCACTGAAGTAACTACCGGCTAAATTAAGGACCTTGAGATGTTCGAGCCCGGAGAGCTCAGCAGGTACTGGGCCTGAGAAGCTGTTGCTAAATGCATCAAGCACTCCAAGGTCTCGGAGACCAGAGACTCCGCTAGGGAAGTGACGAGAGAAGTTGTTTCTGCTGATATCTAGAGTTCTCAGCCCAGAAAGATTGAAAATTCCCACGGGAAGCTGCCCGGAGAAAGAATTGTAACTGAGGTTAAGACTAGTCACCTCTTTGAAGACGCTGAATTGCTTCCCAGATAATTCACCACCAAGGCCTTTCTTGGATAGATCAAGACCCAAGATTGATGTGGAGTTTTCATTGCAAGAAACACCGGACCAAGAACATGCAGTCACTTTCTCTTGTGAGGTTTGACCTCCAGGGCTCAAGATCCAGTCACTCAAGCTGTTCTGGTCATCAACAAGCTCTTTTTTCAGACTCAAAAGAGCCTCTGAGTATACATCTGCATCAGCAGACAAAGCTGGTTCAAAGAACATGAGGGTGACAAGAAGGTGAAGGCAGAGAAAATGGGAAATCTCCATTGGTACTTGCAGTGACCAAAATGGAGGGACAACACAAGAAAATCCCAGTGAAAGTTCAGTGGAAGATGGGAAATTTTTTTAATATGTCAGGTGAAATTCACAGACTTCACTTTTTTTTTTTTGGTTTTGGTTTGGTTTTGGGTGAGTGGTGCATGGGGAATAGAGAAAAGTTGGTTCATAAAAGGAGGGAGTGACGTTGATGATTAGTTGAAATTGAGAATATTGAGTTTACTTTTAGGAACAGAAGTGGACCTCTTGGTTCTTAGTTTATTTGGATTATGTCTGCCATTAGGGCATAAAGGTTTTATAAGTGGAATGGCACCTCTTCCTTTCTTTTTCTGCTTTTTACTGAAGAGAATCCCATCATTCTGCTTCGGTGTCTAATTCAAACTGGCATTTTGAACACTTTTATGGCTATCAACGTTGCATGAATTCGTCGATATCGATAACATAAAAAGTGATTGGACCTCGTGTGGTGCTCTCTTTTTTCTCGCTTTTGCTCGCTGAGGCAGAATTTCCTTACTTTCAGAATGGACCAGTGAAATTTCTTTTTATCTTTAAAAAAATTCTTGCGCTCATTTCTACTGAGCAAGCGAGAAAGCTTAGACATGGCGGACTTCACGCAAAGGGTTCATTCCCTCAAATCTGTTGCTGCGCAGAAGAGGAGTTGCAACGATATATTTTGGCAACCTTCGATCTGAGGACACAATATTACGAGTACTTAATTGAACACAATTGAACTGCTTCTGTTAAACTAGTTGATTCCTTTTTTTCCCTCCGTTTCAGATATGGTGTAATCGACTCTTGCTCGACTATGCCTTCTCATTTAATGGGACGAAAGTGATGGGATGACCTGGCTAACACCAAGAAAATCATCGGAATAACAGACTAAGCTTCAAATAATATCTTAAAAGGGCATTGTCAATGTACAGGGATTTCGACCAAAAAACAATTGTACGGGGATTAATTTCTTGACTGGTATTGTTATTTATAGTCAGGTTGGTCCTTCTAAGGCCTAAATGAACTAAGTTCTTGTCAAGAAAGTACTGCTCAAGCATCAAAATGAAGCACAACGGAGGTAGGAACATTTGAGTATGTAATGGAGGACTAGAGTTGTGACATTGGAAGGATGAACTGTATGCCAGTAATCTTGCATAACCCTCCCAAAGTGTAGTTGTACGTATAGAC
Source organism: Syzygium grande (assembly GCA_024733475.1). NCBI lineage: Eukaryota > Viridiplantae > Streptophyta > Magnoliopsida > Myrtales > Myrtaceae > Syzygium > Syzygium grande. The sequence goes on along the minus strand of JAMXDD010000008.1, from coordinate 36,530,206 downwards.
AACTGAGCGTAGATCTTTGTTAGGATTTATCAGATAAAGTTTGAGATGACAATTGCAGGTGCAGCGAGACACTAGACAGAGATGGAAAAGACAATGGTTGTGTTTAAAGGCATGGCCTTTTTCTTCTGATTTATGACAAGTGAAGGCTTTTTCGTGCCTTTGAAGGACTCAAAAGTTATCTCCTCACTTCACACCTGTGTACAAAGGCGATTCTCGAAGCTCTCAAAACTGCTCAGGTACAAGTAGAATGACTTAAATGTAAATAAAGGCTACTAATTTCACCCATTAAGATTGGTAAGTACAGTTTAAGTTGGTCAAAAACTCATCCTATAGTCATCCAAAGGATGAATATTAAGGACTCAATCGTCTCTCAGCTTTTTTTGTACCATACAACCAGTCTCTTACCATAGGTTTGGTTTGGGCTTGGGTTAAATAAATGCTAGGCATATCAGTGTCAGAAGACACAGTGCCCAAAAGTACTAAAATACAATACTTAAATGAGGACAGGGTCTGACCAAAAAAAATAAAAAATGAGGACAGGGAAGTTATTGTCCTTTAGTTTTTAATTACTTGCAAAAGACCCAAATGAGGAAAATCAGAATTCTTGTTGGTAAAAGGAACATAGATACATTATCTTTAACATCTAATTTTTAGCCCAGTCTATTCCCGAAAGAAAAGACAAACTTCGGTTGAGAAAGACTTGCGGCTTGTCATGAAAACTTTCACGAGAGACTCCTTCTCTTGCATTCAACACTACAGTGGGTCAAAGCAGCTGCATTCACGTGACAATGTCATGGTCATCATTGTGCTATACAGTAGGATATAAATCTTCTAGAGTACACAATGATTGATCATTGAGCTGTTTGATTAGCACCCATTAGACAAAGAGCTGTTTAATGAAATGCAGAAGAGGGATCCGTTGAGGGACAAAAAAGGGAGAGAAATTGCTGAAAAGCAGCTCTTTTTTATTGGGAGGCAGGTTCAGAAAAGACCACACTCTCAGCGAGTATCTGCGTCTTTTTAGGGGAAAAGAGGCAATTCAATTGGATTGGATTCCCATAATTTAGTCAAAAGTTGTCTTAATCTGACCCTAAAAAAAAGGCAAAACCCCCCTCTGAAAGAAATGAAACCTGACTACTGTGATTAAGCACTCTCCTTCTTTTTCATGGTGGGGATGCCAATGACAATGACCAAAGCTAATCCTGAATAATTGTTTTTTATAAAGGAGAAATGCAGAGGACAGGATACAAGATTAAAGGTTATAATCACAAAAAATCTCAAATTAATATATCTATGTCATATTTATTCTAAATTAATTTTCGTATCACAAAAATCCTAAACTAGTGCACTAGTACTATATTTACTATAAACTAATTTTCGCATCTCAAAAATTTCCAAATTTATACACTCATTATAAATTTGCCATCCATTAACTTCCATTCAATATGTCAGTTAAATTATTGACGTGGAAACGCATGTGGCAAACAACTCGAATGATTGGAAGAAGACATGGATTTGAAGTGTAAATTGAACATAAATGGATCTCTTAAATGAAGTCCTTTCAGGAAAGCCAGATTTGAAGAAAATGGACTGAGATTAGGAAATCCACTAAAATCTGTTAATTTTGCTCAAAGAACTTCCTCACGTTTCGAAAATCTATTAAAATCCTTAATTTTGCCCTAATTTTGCTCGAAGACTTTGGTAGATTTATCACGGGTGTACTGGTTTTGGATTTTTTATGCCACGAAAATTAATTTGGGGAGTAAAGTTGACACTGTAATATCAATTTGAGATTTTTGATGAAATTAATCCTAAGATAAAGAAGGGGATGCAGAAACAAATGAGGCCCCGTCATATAATAAATCAAACCATTATTAAAAAGTGTGAGGCGTTTCTCCACTTTCCATATCCCAAATTGTCTTTGGGAAAAGTCATGTCTAAAGGTTACTGACTCATTAGACAACATGCTCTCCATCTGACCTTGAGATGACTCCAACCTTGCCGAAGCTCTGAAATGTCACTCCATGATAAATCAAGTATGACTAATTTCTCTAGATGAAAACTAACAGCCACGAATGCAGGACAATATTGCCACTGAAGCCATCGCAACTCAGGAAGCAAGCTTTTGGAATCTCCAATCAGTCCAGCACCACGCACTTGAAGGAACCTTAAGTTCGGTAGTGTTTCCAATTGTTCAGTTGTGAATTCACTGTCCGAGCGGTATTTGTCAAGACGAAGGGCCCGAACGTGGAGTTTTTCAATTCCCTGCACAAATGTTGCACCAAATCAGCTAACAGTGGACCGATATCACTTTGCCTTCGTTCTACTGTGGTGAAGTTGACGCTCAGGTCAGACCAGATTTTATCAGGTACGCAAGTTTTTTTTTTTTGGGTTAATGAATAATGTCATGTAATCTTCCCCTCTGAAGTTACTGCGAAATATTTTATATATTCTTCCCGATTCTTCCCTTCTTTGGTTTACGCTATTTCTCTTATCCGATTAGAGAATCATTGCAAGAGGTCATTGCAAGGGAAAAAGCATGATGGCTCGAATAACGACTCAGAATGAATTGATACTAACACCAATTGCAAAACTAACCACTAACGAATAGGGAGTTTATTGTTTAAACCCAAAAGTTTTCTTTCCTCAACTCGATAGGAAATGTCTACCATGTATAGATGCTAAGAACATTTCATCCTAATCACATCAAGGAAATAACATGAGAATAATCTCGGCTGTGAGGTTTAAAATTGATTCCAATTGAAAGAATTCATGTAAAAAGAGAGTAGAACAACAATAGAGGTAACAATAACCTTATTTCTCTGAAGTACTTCCAAGGCTTCCTCATGGATCCACAACCTACTTCGATTCATAGGCGCATTGTAATCTTCTTGGCGAACAATTTCCCTACCAAGGTCTCTCAACTGGTCATGCATTTTCAGCTCATGATTATCTCCAATTTTTATTAGCGACATAAAACTCAATTGTTCAATTTCCATTGTTGGATAAAAATTACAGGCATCCCACATGTAGTATGCAATTCTTACATGAGTTCCAATAAATAAACAAGCAATATCCAGAAATATTTGTTTTTCCTCATTGCTCAATGTGTCATAGCTTATCCTCAATGTTTCTTGCACTTTCCTATGTGGTACTTTCTTTAACTTCTTTAATGCGTCTTGCCAAAATGCTCGGTTTTTCCCACATAGAAATGAACCTATAACTTCGAGAGCTAAGGGAAGCCCTCTAGTAGTGGATATGATATCATGAGAAAGAGACTCAAATTCACACGGAGGAGAGTCCCTCCGAAAAGCATGTCCACCAAACAGGATCAAAGATTGGTCCACTGCAATTTCCTTGAGTTCGTACTGGCAATTCACCTCAGCTTCATCAAGAATAGACCTTATTCTTGTGGTAATGATTATCTTACTACCCCTCTCAAACCAATCATGTTTCCCAATTAAAGCTTTTAGTTGATCATGGTTATCCACATCATCTAGAAGAATTAGGACTTTCTTATGTTTAAATCTAGATTCCATGATCCTAATTCCTTCATCCTTGTTCGGCACTTCATCCTTTGTTCCCAATATGTCCCATATTAATTGCTTCTGCAAACATGGAATGCCCTTGCGCTGCAAGGATTCTCAACTGTCTGCAATAAAACTACGATGCTGAAATTGGTTGGAGAGCTTATTATAGATGACCTTGGCTAATGTTGTCTTACCAATACCCCCCATTCCATGGATACCAACCATTTGGGTAGCATTGGGGTAATCATCTAGTAATCTCAGAATATCCACCACGGTATTATCAATTCCGACAAGTTGTTCGGTAACAACTAGCTGAAAGGCCTCTTTTAACTTGCTCAAAACTGTTCTGACGACCATTTTCACCAATTCTCCTTCGCGGCTGTTTGTAAAGCATTTGAGCTAAAATGCATTAGAAGAACTACCATATCCTGTTGTATCTCATTATTACCACACTAAAGCATATAAGAGTAAAAAAAGCAAGCTCAAGTTGTGAAACACACGATAGAATAGCCTCCTCTACAAGCAAGATCTGGTTGAAAGAAATTAAATAAGGTTTCTATAGAAAATGAAATACCCGTTTGCAGTTCTCTTCGATTCCCATCCCTTTAATGAAGCCACTTCTTGGAGTGCTTGTTTCCATTCGGCAACATCTTCCTCAGAATACTTCCCACTTAAATGGGAGAAAGCCTCTCCAAAGCTCCCTTTCTGGTATCGCACATCAGCCGGTTCAACCTGGTAAAATATGGGCAAGACAACGTGCCCAGCGCTCTTCATGCACTCTGTCATTTGCACGAGCTCATGAAGGCACCATTTGCTTGAAGGGTAATTCCGAGAGAGAACCGGGATGGAGATCTTACTATTCTTAATGGCCTGGAGAAGGTTGATGCCGATCTTCTCACCTTCGCAAAGCTCATCGTCATCTTTGAACACGCTGATTCCAGCATCGACAAGGCTGTTGTAGAGGTGATCCACAAAGGTTTTGCGAGTGTCCGTACCTCTGAAGCTCAAGAACACGTCGTAGTTGTTACTTCGTTTTGGAGTGGCGGACGAGCTAGACAACGCACTGGTATCGTCTGCTTTTCGACGTTTGATCTCTTTGTTGTTCTGGACAAAATTGGCTGCAAGCCAAGAGGAGAGACGTTTCATTTTTTACTCCAACAACTCTGCGAGTCTCTCTGTATGAAAGAGTAAAATGCCTAAATTTGGGCTGCCCAGGACGATGATCACGCGGAGCTGGGTGTGGTGTGTGGTGGTGGGCGGGTGGGCGGCGCCAACCCTTGGCCCACCTCATCAAATTGCTCTGATTGAGGAATCTCAAGTTGTTCTTGTTCGTCGCTTATCAATAAGCTCATTAGATAAGAAGGGAGGCACTGTTCTGCTGAAGAAATGCCTCTTTCCTCATTCTTTGGAGCACCGTTGTCATATTGAGGGATGGATCATCAGATCGGTATTCTCGTTATATTAGCTCACGAATCTTTCATTGAACGGAATCATATGATTGTCATTTATAAACTGTGCATGTTTATCATCTTATCTGATTCTTGTTCTGCTTCAATGTAGGTTGCGACTTCAGCCAAGTCCAAGGACTCTGCTCCCTATATCATAACAGGACTCTCTTTGGGGGGATCCAAATCCTCCCCTTCTCACGTTACGGCTTCTGAACACGCTCGACCTGACGAAGAGTATACTCTCCCCCCTTGTATCACCTCTGTTCAACAAGCCGTGTTGCGACATTCGACATGGAATTCGTGCTTCTTGCACGTAGTTCTTAAGGATCGATTGTTTCCCAAGATAATTCCTTCGTCCTCCCACGACTACCAAAGCATTGGTCAGTGACTTTTCTCATCCGTCCCCACCGTTCCTTTCCGAGTCTCCTAAGGCCACGAACCTCTCCCTTTTAGTGTCAATGGGAAACGCACAGGTGGCCTCTAGCTGTTCAAAAGATAAAAGAGAAAAAGCTTAAATCACTGACATCGAATTGAGAGAAAAAGAAAAGGAGAGCGAAAGAGAGTTGGAAAGCAATAAGAGAGTCGAGAGTCCGTTCGTACGCGCGAGTTTGCTCTAAGTGCTTCTCGTGGGGTTTAAGAAAATATATTGTAATAGCGAGCGTGAGCTTTATACTATCCACGAATAAGAAATAGTTGCGCTTCCCAATACTCTATCTCATGTTATTTTGATATGAATGTGTCTCGAGCCGTCTATTGCGATTTTCTCGTGTTTACCACCGCCACTGCGCTTCGCACCCAACAACTAACATCGATGAATGATACATGATATCGGCATTTGGAAGATGCACCGATCTTTCCGCAAAGCCTTCCTTGGAGCTCGTCCAGTTAGAGCCCAAAAACGAGTCAGCTTATTGAAGATTGAAACAGGACCCATTCCTAGTCACAATCACTTTCATTCTCTAAAGCCATTTCTAGAAAATCTCAATTACTCCAACGAGAGTGGTTTCGATCCTGAAGCGGTCAGCTCAAAGTGAGGTGCTCTGCCAATCTCCACCTTCCCCTGCATCCATGGAGTTTTGGACTTTCAGAAACGAGTGTGTGAGACTCATCAAAGTGAAAAAAAAGATTGAACTGTTGCGACGTAGAATGGGAGGGGCATTTCATATGGGATGTCCTGAATTTAAGTTGCTCCTTATCTAGGCCCTTTGACCGCGGGCACCACTCCTTGCCCTTGTCGGAACGGACTGTTACATCATATTTAAAGATTAATGTGCATTGAAGTACATAGAAACTGGCAAAATTTTAGCATCCTGAGAGCTAAAAAACTCAAGTTGCTAGTAATTTTCAAATGCTAAACTAAACTCTTATTTGGGTCATCTAAATATGTTTATTAGATCATTTAAGAATTCTGTAGTGCCATAATTTTCAAATTTTACTTTTGAACTGACTAACTATAATGAGAAGTTTTTCACAATTCCTTTTTCTTATTATATTTCCAAGTAATGTTAGGTTACCGGCTATTATTTAACTAGGCAAAAAGTAAAAAATAAAAGTCGATGCCCATAGGTATGAGGGGCCTTTCAAACCAACTTGAATATTTATGAAGCACTATAGCTGCAGATGTAATTCATATGGTTGTAAAGTAATATCATTTTGCCGATAATTTTATTGTTTTTATGTATGTCAATATAACAAAACATATATCACTTACTTTTGTATTCCAAGTTGAGTTTGGTTGTTGATATATATATTTTTATTGATATTTTGACAAAAGTTCCAAAACTATTCTTCCAATGCTAGTCATGTTATAGCTTTCTAAAAGCTTAATTTTTTTAACCTTTAATCTAGCGATGATATTTGCTAAATTCCTCCTATAAATTTTTTTGTAGATATTAATAATTAACAACTACCTGTATTAATAATAAGTGCTTTTGTCGCATTACGTATGATCCACATAAGAAATTATCACTTTCCTTCTTCTTCATAATTCTCTTCTAAAATTAAATAAATAACATTTATTTAATAACACTCAAAGTCTAATAAAGAATCATCAAACCATGTCAAGTGCATTTTAAAGAAAATATGTGATCTTAACACAAGCCCTCCGAAAAGATGGTGGAAGATGCTGATTGAAGTTTATCTCAATTGAAGGATGTGAATGAAGATATCAATTTACTGTGACAAAGTCATGGCACATTAATTCGGCGACTATTCGAAGATGAAATCCCCTTCGATCTACTTGGCCCATTTAATTCCGATAAATGTGTTCATACGTCAAGAGTAAATTGAGTCACCTTGAGATGCGCCATGAGTTTTGGGCTGGTAAATTGACGCTCTTAGCTTAATACATAATTAAGGGAATCCATGTCCTGAACTGTATATATCAAGATAAGTGCGGAGCAAATTGAGCAAATGAAGAACATGCAACACTTGTATTTTAAGCATTTTGTTAACAAGGGCCCGGGACGTAGATAAATAAGTAAATAAGGAAATAGGATTGACTGTCCCTCGTGATATGTGCAATTAAAACTTTGGAAATTGCATATATCTTCATTAAGTATGCTTAACAAATGCTTTAAAGGCACTTGTTAACAAGATCCATATTATAAAGAAGGGTTAATACCATGAAAAATCCCAAACTGATACATATGTGATAATTTTATCCCAAATTAATTTTTTGACCACAAAAAACTCCAAACTGATATATTTGTGACAAATTTACCTCAAACTAATATTTTGACCATTAAAAATCCCAAACTAGTATATTTGTGATAAATTTACCCTCAATTTTATTTCCGTTAAATTTTACTGTCAAATTGCTTTGTTAAATGACGCACGACAATTGATTGATGTGCCAATTTTATGTTTTATCCTCCGTTTGTCACAGGTGTAACAATTTGTGATTTTTTTTTTGTATTAATTCAATTTAACGGAAACTAACGGAGGGTAAATTTATCACAAATATACTAGTTTGGGATTTTTAGTGGTTAAAATATTAATTTGAGGTAAATTTATCACAAATATACCAATTTGGAGTTTTTTGTGATCAAAAAATTAGTTTAGGATAAAATTATCACATGTGTACCAATTTTGAGTTTTTTTATGGTTTTAACCCTATAAAGAATCAATGCCCACATAAATCACACTTACTTTGAATCTAACATGGTCATCTGAGAGATGTGAATCGCATGCTATGTACTGTGCATATGGAACTATATTGCTGTTAACATCAAGCGAATTCACATACCAACCATCGTCTCACAATTAACGGCAAAAAATCCTCCAACCCGATTATTGGGACATCTATTTAAAGATACTCTCTACACAAAGAATGGAATTCATTGGCCGAGCCTATAGATTCATTAGGGCGGAGAAGTAAAGTCGTACTTTATGCGCAGCTTCCCGTCTACTGCAGTATACTGCTCAAGAAACCCCTACACATAGTTTAAGGTTTTGATAAATAGAACAGCTGATGATCAACGAATGGCAAGTCACACGTAGTGATTGATTCTTACCATATTCCGGATGTGTTCTTGACTTGATTTCTGCAAGTTATTTGCAAACCATAAGATATGATTGATAAGTGAAGACTAGACTTGGAAGGCAAAGGGAAGGAGAAGAATTAAGACAATACTAACCTCGGTTTCCCACGTAAGGCATCGTTGACTTCATCAGTACTTGGTCTTCCATTGAATGTTGAAAGCAAGATATACTCCTCCTTCCCAGATGGCTGATCGACTCGTTTGTACAATTCGTGAGGGTAGGGGTAGGACATCCTGCAATGAAAAATTCACATGTCGTTCAACTTCATTGAAAACTGCAACAACTCCATCTTTGATTGACAGAGAGATGAAGCTCTTTGAAGCTGACAGATATTGATAAAACTGAAATATATAGCAAAAGCATAAGCATTAGCCTCTCAACACATATCAATGATATAAGACATAAAGTTCGTCTGATTCTTGCCTCAGCGAAACAAAAATCCATGATTCTTACTTCCGACATACTACGCATTCAAGCTCAGCTATCAGGCAAACCAATAGACCTTCAAAGTTAGCCAACAATCTCCTTGAAAGAACAGATAAACAGTTTCTGGAGAGTACCGATGTCTTGACATCTACACCATCGATGGCGAAGATAATGTTTCGCATACCATTGAGAATAATTTTTTCATGCATCCAGAAGAAAATGGATAGTTCCAGACACGATTTTTATTCTGAGAAAGCTTAGCAATTCTTCTGCGTTGTCCTTTTACTTTGGCTAGGCAAGGGGATGGAGAAAGCAGAGAAGGCAAGACCTCTGGTGGTAAGGACGGGCCACCCCCAATGCCAAACCTTGATTGATTTTAGTTTTATTGCATGTAAATTCAATCATTCCTTGTGCTCGAACAGTAATTCTGCACAGCCATGGCTCTAGAATATGAGGTATGTGTCAGAGATCATGCAAATTTACCTGAGAGCACCCATAATTGGGTATTGAGTTCCTGCATAATAGAGGAGCCGGAAGAAATAGCAATTCTCAAATGATGCAGCATACTCCAGTCTCTTGTCCCGTCCCATAGTCTTCAAACAAGTTTCAAGATAAAGAGAATCAGTTCAAATCTATATCCATTTGTTTCCACCACATATTAACATTGTACTTACTTGCATGATACCACTGGAACCTGGTAAATCCTGGAAAAAAGAGCCATGCTCATTAGAAAGAGGCAAAACATTAGTTGCAGACTCTGCTAAAACACTGCATGCAGGTCTGCAGACAAAATGTTAAGTGATGGATTAAGAATGGTAAGAACATGCAAGCATTAGTTTGAAGAAATTTCACAGTTTCTTAGGGTCATTTTATACAAGATTTTGGCCGATTTTGTTTGAAGAATAGCTTACCCCTGTGACTCTGTAAAACGAGGAAATATGACTGAGAGATGATTTCTATTAGTCTCAGTTTTTTTACTGACCAAATAATGACCAGCTGCTGGATATGCTTGCAGCCTCATTTGTAGGACATTATGGGACAGAAACATGGATATTTATTAACCATTCACCAGCTAACTACCTTGCTAAAGTGCAATTAGAGTCATAACCCAAGCAATGAAACTGTTCAACTTAACAGATAATTTCAGGACAAACCTTAAGCCTAGGATTGATGAGGATGACCGGACGCATACCAGCAGATTCAGTCATGCCCCTGAGATCCTGCAATCTCAACATCAAGTGGTGCTTAGCCATATAATTGCGACACAAGTAATAAAATGGACATAATTGCAAAAGGATTAGTGAACACTTCCTATCAAGCTCCTTACATCGATGATACAGTTACCCACAGCATTTTGAGGAGCCACTAAGATAAAAATGTCGTCTTGCTCGTCAACCTCTTTGGCACCTATTGCAGATGTAAGGCTTAGTAAAGTTACGCATTGTGAAATTATTTCCCAATCAAATTGTTCCAAACAGCAATATAAGCTAATGATAGAAATGCTGCTATGGATCAGAGGCGGAATAGCAATTTAACATCCAATGCATCAAATGCAAAGGCCATCAAAGCATATGAGATTAATATGTGAGCCCTCTCACTATCATAAACATTAAAACTTTAAGCTCCTAAGAGTTAAAAAAGAAGGAAGAGAGAACACAACTTGTAAAGTTGAAAGTATACACTAATCGCATGTTGTGCAAATTCTTGCATGGGGTTGGATGTCAGAGAGGAACTTGGAAGTCCCACACCATGTATATTTGGATCTCTGCAAATATTATGACAACAACCACTTTGTCCACCAATGACCAAGGAGAGAAGTAGTCAATGGTATGATCGCCCTAATCTTTTAACAGGCATATGTCATTTAGAAAAACTCACTTTCCCCAGCCATATACCTATAGATCCAATCTTGACAAAGGTTCCTAATGCACCATGATCTCCCCAATCCATGAACTCCAATATCTTGCGAGTACCAGCTAGCTGCAGTGGCATTCCAGCAAGAGCACCTTCTCCCATGGACCCTTGAACGCAAACCTGCATGAGATGATTTTCTAACAAATATGAATATAAACGGGTAACCGACACCTAATCTTAACATAGGAGAGGCAAAGGAACTAAGTCAGATATACCTTGACACGTTTTCCATCGTCAGCAAATGAAAGAGCAATAACCCTGACAAGTTCCATCAGAGTACCTATTCTATAAACATCCTGTCCAGATTGCATCACTAAAATATGGTTAAATTCCTATTATCTGTTTGATGAAGGACCAAATATTCTCATACAATCCTCTTACCATTTCTGGGTTTAGCTCTGGGATATTGATTTCTACCTGAAATGTTGACAAGAAGAGCAGCATGAGCTTGGCTTTGGGAGTAACATGCATATGTAGATGAGGAACACCGTAATAAGATGAAACAGGGTAAAAATCTGTTTGAGAAGTTTCCCCTTAAATTTCCAGCTTTGGATTATTTTTTTGTCAGTAAAAAGAGGATCAGCTTGATTTTAAGTATCAAAAGTCGTGTGTGGAACTATAAGAACATATAAACATATAGAAAATATGACGACTTAGGATATCTAAATCTCTGGTTAGTTTCTTTCTTCAAGTAATTCAGCACATGAAAACAGCACCAAAGATGAATATCCTACCTTTAGTCTTGTTTTTCCATCATATATGGCTCTCTGCGTAGCTTGAAGCACATCATCATAGAAATATGTTCTGATTTCTCTAGAGTGAGGAATGTTATTCAACCTAGTAGGCATTCCCCGCCATTTACCCTGTAGAATGCTAAAGCAAAATAAGGCAAGAATATAGCACAGATATTAATCAAAATTCTGCAGATCCATGATGCAGCTTTCAAACTAGGAACAAGGATAAATATATAGTATGATGAAATACCTCCTTTTTAGTTGCCTGATTTGATGGCAGTGAGATCCCAGATACAGGGTTCCCTGAAAGAAACGTCACAGGCTTACAAGACATTGGGATTATGTAACTCAACATTTATGAATTGCAACATCAACCCTTTTCTTTGATAGATACCTCACAAAAGGACCGGGATCAATTTTCTCAGCAAAGATAATAATTGTCCTACAACACATTCCTTACCAGTCTTTCCACAGTACTTCCTTCAGCTAAGCAAAACTAATCCTTTACATTGTGCTATACTTCTCATCCTCTGAATCATTTATAGCTGCCTATACTTTCCCAAGCTTTGCTACTTAGTTGCTAATTCTACATCAACACATCCTTTCAGTCAATGAGTGGAAGTCTCTATCCTTCATTTCTTTCAAAAAATTGGTGGCCTCCCACTTCAAGGAAAAGAAAAAGAAACTCATGATTGAAGTGTCAAAGTAGAGTGATCCCAATTGCAGTTCGAATGATATTACTCATACCTAGTTTTGTTGTTTTTGCTTTATCGTTTTGCACCCTTGACAGCAGTGAGTCTACTTCACTGAAAACCACATCTTTGGGACGATTTCCATCAATCTGCACTCTCCAAAATGCAATCCATGACGGGTCATTACCATACAATTCTTAATGATAAGTAAAAGAACAAGTCAGTTGACAGCAAGTGAGGACCTTATTCATTACGCTCAAGTAAGTCGATAGTATAGCCTGAGCATTTTTCTTGTATATTTCCAGGCGTGACTTCACCTAATACAAAAATCAAAGAGAAATTATACAATAGAAAACATTGGTAGGCGACCAAAAGTAGCTAATCAGGTCTATGCACAACTCAAAGGAACCATAAGCTGGCACGTGTCATAGACTCCTAGTCACCAACAGATGTTAATGCTTAGTACTTAAGAGAAAACTAAATGGTGCTGAGACTGCAGTTAAACTCTTATGTAGATGTAGGAGAAGAATGATAAGATAGTTTCTTGTCATTATTAGAGAGCAACTAACAAGCCATAAATAATAATTGTCCCCAAATAAGCTGTCACCTTAAGCTCTATAAGAAAATCTCCCACTCGCTCAATCCTTCTCCTTTCCCCTGTCCAAGCACCGTCAGCCCTTAAATTAATCAAAATGGGCTACGCAGTAATTCTAGCAATTTCCTATAAAGTGCGACAACTAGGGGCATAAATGTTACTAGGCAATAAATGTGCTCGAGAGCCTCAAATTTCTCTTGTTTTAGTATACGATTACAATCACTAGACAGACATAACATTATGAACTTGAACAATGTCAGAGTTGCATAATCTTCCAACTTTCCTTGACCGTTTTACGCCCGTGCAAGATACTGAGTATGAAAAGACAAGAATTCAGAGTGATTGAATGCATCTCCTCTTCTTTCTATAAGTACTTAAGGTCCCCTTTTTTGACCATGCACGGTTGTATCTTATCCGCATTATAATGGATGCCAATTTTAGCTAATGCGAAGAAGATAAGATATCTCAAATTGCAAGACATAGGCAATAAGATAACACACAATATGCAAACCATGAACTAACAGCCAGAGAGGCAATGACAAAAAAGTGATTCTTACCTTTTCCTCTGTGTCATCAGGACGGGTAACAAGTCTAGCTTTAATCTCCTCTGTCTCTGGAGGAAAATTTGTAATATGGTAAATCTTCCCTGTCATTGGGTCTAGCCGTCTACCAACACATCTGTCGATTAGAATTTCATCAGGAACCTGAGTATTAAAAATATCGTTTACGTAAATGTTCAACTCAACTGTATTTGTGCTCATTATGGCAAGGAAACCAAACAGAGAATAGTTACAGATGAAGCAACTAGCCTTTGTGAGGACTAGCTCTTGCGAGGAAATTTGAGATTTCTCACAAACATGGAAGATTTGAAACTTGACAGTAATAAGGCAAGCATATAACAAAATCCTGGTTATCTCCATCTGGTTGTAAAAAAGTTGGAGCACCCACACTACCAGTTCTTGATTGATGCCTGGTGTCAGAAAAACAATGAGCATGTAGTACTTAGCTTGTTCACAAATCGTGCTCACCACATGGCATCAAACATTCTAATGGGAACAACATTAATCCATTTGAAACACTGCAGCCAGCAATAAATTGTGACAAGTTCAGTATTTGTGAAAGGTCACTCCTCCGTAGGCACTAGACTGGGTTCTAGCCTGTACTAGATATCCAAGAACACAAACAGTTGTCAACTTCCATATTCATAAACTGTCTCCCATTTCAAGGGAATGATGGAATTTTGGATTTGTTCCTCTCTCAAAAAATTCCCTCTGGGAGGTACAAAAAATTCATTATACTAACTAGTGGCCCGATTCTAGCAATATGCAAGGAACAGATTCTATGCACAAATAGAGTAGAGTATAAAACAGGTGCAATTAAAAAGCAAAGATTGTGTATATGAAGGGGTCTACATACATCTAACACAATGTAAATGTCTGGTCTAATCTTCCTTTCTTCCAGGCTTTGTGCTTGAGCATAACTCCGAGGAAACCCATCAAGAAGCCACCCTTTTTCTTTAGCATCTGGAAGTGATAATCTTGCCACAACCATCTGCAAAACAACAACTTGCCAATCTGCTTGAACTGTCTAAACCAGTAACACATTGATACCATGCAAGATGCTAAAGTTATCCATACAGCCGTCACAATCTCATCTGGTACAAGCTTTCCCGCATTCATGAACTCCTTGGCTTTGTTTCCGATGTCAGTCCCAGCAGATACTTCAGCTCTCAGAAGATCACCGGTGGATATGTGGACCAAGCCAAACTAAGAAGATTCAAGAGAAACTTTAAGAACATCCTACTCCAATTATTGTAAAAGTAATCTATTCTAAGAGACCTTTTTCATCCACCAACTGCATTTTATGCAAGGGAGAAGACTGCTCAGAGTAGCTTGCTAATAAAGAAGGAGAAAAGCATTGAACTAACATCATGAACTCTAGTAAACTTCAGCTGAAATCATAAGCACACAAATCAAAGTTACTATCGAGACAAAATCAGCCTTGTTGGTGAAGGATCAACGAAACCCAGTTGAGGCCGTGGCCTTGCAGTGCTAAAGTGCTACAAGTAACCATATGATACTCTTTTATAACAAAAAAATCAACAGTTTTGCATCTTTTTTTTGGGGGTCAATTCTGCAATGAAAGATATAAAAAAAGGATACCTTCTTGACGATCGATTCACACTGGGTCCCCTTCCCAGATGCTGGCGCACCGGATATCATCACCTTCAATGGCTCACTAGCCGAGCAGTTCACCTCCAGTCCCTGCCACACAAGAACCAATGAAACAGCAGCACAAACACACACCCACAAAAGCAAAAAAAAAAAAAAAAAAAAAAAAAAAAAGAAGCAAAAAGAAAAATTGCCCATCAGCGAGCAAAACGTTACAGACCATAGATTTCGGCTTCGCCCTCAAACGGGTTCTGGCGGGCGCAGAGAAGGAGAGGACGTGGCGAGACCGAAGCGGAGTCGGTCGAACAGACGAAGATGAAGTTGGAGGAGGAGGAGATGGGGAGGAAGAAGGGTGGAGAGAAGGAGCGGAGAGACGGGGCGGAGAGGGAGATGGGGAGGCGCCGCTGCTGCAGTGGAGAGACGGCAGCGAAGCTTGCAACATCGTCGCGGACGAAGGAGAGGCAGAGAGAGAGAGAGAGAGAGAGAGAGAGAGAGATAGGGTGGGAGAAACAGAGCAAATGGAATGGCGAGATGAGGCGCGTGAGAAGGATTTTTGTGTCTCCCGATTTTTGGCGGGGGCGAAGGGTGGCAAACGGACCATCCACGTGTCGCGGTGGAAAGGGCGGGCCCGGATGTCCGGGCCGGGCTCGGGCTCGGGCCGGGCCCATGTGAGCCTGACTTCTGGAGGCCTTTCCAGGCCCAAGATTGCGGGCCTGCTCAAGTGCGCAAATCTGCCGAGAGAAAAAGTATGGGCAACCCAGATAATGTCCTGATAAAATGGATTGAGGAATGTAGACACATCAAATGGGTGGGTCGGGTTGGGTTTGGGTCAGTCAAACCCATTAATCCGGATTTATTGATGCAATTTTGTTGACCCATACCCGCAGGCCCATACCCAACCCATACCCGATTAGACTCATATTGCTAAAATACTTTCATATTTAATTAAATATAGGAAAATTCATACCTAAGCTGAAATGGGAGTGCAGAATAAGTGAGTGCAAGATTGAATGAGAGTGAGAGAAAATGCATTGAGTTTAAATCGGTTGTAAACTCATTTATGACCCATTTGCGACCCATTTATGACCCATTTAACACTAATATAAGACTTCTACCCATTTATGACCCATTTACTAAATATAACTAACCCATTTATGATCCATTTACTAATAAATGGGTTAAGAAATGGGTTTATGACCCATTTTGATGTGTCTAATCACGAGTGTGGGATTCAACTCTCAGATAAAAAAGTCAAAGCAAAAGTCAAAGATTAAGAAGAATTAGAAATAGGATAGACAAAAAATGAATATATTGGCAACAAGAAAAGGAGAATGAAATTGAGGGAATATTTGATTTTTACTTTAAATGCTTGTTTGTTTAAACTTAAAGATATGCAAAAAGGTTTTTTCCGCTTTCCTGTCAAAGTCTAATATGTTATTGGAATTTGTAAGAATTTATGGAGAAATTATATGCATATCCAAGGTATTAATATTTTATATGACGTGAAGGTTTTATGTATTTCAAACTAAAAAACAATCAAAATTCATGTAAGAGTGATAAGTTCTAGGGTAGGTCTGAAAACCGGACAGAAAAGGGTCTACCCAGTCTATGGAACCGGGAATCAACCCTATCCACCTTGGAACCGGATCGGGCCTGTCCGAATCGGTCGATCAAGGTCCTCGAGAACTGGCGGTGTTATTTTTTTAAAATGTTTTATGTTCTATCTTAAAAGTTCCTAAAAATATTGAAAGTTAATTTAGTGTAGGATGAAATTACTAATCATAGGCAAGTTACTAGTAAAAAAAGGGATTACAACCACAAATAATTTGTACATTTTTTCCTTGATGAACAAAAACATATATATTATACTCTGAGCGAGTTCCGCTGGTTTGATCCAATTCCTTCCCAAAAACTAGGAACCAGACCAATTCCCACGAGAACCACCCAAAACCGGCCTGATTTATCGGGTCAGGTCAAGTTCCCGAGGTGGACCAAGACCGATGCACACCCTAGATACATGCGTGTAAAGATTAAAATTATGCAAAAATTAATAAAAATTAAAAACCAATATTTGGAAAAAGATTAAAATGTGCCGGAAGTAGACCAAGTATTGCCTTTTTTTTTTTTCCTCCTTTTTTGGTCTGACCCAAGTATTGTCACATGTGCTACCAATGTTTGACTAGGGTTTCGAACGTGGAATTGGTCAGGGACTATTGAATCCCCAGATAGGCACGCCACAAATAATTTAATGAAAAGAATTAGGACTAATGTGCGGGCTTTGTGCTGATCACGTCAAAGGGTTATCCAACCTAATTAGATGATGAAAGCTGTGATTTGATTCCCGATGATCATGGTCGATATCATGATCCCACTATAATATGATCTCTTACAGTGATGCAATCATTAATTTAATCTGGTTTCACACTTGACTCTCGCGTCCTACCTCATTGCATGCAGGAGTTCCACAGGAAAATTTGATACATAGATTTGATTCTTATTGAGCTTGGTTTCCACGTTTCAAACCGAATGACAGTATTGAAGGATTAGAAGTTGAAATCAGCTCAATCATGCAATTAGACAAATTTGTTACACCCCGAAGATATTTGTTCGTTATTGATTATCTTCAAATTCCTCACTTTAAACCATGAAACGATCGTCCAATTTTCCAGTAACTTCGGTTTGGCCTTGAGATTTCTCTCAAAAACTTGTGCAGAATCGAACAAAAGACCGTCAATGAAAGATGCCAAAGTGATGAGATACGTACTCCCAATGCTTTGCCTGAGAAACTTCTTGCAAGAGGACAATTAATGAGAGGCGCTGCGATAGCTTGATTAGCCATTGTCGTGTCCAGATTGCATTAAAAGATCGCGTGAGATCAGCTTCGACGTCTCTTCTCGTATCTTCCATTTAGCACTTAAGGTCCAATAGTGACGTTTATGGTGATGATGATGATGTCTACTTCTACTATGGTTTAGGGTTTCAAGAACAATTGTTCGACATTACCAAGTAACGCAGACAATAATATTGAATCAGCCGATTATCATATTGAATCGAAGCTCTGCCCTAATCTCTCAATCATATTAAGTAAACTATATGATACAAGCCAATATAATTCCTTCAACATGTCACTTTAACTAAGTGTTTTTTTTGTTTGCATCTGGGGGAGATCCTGTCTAGCATGAACCTTGAAAGACTATGACCTATTTAAGAGTCATGAAAAATGAAGAGCAAGTCTCCCAGATGGGCAAGAAGCGCAAATCTCCAAGAAAGCTAGAAGATAAAGACAGCGGACATGACGGTGGTTGCCGAAGATTTCCCCGGTAACATGGTCAATCAGGAGCCCCGCCCTTTCAGCCCTCAGTGGTCGATCTTTAGGGTTCCTGCGCACATTCGTCAGGTTGATGAGAAGGCGTACAACCCTAGGGTCGTCTCGATCGGCCCATTCCATCGGAACCGGCCCAGTTTGAGAGCCATGGAAGCTCAGAAGGCAAGGTTCTACGAGCGCCTCATGATGCGAATGGCTTACAAAGATCGCGGCGTTGGCATCAAAATGGCGATGAGGAAATTGGGGCCCGATGCGAGGAGGTGTTACATGGAGGAGTTTTACGATATTAACACCGACGAGTTTGTCAAGATGATAGTTCTTGATGGTTGTTTCATTGTGGAACTCATGAGTTTGTACCATGAGAGTAATCAGGTACACAGTTAACTCCTAGTGCTAATTATTCCAGGATCTAGGATTAATAGCTGAGACGTGCGATCGCTTTAATTTCCTTTCACTACAATCAGTATCTTGCGCATCCATCATATAAATGTATTCTTTTGTATGTGTTTTGGTTGAGATTAGGACGAAGAGGGACAATTTGTGGAAGAGTCAATATTTGCAACAAGATTGATGCTACCCAACATCACCAGAGATCTTCTCATGCTCGAGAACCAATTGCCGATGTTCGTGTTGCAAGAGATCTTCAACCTCACGACGTTCGACCAGAATGCGACTCCTCTAAACAAGCTCGCCCTCCTATTCATAGAGCCTCTGAGGCCGCAGAAGGGACAATACACAGACATAAGCTTGAACGACAAGGGCGAGCATCACCATCTCCTTGCGCTATTCCACTCGAGCTTCATTCCCTCCGACGTTTGCCCCTCTCGAATCGAACGAGGCGCTCGATGGAACAGGCAAGAGAATTTACCAGGGAAGTTGTGGGTCCATGAGGCGAAGAGGCTACAGAGAGCCGGCATCCGGCTAACGTACAACCCCGGCAACCTCCTCAACATAGAGTTTGCGAATCGGGAGCTCAATTTCCCCACCCTCTTCATCGACGTGTGGACAGGGCCGCTCCTGAGGAACTTGCTGGCTTACGAGCAGTGCAACTCATTCGCCCCGCCATATATCACGTGTTATGCGATCTTCCTCAACAGTATCATCGAAGACCTGGAGGACATGGAGATCTTGCAAAACGCAGTGATTATATTCCAATAGGTGGACGAAGACAGAGAGGTGGTGGACCTCATCAATAGCCTCACCAAGGAGCTCGTGTTTGATATGCACGACATGAGCGACTACTTCATAGCCCAGCAAATTGAGGACATCAACAATTTCTGCAAATCTTGGCTGAGCAAGTGCATTTTTCAGCTCTCACGTTTTGAAATCGGCAATATCTTGTCATTTATTGTACCATTCTGATAGCTGTAATTGGAAGAAAGGGTCTCTTCACATTCTAACTCATTCTATAACACACTCGATCATTCTTTTTGTACTAACTCATCTGTCAATGTATTGCTCATGCAATTGCATCCATTGTGGTGATGCAATCAAGATCATTCTGATGATCAAATCGATCCCTTAGTTCAAGAAACCGAGACATCAAACCGATTGACTTTGTCCATCGGATAGTCATTGAATTAATTTACCACAGATAGATTGCTCTTCTTAACAGTTTTTGCATTTTGACTAAATACTCCCGATCTCATATTGCAAGTAACAACAAATAAGTGCTTTTTTTTACCGGATGAGACAATGGCAAGAACTGCATTATCGATTTATTATTGTGGACGATTTTACCGTCGTTCCAAAAGAAAAAAAATATGTATTTTATGCTATTGGGATAAATTCCTGAAAGAGTTGATAAGTATGGAAAACTATCAATAAAAAAAGTTACTTATCACCCGATCTTCCGATACTTTTTTTTTTTGATCTTCCAATACTTTATTGGCCGACATTTTTATGAAATTCCTGAACCTTTTTGAGAGCATACACATTATCAAATTTTAGTTATCTTTGACTAATTTTATAAAAGTGTCGGTGAATTACCAGCTAATTGCTTGGAAAAAAAAAGTCATCTGTCTTTTTTTCTCTATAGTTATCCTTTATTCATCAAACAGTCTAGCTTTCAAAACAACGAAAAGATATGTTCAAGAGCTATCCCTACTTCTGCGGGCGGAAGACACAACTGTAATACATAGGGACGAAAATTTGTATTTTTGTGTAATAAGAGTTACTTGCATAAGTTTTGACGGTAGAAAATTAATATCCCTATTAAAATTACCATCGACGTTGTGTGATCGTCTTTATGCGTAGCTAGCTCTATGCTTTGCATTCTCATAAGCTTGATATAACGTGCAGACGTGTAATTCTTTCGTTGGTCCAGAAATTAAACAATATGTGGCTCCCCATCCGATGTTTCATGAAACTAAATTAAACTTAGGTAAAATTTTTTTTACATGGATGTAATGTGAATAATAAGTGAATCTGTTAAAAAAGCAAAAGCAAACATTCTAAGAATTATAGTACGAGAAAGATTTATCGGTCTATGGCAGGTTGACAGCGTGGGTGGAGAAGGGAACACGACAACAAAAATGAAAGCTTCAGTGGAGGTTGTGCTGGCAAATGTTCTAGAGACGAGACACCCGATAGACGGAAACATGCTTTGCTTTTCTTCCGTACGAAATATAAAACTAAAAAAAAAAGGATAAAGATTCAAGATCGTGCTATATAACATGATCTCGCACCGAAATAATCAAAAGTTAATCAATAATCTAATCTGGTTTCACACTTGACGACCCTGGTCATGCTCGACACATCATGCCTTTGTGCTTGCTGACCAGCTCGATCTCATGGGGGACGCAACCCAATTAGAAAATCATTCTCTTTATTTTTTTGGTGTAAAATATAAGTAGTATATAACAGATGATGTACAGCAGTTTATGGGTATATCCTGACATTACAACTAGTATTAACAATTCGAGAAAATGGAGGTAGGAAGTCTCCATAAAGTAGCTAAAACAAAGTTAGCTTGCGAAGATTTGATTTTTTGGTATAGTGAAGCTCTACCTCTTACATTTTTCCGCACCTTCGCCAAAATAATCTGAATGTCAGTTGGATTGTTTTGAAACCGCCTATGGTTGCGCTCCATTCAAGTGTAATATACAGTCGCTAAGAAAGATACTTTGAGGAGTTTCGCTGTCAAATCTTTGCCTCTTGTTGCTCTAACCATCCATTGAAGCTCCTCATTCCAACCCCAGAAAATCATTCTCTTTAGACAATCCATAGATGAAGATCCAATAATTTTCATCAAGATAACTGATGTGGCTATTTTCCCTCTTAATTTTAACAAGACTCTGTACCATACATAGAAGAATATATAGCTCAATAGACTTAACACACACACATCGTGGTTTGTTTTTTTTTGTAAAAAGCAAATCCTCATTAACTTAACGATGTTCAAGATTGGTACGTGCGCGAAGAAACATGGTCTCAGTCCTCTTTTTCTGAAATGCTGCGACGTGTTGTGAATTGTAGAATCAGAGGCTACTGAAATTTCATTAGTTTCATCAAATAACTCTTCACTAATCTGAAAGACCGGAAAACAATAGATTAGGAGCTTTTATGGACCGGTAAATTTGAGAGGAAGTTGTGGGTTAAAAGTTAGAACTTCCTTGTTTTTGGCACATTCGACATTTTGAAAGAACTCTTGGTCAAAGTTAGGTTGCTTATTAAGTCTCAGGGTTTCATGTAATTGGTCAATTCCGAGGGGAGTATGAAATCATGTATATACTTTACTTTGCTTGCAGGTATCACTATCAAGATGGATATCATTTTATTAGGTCAGCCAATGATCATTTCCTTAGCCGGGAAGCATATTTCTCTTCCAAGAAGATGGAAAGAAGTTTTTGCATAGACACATAGGAGGTCGACATGTGTATATGACTATAGTTAAGGAAATGATTTTATAGATGTTTTCGGCATTTCGGTAAATTAGACACATGTTAATTTCTCCTAATAATACATACCAAAAATCTTTGATATGGTATCAGTAGACAAAAGAAATGATGTGGAAATAATTCTCTCTCTTTGCCATTAGCTTTTGCATATGCGTTGCGTCTTTTTCTTCTTTCTTCTTTAGCTTTGTTTCTTTGCAATTTCACTTCAGCATATGTATGTACGCACTCACAATTAGTTGTGGTTAACAGTAATCTGTCAGATATATCTGCAAAATATTCCACTAGATGCTTTGCCTCCAGACAAATATAATTCATGGGACCATGTCAGACTCTTCCAAGATGCTGCTTAGTTTTGCATCTGAGGAAGGTACTATCACGCATGAATGCATAAAATATTGAAACTTGAAGGCCAAAATGTAAATTCTGGACCCTAACTTGAAGGCCAAAATGAAAATTTTGAACCCTATCGTGAACTATTTAAACTTCCGTTCTATCTAAACCTGTAATGTTCAATCCTTATTCCACCTGACTGCTTGTGTTCCTGTACATATGGGAAATACTCTTTCATTGTTAATCTACAAGGGAGAAATGACCCTTCATAGGGTCTTGGAGATCGTGAAAAGCAAGAAGCGCACATTGCAGGGAAAGCCAAGAGCGAGCGAAGAGATGACGGCCACCAGGGATTCCTACGGATTCAGCAAGCAGTGGTCGATCTTTCGGGTTCCGGAGCACATTCGTGAGGTCGACGAGAAGGCGTACAACCCTCGGGTCGTCGCGATCGGTCCGTTCCATCGGGACCGGCCAGAGTTGAGGGCGATGGAAACTCAGAAGCTGAGGCTGTACGAGCGACTCATGAAGCAGATTGGTGACGAGGCACGAGATGTGGGTCTCCAGACTGCAATCAAGAAGTTGGAAGGCAGGGCAAGGAGATGTTATTCGGAGGAGTTCGACGATGTCAGCAGCGAGGAATTTGTCCAGATGATGCTTCTCGACGGGTGCTTCATAGTCGAGCTCATGCGGTTGTATCATAAGAGTAATGAGGTGCTTGCTAATTCCCATCCGGATACCATCTAACACGAATTTTTCCTCGCTCGGATTCAAATCGATTGCTAATGCTTTCTTGTGTCTGTCCATTTGTCTGTTTGGAAATTAGTACGGTGAACATTTGGAAGAACCTATATTCGCAACGAGATGGATGCTTCCCAACATCACTAGAGATCTGCTAATGCTCGAGAACCAATTGCCCTTTTTTGTGTTGCAAGAAATATACAAGCTCACCACCTTCAGTGAGAAAGAGACCCCACTAAACAAGCTCGCGCTCCTATTCTTCGAGCCTCTACGACCCCAAAAGGGCGAATACACCGAGATAAAGTTGCAAGACCAAGGGACGCATCATCATCTCCTGGCTCTATTTCACTCTAGTTTCCTCCCGTGTGACTACCGTCCTTCTCTAAGGTTCCGAGGCGTGAGATGGAACAGACAGGAAAATTTACCGGGTAAGTTTTGGCTGGAAGAAGCAAGAACACTTCGGAGATCCGGCATTAAGTTCAAGAGCAATCCCGGTAACCTCCTCAACATAGAATTCGAGAACAGGGAGCTCCGAATCCCGACCCTATTCATCGACGACTCCACGGGACCTTTGTTCCGGAACTTGCTGGCTTACGAACAGTGCAATGCCTTCGCCGCGCCGTATTTCACCTGCTACGCAATCTTCCTCAACAGCATCATCAACGCGCCAGAAGACATTGAGATCCTTCAAGATGCGGGGATCATAATACAGTCCAAGGCCGTGGACGAGGAAGTGGTGAACCTTGTTAATAGCCTCACCAAGGAGCTCGTGTTCGATTTGCATGACATGAATGACTGCTACATAGTACAGCAAATCGAAGACATCAATGCCTTCTGCAGATCTTGGATGAGTAAATGCATCTATCACGTCTCCAACATCGATTTCATCAGTATCGGATTATCATTTATATTCCCTTCATTCAAATAATTGTATACCCACCATTTTCCTAGCCATCCTTGTAACACAAAATAATAGGCATGATCATAACCTTCCATGTATCCCTTCCTATGTGTTCTGAGAGACTCATTCTATGTACTAATTCAATACTCATGCACTAACTGGTAAGGGGATATTGTTTAAGCACATCATGTTTGAGAGATTACTCAAATTTGGCTGCAAATGGAAAAGCTTGTGATCTGTGTGATCTGCATGAAATCTCTCAAGTTTCTGCTCTTTTTCCATTGAGTCGTACCAGGCTTTATTTGCAAGGAAGTAAAGCAATATAAAACTTCCAAGTCTCGTACTCAAAGTTAATTATCTCGAGACATTGTTTTTGTTGACTTGAGAGCGCTAATTACTTGTTGAGGCTTCTGACACCAGTTAAAGCCGCACTGTAGCGGTATCTAGGGACTTGGAGTTGATTATAGTCTTTTTCTATTAATTTGCATTGAGCATAGTTACGATGTTAAAACCTAGCAACGGTAAAGAGTGGATTATAAGTTAAAACCAGCTTAATCATGATGTTGACACGAAAAATTGACCAAGTTTCCAATTGTCGACTTGGTTGACAGAAGCCGGGAAAGAAGCGTTGGAGGCGAAGAATCACTAAGTGTTGAGTGCTATTAGTCGACAATCACTAAAGTAGAAATGAAATAACCGTCAAGTAGTGGAAGTGAGGAGTTAGGGGGCAATTGATAGGTGGCAGTTATGAAGGAGTGGAGAAGACACGATCGTCGAAGTAATGGAGCCGTTTATTTCTGAATAGCCACTTATACATAGGAATTGCTAAATTGTGGGGGTCACATAAGATATATTTAATTTCTTTGTAAATCATTGTTAATAGTTGATAGTAGATATAAATGCTTGAATTCCATTTGTAGAAGGGACCTCCAATCGATCAATGAACATCAATTATTCAATTTTACTTTTGGCTTATCTTTAATTTCCAATACCCTTTACATGGTTGGCAACAATTGTTCCCTATCACTACCTTTAATTTTCTCGTCGTTTATGTTACATGTCAAAAAATCAACAAATGACCATTTTAAGACTTTGGTTGTTTCACATCAATCCATATTTCGAAAGATATTTCATCGATACTTTTTAGCAAAATATCTTTTTGCCACACCTGATGGGACTCTTGTTTATTGATGTGAGGAAGCTTTCATTACGAGAACCAAAAGTCAACTAGAGGGAAATAATGTTGCTGACAACAACAATCCAGTATCACAAATTGAAAATGATGTCGTTGCCCAGTTTAAATCATCAGCCACGGGAAGAGTTGTAAAAGAAGGATGACACGAAGGAGGTGATCTTCCCAGGAACGTTACCAAAGAGCAATTAAGGGAAATGACACCGAATTCTACCATGATGTTGACCTTAAGGATGTTATTTGAAGAACCATAGAATGAGTTGGCTAATTACAACGTGAGTCATATGTCATGTGTAATCAAGCCGATGGTTTTCAATGCTATGAACAATGCTCTGTTCAAGCCAGGGTCTTCCAAGCAACTATTGCAAGGGAATTCCGTAGTACCAGGGTATCTTTCTAGTCCTTTAAATAACTATACGGGTCACTAAGAATTTTGCAAAGGTTCAAGTCTTCAAATCAAGGTCAAAACAATTGAAATGATGTCGGTCAAAATAATCAAATAAGTAACAACAATTTGGCTAACCAAACTGGTCAAATGCCAGAAGTTGAAAACATTAGGACAATAGTGGTTTTGAAACCACCAAATTACTAATTGAAATGCAAACATCCATGCTAGGCCTAACTTACCAATTAACATCAATATAGATAATCCGACAAGACTAGTCTTGCTGCCTAGGGGGTATGATGTCCAACCAAATGTTCAATTATATTCCCATTGCTAAAGAGATCATGTGATGATAGGGATTAGATAGGGAAGTTATGAGACCCACATACAGAAAACCTTATCCTGGATGGGTCGATAACCAGCTTTTTTACAAAGGCTTTAAGATCCCTGACATAGCCATTTTTAATGGTGTAGAACATGTTGGTGGATTTGTGGTTCAATGTGGTGAAGCAAGTAAAAATGAGTTTTTAAGACTAGGACTATCTCTCTTATCTTTATCAAAATTATGATTACCTGGTACACCAATTTACCACCAAACTTGGTGCATAATTGGGCAGAGATAAAAAGATAATTCCATGCTTAGTTTTGTAAAACTATACCCAAGTTGTCGATTGCTGACTTGGCTAGTATCTATCAATATAATAATGAGTTGGTCGATCAGTTTATTGTTTGATTTAAGAAGACAAAAATATATGCCTAACTTTACTCCCAGAAAAAAGAATTTATGAATTTTGCCTTTAATGGTTTGAAATTCAACATTAGACATAGATTCGAAGGCTAGATCTATGTCCATTTGTTTCAAGTTGCGACAAAAGTCTCTCCTTACAAGCAGTTACTTAAAGAAAGAGATAAGAGGCCACATAGAAAGTTCAAACAAAATGTGGCCTTGATCGACAATTGGGAATCAGAAAATGACTCTAACTCCTATGAAAACATGGAAGTGGCTGTAGCCAAAAGATGCTCGACGAGCCTTACGTTTGTCTTGTTAGTGGTCTGCCTTAGGAATCAATCAATGTTGATATTCTAATATTAGTTGTGGATTAGGTTGTGTCGGAAAAGTCGACCTTCACTATACTTAGGTAGTCATAATGTCTTGCTAGAGAATGCCTGTTCAAGCCATGACTTGTGGGTCAAAAGGGTTTTTCTAGCAAATAACTATACGGGTCACTAAGCTTTGCATGTTTAGTGAACTTAATCAAATAAGTCGCACACAATCGCGAAAGTTGAAAACGGACTTAATATTTTCTGTGCGCCTTGATCTACTTAAGAAATAGATTTTAATTTATTCTCTTATTTAAATTATCTATGCTAAAGGTCATGTGATGATAGGGATTGATAGGTTATGAAACCCATGCTATACAGAAAACCTTATCCTGATGATAACGATTAAAAGTGGGATCCCAAATTGCCCGGCCCATTTTTTAATGGTTTTTGGTTCAATGTGGTGGATAATGAGGTTGTATAAATAGATAGAAAATCGGTTTTACCACCAAACTTGTTTGGGCAGGGTTTTGCTATGATCTATACCCAAGTTGTCGATTGCTGAAAATCAAAAGGCATTGAAAAAGACAAAAATATGCTTTAAGATTTTCCGCTTTAATGGTTTGTTCAACATCGATTGGAGAATTCCGTTTGTGTGTGTGGATACCAGTAGAAAGGTGCAACACTAGAAAGTTCAAACAAAATGTGGCCTTGATCGACAATTGGGAATCAGAAAATGACTCTAACTCCTATGAAAACATGGAAGTGGCTGTAGCCAAAAGATGCTAATCCGTCTTGTTAGTGGTCTGCCTTACAATGTTGAATTCTAATTTATCGATTTATCCTCGATAATGTCTTGCTAGAGATCGCAAAAAAGGTATGTTTAGTGAAATTCTCTTTCGATTTCAATATACACATAGATTCTGTCTAGGGTTCTATATTCCGCTGCGTTGTTTTTTTAATGAACCCTACAATGGTATGGTATCGGAGCAACTTGTGATATATTGAAGTTGAATCGAAACCCTAATTGATGATACATATGATGTATGGTTCTCAAGAGTCTAAATTAGGGTTAGATGAATTTGAAATATGAATTGATATGATCAATTGAGAAGGAACGGACACAATATATTTATCCTCGGATGGGTTGATCATGTTCACATGATCGTGCTATATTGCTATTGCCCTAGGGTATCGGCCGACGAAACCTAATTGATGATACATATGATGTATATCTCGAAGGGCCCGGGTTAGATTTGAGACGGAGGCGGAACGGCGCTACCGGGGTTGATCTTTGCCCGAGACGGAGGAGGCGTCGCGCTTGGGCTTGTTGCCCGAGGCGGAGGCGGCATTGCGCTTTGGGCTCGGCGGAGGCAATTGGCGGAGACGGAGGCGGCGCGCCAAGTCAGCCGGTGTCGAGGCGCTCGGCCGGATGGGCATGGCGAGGGCGCGGGAGGTGACAGCGACGGATAGTCTCCCGAGAACACAAAATTGAGAATTCTGTCTATGTTTTCGGGGCTCTCCTGGAAAACAGAATTGAGAATTCTGTCTAGCTTTTGGAGGCGTTGCCCCCGAGCCCCCTGCGAGGGGCGCTGCCCCTTCGAACCCCGCTCGCCCCTTGACCCCGAGACCACCGCAAGGTTGAGGCTTGCTAGGGTAAAAGAAACAATTATGATTTGGGCTAAAGGCGCCCAAGTCTACTCATTCGACATCATTAAGTTGACTGAAATCTTCAACTTGCTTCTGAAGGACTGCCTTATAGAACTGACCGAAGGCCAAATCATCCCAAATAAATAAGATTTGGTAAAAAAAGGATATTATAGTGGTACCTTTTACGAAGCCATAACAAGGTGATCTATATTATTTTCAGGGAAACATATTTCGGCAAGGAAAAATCAAGTTTGCCAATGAAAAAGAAAAAGGAAAAATGGAAGTGAAACCGCCTCAAAGGAATCTATGTCCACGATGCCAACAGGATATCGACAGAGAGGACTACGATTCGGCTAAAAGTAAAATGAAAGTGAACTTTCGGCTAGGATAAGGCAGAAGAGTTACTTATGATTAGGTACTTATGGGTGCAGCTCATCGGTCAAGTGTGTTTAATCGAATCGACTTTCCAAAGAGATTACCAATGCGGAAGAAAACTCTCAAACAAAACAACGATACGAGGAGGGTGACCCTAGTGTACGGACACTTGGACAGCATAGTGAAAAATTTGACTATTTTGTGGAGTATATGCCTCCTCCTGGTTTCGGTGCTGATATAAAGGATATTGTGCCGACGGGATGGGGTGAGTGAGATGATAACTTCCCAGCAGATGAAGTTCCAGGGTTTTCAAGTCGATGAACATACAAAGTACCTTATAATTCTCCAGAAGGATGATGGATCGATGTAGGTGGTACACCAGGGGGCATGTTTACTTGGACTCAAAAGAGGGGGATGCGGCGGAAGAGGTAAATGCTCCAACAACAAGTGGATCAAGCTCATGCTCAACCTCAACCTCAACCTCAAGCATAGAGTTCCAGGCCACGAAGATTTGGGAAATCAAAGAACCCATCATCCAGGCTTTTGGCTTGAGCATAACTCCGTGGATACCCGTCAAGAACCCACCCTTTTTGTTTAGCATCTGGAAGCGATAATCTTGTCGTGACCATCTGCGAAAACAGTAACTTTCCAATCTGCTTGAACTTTCAAAACCACCAAAAGATATATTGTAATGCGAGAAGGTAAAGTTGTCCATACAGCCGTCACCGTCTCATCTGGTACAAGCTTTTCCACATTCATGAACTCTTGGGCTTTTTTTCCATCGTTAGTCCCTGCAGATACATCAGCCCTCAGATAATCACCAATGGATGTGTGGACCAAGCCAAACTAAGAAGATTTCAGAGAAACTTTAACAACACCCCACGACAATTATTGTAAAAGTAACCTATTTTAAGAGATCTTTTCATCCACTAACTGCATTATGCAAAGGGGGAAAGGTGCTCAGAGTAGTTCGCTGGAAAAAGGAGAAAAGCATTGAACTAACATCGTGAACTCTAGTATTAGACTACACTACTAAAGAAATTGGAGTCTACAGGTTGTACGCTTCAGCTGAAGTCAGAGACACACAAATTAATGGCAATATCGAGACGACATCCGCCTTGTTGCCGAAGGATCAGTGAAACCAAATTGAGGCCATGGCCTTGCAGTGCTGAGGTGTTACTAAGGGTGCGAATCACAATCATTTTGTTTCAGAAATCAATTTCTAGCCAGAAATAGATTTCCACGGATGAATTTCTAAGCAAAAATACGTGTTTGATAAAGACATAAGATTTCTGTTCTCGAAAAAAAGACCCTGTTTGATAATGGTATAAAATTTCTCTCTTGGGCGACTAGTGGATGATAGGAGGAGGTGGCGTACGGAGGCGTGGCCGATCACGGAGGACAGCGGCAAGAGGCGGCTAGTAGGTAGCGGTGAGAGGAGGGCGGCGAGAGGAGGGTGGCAGTGAGAGGTGGTGGTCGATAGAGGGAGGCAGGTAGGCGGCAGCCCACAACAGTTGGCGGTGGGGGACAATGGTAGACAGATGGCGGAGGCGGGCGGCGATGAGAGGAGGGCGATGGCCCAAGGTGGTCGGCGGCGGGGGACAACGGCTAACGGATGGCGGGAGGCAGCGAATGGCAAGTGGGCGGCGACGGGAGGTGGTCGGCAGCCCATGGTGGTTGATGGCAGGGAACGATGGCTAGCAGATGGCAGGAGGCGGGCGGCGGTGGGAGGCGGGCAATGGCCCATGGCGGTTGGTGGACGACAGGTGAGTGACGGGTGGACGACCGGTTAGTAGTGAGGACAAGTGACGAGAAGAATTTTTATTTCTCATTTTTGTTCCAGAAATAGAAAAGTAGAAAATTTTTAGTTTTTATTTATTCTAAACTTATTTCTGAAATCAAAATTTATTCTAGAAATTGAAAAATGAAATTGCATTGCCAAATGGATTTTTGTTCCAAACCTGTTCCCAGGAAAAGCAAAAAATAGAAAAATAAATAAACAGAATAATTATCATTCCGAGTCTAAGTAACCATATGATAACTCTTTTATCAACAAGTCAACAGTTTTGCATCTTTGCTTGGTCAATACTACAATCTAACATATAAAAAGATGCCTTCCTGACGATCAATTCACACCAAGTCCCCTTCCCAGATGCTGGTGCGCCAGAGTAGACCTGAGTGTCGGGTCGGGCTCGGGCTAGGGCTTGGGCCGGGCCATTTGTGCCCGACTTCTGGAGCTCTTGCCAGGCCCAAGCTTGCCGGCCTGAATAAGTGCTCAAATCTGCCTAGCTGAAAACAAGACTAAAATTTAGTGAAACTTTGATATTAACAAGGTGTTACTTTATATGAAAATGATCTATATGAAATGATTTTTCAAACTTTTATGCATTTGGTTTGCTCAAAGTGGACATTCAACTGTAAGAAATTTTATGGTCAAGACAAAGAACCGTAGCTACCTAAAATTGAGACCAATGATTTCTCCATTCGAAAAAGAAGAAATCGTTTTCTCGAGCTCTTCTCCGCACGCAGCTCATGCAGAATGGAGAACCATTCTCAGGCGAAGTTTTATGAGCATCGAGATTAAGCTTATTAATTATTTATATTTTCTATTTTTCTACTATATATTTTTTTTTTTTTTGGTAAGGGTAAGGTATATATTACTATCAAATCACCAAATACAAAGGAAAGCAAGAGACTGACCAAGTCCCAAAAGGACTAAAACCAAGGGAACACAGTCACCTTAGAAAAAAGAGAAAAAAAACGGAAGAAAAGAGAAGAAAAAGCTATACAAAGGAGGCCTAACACAACCCAACTAAGAAAAGATGGAAGGTGAAAGCCCCCAACTCCTCTGTAGTCTTCTGTTTAAAGGCGTGTCTGGAACTCTTCCAAGGGTTGCAACTTTGTCTTTTACTACTTTGATAATATGATTCCGCATACCCGGAATGAAGATACTCTTGTTTCGGAAGATAGAGTTGTTTCTTTCCGTCCAAATTATGTGACAAAGGGCACCAAAAGAGAACCTGGAAAGACGGTGGGCAAATGATGGTCCTCCACAAACCTTCATTGCCCATATAATATGCTCATGCCACTGCCGATTACGCCATGGGAGATTGCAATTTGTTGCCCAAAAAAACGCCAAGCTTCTTGTAGAGGAGCACTAAAAAAAGGTGATTTATTGAGTCCGGGATAGCACCACAAAATGCGCACATAGCAGAGTCAATCTTGCTATTATGGATGAGAACAGTCTGTGTAGGCAACCGGTTGAGGGAGATTATCCATAGAAGAAAGGAGTGCCGCGGAGCAATGTGATGATCCCATATAAAGGAATGCCACTGAACCGGAAGTCCTTTTCTTCTTATATGGTTCCACGCCATTGCCACTGAGAAGGTAGAGGAAGGTTGGGGAGCCCAAAGGAGCTCATCTTCAATGTCTTCCTCAAAAACAGGGGTAGGTTCTGTCCAGTGTAGTATAGTTTCCAAGGTACGTGAATGTTGCCATACCGAGTCATAGAAAGTCCGAACAGACGTGTCCCGTGGAATACGAGACCGGTAGATGTCCATATTACTGAACAAAAGGTAGAGGGGGCCTTTGTCGTGCCACCAGTCAAACCATAAAGAGACTGAACGACCATTGCCAATTTTCCAACGAAGAACAGATCGAGCAGTATCTCGCATGTCGAGGACTTTCTTCCACGTCCAGGAACAAAAGGTGGGCTTAGAGACAACCCAGAAATTAGAGTTTTTAAGGAAGTTCGAATGGATCCACTTACACCACTAAACAACCTTTTATGTTGCTTTATTCTAATATTTAAAAATTAAAATTTATACTTTACATATCGGTAATATATATGAGATAAATTGACATTTTAATTAACATCAAAAAATATTTTCCG
The DNA here is from genome assembly GCA_024733475.1 of Syzygium grande. Taxonomy (NCBI): domain Eukaryota; kingdom Viridiplantae; phylum Streptophyta; class Magnoliopsida; order Myrtales; family Myrtaceae; genus Syzygium; species Syzygium grande. Next base: position 36,497,425 of record JAMXDD010000008.1, on the reverse strand, counting down.
TCAAACTTTCAGTTACACTACCAAACAACCGAAAACTAGTCATTTTCTTTTAAAATCATTTTCACTAAAAATATTTTCCTCCATTAAAAAGTTTTTCGCAAAACAAATACGCCTTATTTACTTGTTTGCTTAAACTTAAGCATATGCAAAATGTATTTTTCGCTTTCATGTCAAATTCTAAGATATTTTTGAAATTTTTAAAAATTCATAAATAAAAACGGCGTGTCGAAGTGCCAGTATGTATATGTCATGAAAGTCTTATATAGTCAAAACTAAAAAAAACCAAAGTACGTGCATCGCAAGAATCGAGTTATGAAAACAAAAATGAAAATCAATATGTCGGCAAGAAAATTGTTTTCTGTTTACGAATTTCGAGGATGGGCCTGGAAAAAAAGACTAAAAATGTGCCGGACCTGGGCCATGGATAAAAAAAAAATTCTAAAATTGACATGTGCAACCAACATTTGATTAGGATTTTCGAACGTGGACCTGGTCAGGGAATATTGAATCCCCGGGTGGGCACGCCACGAATAATTAATGAAAAGAATTAGGACTAATGAGCTGGCTTTTTGCTAATAGCGACAAAGGATTTTCCCACCAAGATTATTAAAGGCTCGAATTTTTTGATTTTGTTTCCCGATGATTAGACTGGGGATATGATCTTTTGCAGTGGTGCGACCATTAATTTAATCTGGTTTCACACTGAGGAAAAGATGAGACACATAATCATCTGACAGTCGTGTCCTACCTTACTGTATGCAAGAGTTGCTCGAGAAAAATTAGGTATACAGACTTGAATTTGCATTGAGCATAGTTACAACGTCTAAGCCTGATTAAAGTAAAGAAAAAGGGGTTATAAGTTGAAATCGGCTTGATTATGCAAATGATTAAGTCTTCGGTAGCACGGAGATACTCGGTAGTTTTCGATTTACTTGGAATTCCTGTCACTTTTGACCATGAAACGATCATATTACGTGTCGTCACGTCGAGATTTTATGGAGAGATGGCATAAAATCAGCTTCCCGACCTCTTCTTGAATCTTTGGTTGAGCACTTAAGGTCTAATACTTTGTGACTCTTACGTCGATGATGATGAGGATGATGATCTCAACCTCTTCCATGGCTTTATTGATTCAAGAACAATTCTTCAATCTTACCAAGTAATGCAAACAATCTCATGTTTGAGCAACCACCCGGCGACTCGCGTCTTAACCGGTCCGAAACTTCGAGTGCCTCCCCCAGATTTCTTGTTTGTCAGGATAAAAAAAACAACCTAATTGACTGGCATCTGCTGTAATCTCTCAATCGCATTCAGTAAACTACAGGAGACGAGCCAATAGGGTTCCTTGAACATGTCACTTTCTTTAACCAAAGTGTTTATGGTTGGAATCTGGGGGAGATTCTGTCCAGCACGAACCTGAAAATTATAATTTTAAAACAACCAAAATGAAAAGAAGGACTCGACAGCAGAGTCCAATATTCTAAACCCTAATTCCTTTATGTTTCCTTTTTCTGACCAGATATTCCAAACGTAATTGAACTGTTCAACCTTGTCCTGTCTGGCCCTCAAAAACCTTCACACACGACCACGTAAGTGCTGCTTGTTTTCCTGTATAGAAAGGAGAGATCGTTCCCGGCGAATCTTGGACCTGAAAGAGTATAACCTATTTAAGAGTCTTGAAGACTGAAGAGCGAGTCTCCCTGATGGGCAAGAAGCGCAAATCTCCAAGAAAGCAAGAAGAGGCGGACAAGGACATGACGGTGGTCGCCGTAGATTTCCCCGGCGACACGGCCGACGATGAGCCCCGCCGTTTCATTTCTCAGTGGTCGATCTTTAGGGTTCCAGCGCATATCCGTCAGGTCGATGAGAAGGCGTACAACCCAAGGGTCGTCTCGATTGGCCCGTTCCATCGGAACCGGCCTGCCTTGAGAGCCATGGAAGCTCAGAAGGTGAGGTTCTACGAGCGACTCATGACGCGGATGGCTTACGAAGATCGCGATGTGGGCATCAAGACGGCGATGATGAAATTGGAGCCCGATGCGAGGAGGTGTTACTCAGAGGAATTTGAAGACATTAGCACCGACGAGTTTGTCGACATGATGGTTCTTGATGGTTGCTTCATTGTGGAACTCATGAGGCTTTCCCATGAGAGCAATCAGGTAAAAAATTAATTACTCATATTAATTCCAAGATCTAGGATTTGTACACGAGTCCTGTGGTCGATTTGATTTGCTTTCACTGCAATTAGTGATCTTGCAAATGCTTCATATAAATGTGTTCTTATGTATGTGTTTCGGTTGAGATTAGGACGAAGAGGGACAATTTGTGGAAGAGCCAATATTTGCAACGAGATGGATGTTACCCAACATCACTAGAGATTTTCTCATGCTCGAGAACCAATTGCCGATGTTCGTGTTGCAAGAGATCTTCAACCTCACGACATTCGACCAGGATGCGACGCCTCTAAACAAGCTTGCCCTCCTATTCATGGAGCCTCTGAGTCCGCAGAAGGGACAATACACAGACATAAAGTTGAACGACAAGGGCGAGCATCACCATCTCCTCGCCCTATTCCATTCGAGCTTCATTCCTTCCGACATTCGCCCTTTGCGGGAACGGGGCGCACGATGGAACAGGCAAGAGAATTTCCCAGGGAAGTTGTGGGTCCACGAGGCGAAGAGGCTACGGAGAGCTGGCGTCCGGTTCAAGGACAACCCCGGTAACCTCCTCAACATAGAGTTTGCGAATCGGGAGCTCAAGATCCCCACCCTCTTCATCGACGAGTGGACGGGGCCGCTCCTGAGGAACTTGCTGGCTTACGAGCAGTGCAACGCATTCGCCCTGCCGTATATCACCTGTTATGCGATCTTCCTCAACAGTATCATTGAAGACCTGAAAGACAAGGAGATCTTGCAAGATGCAGGGATCATATACCAATCGGTGGACGAAGACGAAGAGGTGGTGGACCTCATCAATAGCCTCACGAAGGAGCTCGCGTTTGATATGAACGACATGAGCGATTGCTTCATAGCCGAGCAAATTGAGGACATCAACAATTTCTGCAAATCTTGGCAGAGCAAGTGCATTTTTCAGCTCTCCCGTTTTGAAAATATCTTGTCATTAATCATACCATTCAGATAGTTGTAATAATTTTTTAAATTCTGCGATTCACATTCTAACCTTATATTGTAACACACTCGATCATTCTTTTATACTAATTCAATATCCATGTATTGCTCATGCAATTGCATCCATTGTTGTGAACCATTACGCCAATTCCGCTTAATTTTTGTTGATTTTTTGTCCTCCAAAGCGGTCGACTTTGTGTATCGAATAGTCGTTGAATTAATCTACCACAGATCGAATGCTTTCCTAAGCAGTTTCTGCAATTTGACAAAATGCTCCCGCTCTCTTCTTGCAAGTAATTGCGGAGACCAGGGAACAGAATGGCAACAACTACTTTATTGATTTATTGTTGTGGACTATTTTACTGCTGTTCCAGAAAAAAATCTAGAAATTTTTTTATAAGGTAAAATTTCTGAAATAGTTGGTAAATGTGAAAAAATTATTGGTAAAAAAAAGTTACCGATTTTCCGGTAAATTATTGGTGACTTACCAACACTTTTGTGAAATTACTAACCCCTTTTATACAGTTTAAAAATGGGAAGATGGTTCAAAAAGTTATAAACCCATTGTACGGTCGCCAATTCTGTCTTAAACTTTTTAATTTGGCCAATTTATTGCTAAATCTTTAGGCGAAATTCCAATGCAGTACATCCAATCAATTTAGGCCAAATATTGCTAATGTGGTGGTCTAGTCAGCACTAATCGTCCTGTGTGGCACAGCCAATGATCTAACATGTCCGATACCACTCAAATCGACGGTGTTTTTCATAAAAATTCTATAACTTTTTTCTCTTATTCTTTTCTTTCTTTTCATTTCCCTCACTATTCATATTCCAAGAAAAGGATTGACAGGTGTCACTAGGGGCCTACAAGCCTCCACGGCCTCCCCGACCAAGTGAGGGCCACGACCCTAGCCTAAATTTGGTTTTGCGTTGTGTCGCTGGTGTGCCTGCAAGTCCTTGCCGTTTCGTTTGCCATTTTGAGATGAAGAGCTCTTCTTCATCTCCCATTCAACCTTGTGTCTGTTTCGTCATTCTTGTTTGTGAGATTTTGTAGGACCACCACCAACTGTTCTAAAAGTTTAAGCTATTAGATAATGTATGGTTTAATATTTAATTAATCTAATACTCCCTTCACGCTTAGTCTGGTCATTTTGCCTAGTACTAAACATGTACATATTTAATTGGGGAGGCAAATGGGGTTTGGAAAGATTTGAACTCAAATCCTCTAACTCTGAGACCATGTGAAATTTTATGGGATCATCACCAACTGTTCTAATAGTTTAAGCTTTTAAATGAAGACGTGATTTAATATTTAATTAATCTAACATCATTTCTCCCATAACAGTGACATAACGCAGAACCAGAGAAGCACCAGTCAAAAAGCTAAAAAAATCAGAGACAAAAACAAAAAAATGTCAAAACAAAACGAAAATGTAAGTGCTCGGTTATCTCACAAGTGGAGACCATGACACAAGCTCGAAGACAAGACTGATTTTCCTAGCCTAATTGTTTGAAGCCAAACAAAAGATTGGTAAGTTCGACGATTCACTTCGACAGACTTGATTTCCTTGCCTGGCCAGCCAAGGTGTGGCTAGCGAGGGTTGCGACCCTCGCCTATGGCTTATGAAGGTGTGGCTGGAGAGGGTGGGGTCAGCGAGGAAGATGAATAGTGGTGTCGAAAAGTTTTAGAATAATAAAATATTAAATCAACTTTCATAGAATAGTTTAAGCTTTTAGAACAGCTAGCACTAGTCTCACAAATTCTTACATGGTATTAGAGGAGAAGGTCCTAAGTTCAAATATTATAGACCTCTATTTGCCTCCCAAATTGCATATTTCCAAGATTTAGGCTAAGGCTAAAGTCCAGCCTACGGGTGAGGGGGAGTATTAAAATAATTAAATATTAAGTCATGCATTTATCTAATAACTTAAATTTTTAGGGTTGGCAGTACTTCCACAAAATCTCACAAAAAAATAAAAGAAAAAAGAAAGAGAAGAAAATGGAAAAAGAGAAAATTCAGAATTTTTTAAAAAAATTACAAAATGATGTTGACCTAGACATATTAGTTGCCAACCATGCACGTAAGACGGTCAATACTACTTGGACCATCACATTAGCAATTGTTGCATAAATAGGTCGGATAGATTACATTAGATAATCGTCAAAAGGTTTAAGACTACATTGGCCAAATTGAAAATTAATGACTGAATTGGTGTCCATACAATAAGTTTGGTACTTTTGGGCAATTTGTACTTGTAAAAATTATTATTTTTTCTATCTTTACTAATTTTTATTTATCTTTCTTACCGACTACTTAAATTCACCGACTCTTATATGAGTTTTTCAATCTTTAATTGAGTGACTTGCCAACTTTTCTCCAATTAAATTCCAACTAGTTTGGATTACAACTCTTAATTTGAGATACTTATTGATTTTTTTTAATATATCAACTTTAATTATCATTTACTAAATTTTATTTATCACTCTTATAAACTCCTCAAATTTATCAACTCTTATACAAATTAATCAGCTATTATTTTGTGACTTACTGGCTTTTCTCTCGTTAGGTTGCTTAGCCGTTTTTGTTTGTCAAGTCTTATTTGAGTTATTCGGTATGCTTTTTGATTTTTTTTTCTTATTTTTCCAAATTTTCTGTGGAGTTATTGACTTTTATTTGCCTTACTTGCCAACTAGTTAAATTTACCAACTCTTTTTATATTTTGCCGACATTAATTGAGTGAATATCAACTCTTCTCCAATTAAGTTACAAACTAATTTTACATTACTAACTCTTATTTTGGTTATTACCGGTGTTTATTTTATTTTTTCTTTTAAATCGCTAACTTTTCTTATATTAAACAAAGAAACTTCGCTTGCTATTTATTAGCTTTTATTTAACTTTCTTAACAACACCCTAATTTACCAACTGTTATGTGAATTACTAACCTTTATTTGATGACTTACCAATTAAGTTTAATTATGATTAAGTAATCCCATAAAAAAGTTGTCAAATTTAAAAAACAAACATAACTAACACAAATGGGAGTTGGTAACATAGAACTAGTTGATAACTCAGTCAGAATCGATATATCATTTAAATTAAAGTTAGTAATTCCATATAAGAGTTGGTAATTATAGGGCATAATTAAGAAAGGTAATGAAAGTTGTAAAGATAAGAAACATTTGGTAACTTAAAAAATAAAATTTTAAGTGGTAACCCAAATTCAATTGGTCATAAAGGTCCTTGCCCAGTGGTCGGCATAGTAGGCCCTCTACAAAGGTTGGTGAGAGCCTGCATGCCCTCATTGACCATCGTTGAGACCCCAGTGGCGAATCTCGGCGGTCCTTTTCGAGGTAGATGAATAGTATGGAAAATGAAAACAAAAAAAAGAAAAGAAAAGAAAAAGAAAATATGTAATTTCTAAAAAATGACGTCGTTTTGAGTAATGTCGAACATGTCAGATTGCCAGCTGTGCAACGTTGGATGGTCGACACTGACTGTGCCATCACGTTAGTAATTTATGATCTAATTGATCGGGTAGACTATATTAGAGTTTTACACAAAGATTTAGGATCAAATTGGCCAAAATGAAAAACTTAGGATTGAAAGGGCAACCATGCAATAAGTAAAGAGACTTTTCCCAATTCAGTCCGAAACCTTTCAAGTTTAACAATTGAGTTCTCAATCTTTTCACTTCTTTCCAATTAAGTTCATATGGCCAATTTTGGTCGGAAAAGTGCTGACATGCACACCAACCGGTCTACATGGTGCTGATGTGGAAAATTTTAATAATATTTTAAAATTTTAAAATTTTTCAATTTTTTATTTTCTATTCTTTTTCTTTTTCCTTTTTTTCTTTTTTCTTTTCCTCCCCTTCTTCCTTCTTCGACCAATCGTAGGGCATCGACAACTGCCTAGAGGGGGGAGGGCTGGCGAGGTCGACCTTCACTGGCCTCAGGCAAGCCTCGCCCCTACCGATCACTAGCAAGGGCCTCCCCAGCAATGGCGAGGTCGACCTCACCCAGCCATAGCAAGGCTTGCCCTCCCTAGAAATGGTTAGGTTCACCCTCGCCATGGCTGGGAGAGGTTGACCTTGCCGACCTTCCTCTCTAGCCAGTGGTTGACGTCTAGTGACCGATGGATGAAGGAGGGGAGAAAAAAAAAAGAAAAAAAAGAGAAAAAGGAAATAAAATAAAAAATCAAAAAGTATTAAATATATTATTAAAAATTATCTACGCCAATGCCATGTAGGCCGTCCGACGTCCACGTTAGCGATTTCCAACCAAACTTAGCCGGAACCACTCAATTGGCAAGAAGTGAAAATGTTTAGGATTCAATTGACAAACTTGAAAGTTTTATGACTGAATTGGCAAAAGTGTAACATGTTTATGACTTTTGGGTAATTTTCCTAAAAGCCCTTGCCTAGTGGCTGGCATAGTAGGCCCTCTACAAAGGCTGGTGAGAGCTTGCATGCCCTCATCAACCATCACTAAGACCTCGGCAAATCTTGATGGCCCTTTTCAAGGTAGATGAACAGTGAAGAAAACGAAAAAGAAAAGAACAAAAAAGAACAAGAAAAATATAATAATGTCGGACACGTTAAATTGCCAGCTGTGCAACGTCGAATGGTTGACACTGATTGTGTCACCACGTTAGTGATTTTCAACCTAAATTGATTGGATAGACTATATTGAAAATTTGAACAAAGATTTAGGATTAACCAAAATGAAAAATTTAGGATTGAAAGGGCAATCGTGCGATAAGTATTTTTTAACAATTTTTTTGTGGCCTATTGGTTGATGTAACTGGTGGTCTAAGACTTTGAATAATCGGGTCTCATTTTTTTTTTTAATGTATGATTAAGAAACTGAACCGTATTTGGCTCTCCATCTGATGTTTCATGAAGCTAAATTTAATTTAGGAGAATTTTTCATATCCGGCAAATGTTGTGCACTATATTATGACCACAAATAGTGAAGTGCATATTCTAAGAATTATAGTACGAGGAAGAGTTATTGGTGTAATCGCACGTTGACTGCGGGGATGAGACGTGACCACGACAATACCAATGAGAAATTCAGTGGAAATGCTGCTGGCAATGTGCTGGAGACAAGACAATACCAATGACTGAAACATGTTTGCTTTCTCCCGTAAAATATAATATTATAAGTGGAAAGCCAATCCCCATTCAAATTCGTGTTTTACAATGACCTTGCATCGTAATAATCAAAGCTTAATCAAATAATCTAATCTGGTTTCACACTGGATGTGTCTTGTCATGGTCAGCACATCATACGTCTGTGTTTGTTGACCAACTTCATCCCATGGACGACGCAAACCCATTATAAAATGATATGGTTTTTGCATAACCCAACCTTTCTTCAACGGAAATCCTCGTAAGCTTAGAAGCGAAGGAAAACGGTCCCGACCCTCTGTCTCTCGTGTGATGCGACGTGTCGCGAATTGTGGAATTAGAAGCTACTAAAATTTCATAAATTTCGCCAAATAACTCTTCGCTAATCTCGGAGACCATCAAGCAATCGATTACGGACCTTTATGGAGCATAATTTAATCTAAGAGGAAGTTGTGGATTAGAAGTTAAAACTTTTTTTGTAAGTACAAAAAAAGTCATAGACCTGTTGTATTTGTGTCAATTCAATCCTAAACCTTTGTACATTTTATCAATTGAGTACATACGAATAATTTATATCGAAAATCATTGACATGGATGTGGGTGGTCTTACGTGAAACTATTAGTGCTAATGTCGACACTTTCATAATTTTTGAATTTTTTTCCCTTTTTCCTTTCTTTTGATGAGGCCACCCTGACTTGGGCGAGAGTCAGCCTCGCCAAATTTGGCAAGGGGAGGCCCTTGTTGGCGCTCGCCCTCGCTAGCCATGGCTTGTGGCCAGTGGTCGACAACCGGCCACTGACAAAAAGAAAAGAAAAAGAAAAAAAAGAAAAAAAAGAAAAATTATTAAAAAATTATCAAAAAAATTATTCATGTCAGCGTCAATCGTGTCACATAGAAAAGCCAGAGTGCGAGTCAACAATTGCCAAAACCTAAAAATTAGGATCAAATTAGCATAATTAAAAATTTTAATATTGATTTGTCATGAGCACAAGACTTTTTTGGTACTTTTCCAAAAAAGTTCAAAGGTTTGTTCATTTCCTGTCAGGGTTTCATTTGATGTATTTGGTCAATTCCGAGGGGGATTATGAAGTCATATCCATACCTTACTTTACTTTGCTTGCGGTATCACTATCAAAATGAGTTTGGGTCAGGCAATGATCATTTCCTTAGCCAGAAAGCATATTTCTCTTGCAAGAAGATGGAAGGAGGCTTTTGCAAACGACATTTAGGAGGTCGACATGCGTATATGACTAAAGTTAACGAAATGATTATTGATTTTTCGGCATTTTGATTGGTTAGACTAGTGTTTATTTTGATATGATTATTTTTTTTTTTGGGATTTCGATTAGTTAGACACATGTTAAATTTTCTTAGCAGTGCATCCCATAATTGTTTTTTCACTATCAATGGACCCAAAAAAATGACAGTCGAAATATTTGTCTCTTTACCTTTGGCTTTTGCATCGGTTTTAGATCTTCTTTAGCTTTGTTTCTTTGCTCTTTCACTTCGACAAATAGATACACTTATAATTAGTTATGGATTAATATTGGGTGCATTTGTTTCGCAAAAAATAAATGATTTGAAAAATATTTTTCTAAAAATAGTATTTTGTATATCTTGAAATAATTAGTTAATGAAAAATATTTCATTATCGACAACAATTTATGCCTAAATATTTTCGTGAATAATGAAATTTTTTTCCATTCATTCCTTTTTATAAGCGATATAAACGATTATTTTTAAAGTAAATATTTCCAAATTATTTATTTTTCGTAAAATAAACAGAGCCTTAAAAGAAGGGATTAATATCACGAAAAACTATAAACAAGTACACTTGTAACAAATCTATCCCAAACTAATTTTTTGACCATAAAAAACCAAAAACTGGTACTCCTGTAATAAATTTACCTTCCGTCAGTTTTCGTTAAATTTTAACGTCAAATTTTTGAGTTAAATGACATGTGGCAGTTGACCGGTGTACCGATTCGGGGGTTTTACCCTCCGTTTGTCACATATATAATAATTTGTGATTTTTCGTGGTATTAATCCAATTTAATGGATGGTAAATTTGTCACAAATTTACCAGTTTGAGATTTTTAGTGGTTAAAAAATTAATTTGGAATAAATTTATCATAGGTGTAACAGTTTATAATTTTTCGTGATATTATTCTTAAAATAATTGCAAAAATATTCTACAAATGATGTGTCACCAGTCAAATATGATTCCTCTTTCCATGTCAGACTTATCCAGGATGCTGCTTAGTTATGCATCTGAGGAGGTTCGTATCACGCACGAATGCACTAGGTAATGAAACTTGAAGGCAAATATATATATATATATATATATATATATATATATATATATATATATATATTTATTTATTTTTTCAGACCCCAACCTTTGAACCGTTCAAACTCTTGTTCTATCTGTACCCCGTAATGTTTAATCTTTATGCCTCGTGACTGTATTGTGTTCCAGCGCAGACTGGAAATATTCTTTCATTGTTAGTCTACCGGAGCGAGATGACATCTTGCAGTGTCTTGTAGTTCATGAAGAACAAGTAAGCGCTAATATCTGGGAAAGCCGAGAGCAAGTGAAGACATGACGGCCACCGGAGATCTCCATGGAAATCATGCAACTGACCATAAGCATCGCTTCAGCGAGCAGTGGACGATCTTTCGGGTTCCGGAGCACATTCGCAAAATCGACCAGAAGGCGTACAACCCTCGGGTCATCTCGATCGGTCCTTTCCACCAGAACCAGCCGGAGTTGAGGTCGATGGAAGCTCAGAAGCTGAGGCTGTACGAGCGACTCATGAAGCAAATCGGTGATGGGGACCCCAACGTGGGTCTGGAGACCGCGATCAAGCATTTGGAAGGCAGGGCCAGGAGATGTTACTCGGAGAAGTTCGACCATATCAGCAGCGAGGAATTCATCTAGATGATGGTTCTCGACGGTTGCTTCATCGAGCTCATGCGGTTGTATCATAAGGGCAATCAGGTACCTATTAATTCCCATCCCAAATACCATCTAACACAAAATTTTCCCTGCTTTGATTCATTCATTGCTAATGCTTTCTTGTGTCTGTCCATTTTGTCTGTTCGGAAATTAGCAGAGTCAACATGTGGAAGAACCAATATTCGCAACCAGATGGACGCTTCCCAACATCACTAGAGATCTGCTAATGCTTGAGAACCAATTGCCCTTTTTTGTGTTGCAAGAAATCTACAAGCTCACCACCTTCGGCGAGGAAGAAATCCCACTAAACAAGCTCGCGCTCCTATTCTTCGAGCCTCTACGACCCCAAAAGAGCGAGTACACCGAGATAAAGTTGCAAGACCAAGGGAAGCATCATCATCTCCCCACTCTATTTCACGAGAAAATATTCAGTAGTAACACACTGCCACGTAGTTATCCTACGTGGCGTATCTGTTCCATTAAGAGAGTGACACGTGTCACTTGACGCGGAAAAAAAAAGAAGAAAAATTGGAGGGACGGGCAAAAAGTTGAAATCCTGCTTAAAACACTTTCTCTTTCCCCTTTTCAATTTTGGAGGCCTTCTTTACCTGCTCTCGCGGGGGGAGAAGATGCTCTCTCTCTCTCTTTCTCCATCGCCTCCACCTCTCCCAAGAGCTCTCTCCGTCCTCACGAGTTTAGATCTGCGTCTAGCCGTTCTGCATTCTTTGGATCTCGAGCCCCTCCCTAAATACGCCTCCGGACCACCCCTCCCGCCTCCGTTGCTCCCTCACGATTCTGATTCGTCGGCTGATTCCTCTCTCTCTCTCTCTCTCTCTCTCTCTCACCCAAATTCCTGGCTGTTTTTCGATCGACTATCGAGCACAAGGTCTATGCTCGCGTCGGTTTGGGGAACCACAGGCGGCGTCTACCTGTAAGCGCACCATCTCTCTCGGCCTTGGCAACCACGGGCCTCCATTCGATTCGTCCCACGGGGCAACTGCGGAAGACGATCCCTGGTCGAGTCGGGGGGTTTGGTCGATGGTGAACACGAGCGGGCGGTATAGCCAACGAGCCGGATGGGCGGGCATTGTGTGCGGGGCCACGTGGATAGGACCGGGAAATCGTGTCAATGGAGCCGGAGGCTGACTCGCTGTGGGTGAAGGTGAGGGCGGGGAAGGAGCTGCTGGGGTACGTGGTGCCCTAGTGGTTCATTACCATCAACAAGATGAGCTTGATGGTGGTGGGCATGTTCGATGGGGAGGATTGCTTCAATTTCGTGCTGGTGGCATATACGCAGCAGAAAATGGTCATTCCCATGAAGAGAGTTGGGCAGAAGGTGAATTTGGAGGTGGACATATTGGGGAAGTATGTGGAGAGGCTTCTCAGAAGCGGGTTTGTCGATTCGATGAAGACTTCTCGATCGTGAAGGTGATGATCACTCACTCTCTGTAGGTGGTAACTTGATTGTGAAGGTGCATTAATCTAATCTAAAGCTGTTTGGTTCGCTATTAATGGAATTGTCTCGGTCTGTCATTGAAGTTAGTGATTTCATTTTAAGATCTGTGGCATAAATCATTGTAGATGCCGTGCACCACAGTTTTGTATTGGGCGAGAAAGTTGTTAGTTCTTTCATGCGAGGGCTTGAGTGATAAGATGGGAAAGGGGGTTTGTAACTCCATGCTTGCATAGACTCTGTCACTTCTTGAAGTGAGAATGCAGTTGTTCGACCGATGATCACCTAGTTTAGTCGCTAGCTGCAAGACCTGGTAGAGGTGTACAAGTGTTTTAGTGACTAACTTGTCTAGAGAAAAACATAACATGAGACATAAGAATTGCATTTTGATATCATATTGCGCTTGGTGGTGCTTTTTATGGTTTCTGTGTTCACTTTATTTTCTATCCCACTCAATAGTTATGTTCAATTGTGAGTTAGGACTTGTGAATTCGCAGTTAAGGAACAGTATATGTTTTTGTTTGGGAACATAAATATCACAAAAATATTTCAATGCTATTGTGAAAAAAAGTTCTTCAACCGAGAATAGCGCACTTCTATACAAACTGAAAATTGCCAGTTATATATGGTGTCATGATTTCTGTATTGCTGCCATTTGCATGTTTGAGGGAATAGATATGCTGAAAATTAAGGGGGTAAACTGACTAAACTGTACTTTTTCCTATTAACATTCTAAAGAAGCAAGGAGGTGTTATTGGAAAAAAATAGTAAGAGGCAACGAAATGCACATAATTCTTGACCCATCCTCTTTCTCCTCTGCCTGTGTCATTGTTTCCTTGCACTTCACTTCCCTCCATCACATCAAATGTCAACCGAGATATTTTCTTCATTGTTTGCTCTTTCTAAATTGTCGGTGAAGCTATTTGTGCAGTCAATGTGTGCATCGTGTTTTAGTGGCAGTAATGAAGCCATTGATAGTTTGTGTTAAGTAGAGTGTATGCATTCGTTTATTCAACCGAAAGATTTGAGACCGAGATTAGAAGTCGCATTTTCTTTGTCGCAAGCAATGAGCATTACCCATCAGTAAGCTTACATTGTCCAATATGTTAAAGTTTTAGTTTCTTTTGTTTCTTTTCTCTACAATTAGACTGTTAGTTTTGCAGTAGATGGCTTGTTACAGATGCTGATATTGTGAGTTCATATACTCGTGATGGTTTTGCCATTGCTACTTGATAGGTCTTCCTCATTGCGGCAAGAGTTGCTGAGTTATTGGCTAAGGTGGACGAACAATCTCAGTCCAGACATTAAACATGGCCCTTTTACTCCTGAGGAGGAGAAGCTTGTCATTAAGCTTCATGGAATAGATCTTTTTCAAGCATTTATGGGGAGATCAGTCTGCTTGATTGAGAAAGTGGAATTAACTTTGAATTGATCTTTATCTTTGTACTTGGTATTGAAAAGGCAATATAGCGTGTGTGCTTTGTCACGCCCCGGACCCCACAGAGCCCGCAATATCTCATCCATGGTCGAATTGAACGCGACGTCCCAGGACGCGTCGTCGACTCCATGCGAAACACCCAACGATAAAGGCAAGCGGAAGCGAATTTAAAACAACCTACATAATAAAATATGACAAAGGAATAGCACAAAACAATAATTGCATAACATCATAAAGTAGTCACTATTACAGAACGATAACCTGGGCTACCAATTTCAAATCACACTTTTCAAAAGGGGCGATAGTTGACAAGCGTATCTCTTCTACAAAAAGGTACTCAAAAGACAGGGTAAATTTGATCTATCCTTCAATCCCTGTAGTACTCTGGCGGCATCTCCGAATAGATTACGGTCGCGGATCTGAAAGTGGTTATATAATAACCGTGAGAACGAGTCTCAATAAGCAACACCCTAAATCCTACAAAGGCCAATGCGTACCCAGACAAGTCGTACAAACAATCTAACCAACAACTTAACGAGCTCACAATAATGTATTTACCTTTGCCATCAGAACGCGTACTAACTCTGCACGTTAGTCAAATTGTGACAAGACAATAATACTAACTCAATAACATATCACAATCAATTAAACGCCAACCATCCTGGCACTCAATCAATCCAACCAATTCAATCACACATTCAATCAGCCAGTTCAATCAGTTCAATCAATTCAATCACACTTAACTCGTATGCGTGATCGAACAACTTTCCACGACCTTCCAGGTCCTTTCACACTGCCCGCGCCACTGCGCCTAAGGCCCAATTTCCGCGCTACTGCGCCTCAGGCTCAGCCCTTAGATCAAGCTAGGCTCGATCCCGCGTAATCACGCCTCATGACATTTTTCCCCTTCTAATGACATGTGTAACCTATGCCTTAGGTCTGGTCATGCCTTTATCGCCACACCCGCGTAACCCCGCCTCAGGTTGGCAGCCCTTCGATCAATCTGGGCTTTTCTCATGCACATGCACCACAACACAATTCGCCATTCTCACAAGTCATATCAATCAAACTCAAAACATGCTCACCACAATATTCCACCAACCCGGCCTTCAAGTCGGCCACATTTAGCTATCAATTCCACTCACGAACGCCACGATCTTAGCCGGGTCCACTGCAATTCCTTCTCCGGATACCACATGTCCTAAGAATGCCACTCGATGAAGCCAGAATTCACACTTGCTGAATTTAGCGTAGAGCGCATGTTCCCTTAGGGTCTGTAGAACTTTTTCCAAATGTAACTCGTGCTTGGCAGAACTCTTCAAATATACTAGAATATCGTCCATGAACACGATTACAAACTGATCCAGAAATTCCTTGAACACCTTATTCATCAAATCCATAAAGGGTACCGAGGCATTTGTCAATCCAAACTGCATTATCGTAAACTCGTAGTGCCCATATCTTGTCCTGAATGCCGTTTTTAATATATCCTCCTTCTTAATCCTCAATTGATAGTACTCCGTCCTCAAATCAATCTTTGAAAATATCGATTTTCCTTGCAACTGATCAAACAGGTCATCAATCCTTGGCAGTGGGTACTTATTCTTAATGCACAACTTCAAAGACCCATATTTCTTTCTCACAAATAACACTGGTACTCCCTATAGAGATGCACTTGGGCGGATAAAGCCTTTATCTAGCAACTCTTGCATTTGGACCTTTAATTCCTTTAATTCAGACAGTGACATTCTATAGGGCGCTTTTAAAATCGGTTCTGTTCCTGGGGCTAACTTAATTACGAACTCCAATTCTCTATTAGGTGGTAGTCCCAATAATTCCTGAGGAAAGACATCGGAAAAGTTGCACACTACGGCTATGTCTTCTAGGTTCGGCTCTCTAGCCGTCGAATCAACTACATTTGCCAGAAACCCTTGACAACTTTCGTCCAGCAACTTTCTTACCTCGAGCGACGAAATTCAAGGGATCGAGGTTCCTCCTCGATTTCCCATAAACTCAAATCTAGGATGTCCAATCGGATTAAATTGGATTACCCTGCTACGACAGTCCACAATAGCTCTCTGTTGGACTAGCTAGTCCATCTCAACAATCACGTCAAAGTCATGCATATATAAGACTACCAAATCTATTCTTAATTCCTTATCGCTAATCACTATCTTACAATTAGGACATCCAAACGCAATCAGCACTTTATCATTCAGCGGGGTAGTCACATACAGCATAACGTCAAGTGGCTTTAGCTCAATCCCAGTTAATTTAACGAATTGATCCGATATAAATGAATGCGATGCCCCCGGATCAAATAAGGCATATGAAGCATGATCACAGAGAGAGAGACCGTACCTGTGACCACGCGAAGCTTGTCTTCAGCTTCCCTCCTTGCCATTGCATACACTCGTCCTTGGGCTGGCGGCCTATTCTGACTGGCTGACTGGGTGGCTCCAATTTAATTTCCATTCTGGGGCGGCAGAGGTAGTAGGGCAAGTGACCTCGCCTGCCTGTTGTTAGGATAGTCCCTCATCTAGTGGCCCCTTCCGCTACATGTAAAACATGCTCTGCCCCTATTTGGGCAAGATCCATTCCTGTGCCTTCTTCCACATAGTCTACACGGGGCATTCTGATAACGGTTTGGCTTCCTGATATTTCTTCTAACGGGAGGGACGAAACGACTATTTTCCACCATAGGTCTTTTCCCAAGTTGATGGTTGTCCCTAGCCGGGGCATACTGCGAGCCAGTAGTGGTAGCTTGTTCTGTTTGATCTTGCCTGATTGTTTGGGCCCTCTCATAGATCTCATGATAGCCTTTCAAGTTTAATGAGATCATCTGCCGCCAAGGTCCCAAACTTCACTCATCCCTTTAACCTCCTAACTTTGTCCGTTGGGTCTTCCACCATTCTGGGGGCAAATTTGGACAACCTTGAGAACTCGGCTTCATACTAATCCACCGACATTTGACCCTGGGGAAGTCTCATAAATTCCTCCAGTTTCTGCTCTCGGGCACTTTCCGAGAAATACTTGCCATTGAAGGTCTCAGTGAAGATGGCCCAGTTCAGAGCAGTACCAGTGGGGAATACTTGACCTCTGGTGGCCCTCCACCAATCGCTTGTATTACTCTGAAGCTGGTAGACTACTAGTGTTACCTTTTCTTCCTTAGTACACCCTAGCACCTCAAAAGCCTTTTCTAGCTCTTTTACCCATCTTGGGGCAGCTTCAGCATCGCCTCTCCCATCAAACTTAGGGGGTTTCAATCTTAGAAGCTGTTCTACTAGCTTGGACATTGGCCTGATCGCATTTACTTGCAATGGACCAAGATTTCTACCAATCACATTATTCTCCTGACCTCCATTATCCCCAATAATCTCACTGGCAGCTGCAGCGGCGACAGTAGCACTTCTTTCCCCCGTCAGTCCACTTGACAATATTTCCACATCCTCTAGCGCTCTCCACATTTCATCCACCTTGGGGTCCCCCATTAGTCCAACTAGCAGGACTACGCGACCTCGTCCTCAACCTCGGCCACTCATCTTATTGATTCTCACAAAAGCTTACCTGCTATAATCTCACGCAGGAATTAGAAACCTAGGTCAACTATCCCAGTCTAGAGCCTTAGGTAGTGAATCACAACAACCATTTCCTAGGCAGGTAACCAATCACATATAGCAATCAATCTCAGCCAACATAATTCGTGCACTTACCTCAAGTCCTGACGCACCTGCATCTCACATATTATTGCATAAAAATCACTCAGCAATCACAATCACACAGTCTAGGGTACGCATGGCACACGAGTCTCCCTAACTGGCTACCCCAAAGTCATCGCTCCTTATCACTCCAAGTTTCGACCAACTTGAATCGAGCTGGCCTTGCTCTGATGCCAAATCAACTGGGATGTCACGTCCCGGACCCCACCGAGCCTGCGACATCCCGTCCATGGTCGAATTGAACGCGACGTCCCAAGACGCGTTGCCGACCCCATGCGAAACACCTAACAATAAAGGCAAGCGGAAGCAAATTTAAAATAACCTAGATAATAAAATATGACAAAGGGATAGTACAAAACAATATTTGCATAATATCATAAAGTAGTCACTATTACAGAACGATAACTTTGGCTACCAATTTCAAACCACGCTTTTCAAAAGGGGGCGGTAGTTGACAAGCGTATCTCCTCTACAAAAGGTACTCAAAAGACAGGGTAAATTTGATCTATCCTTCAATCTCTGTAGTACTCTGGCGACATCTCCGAATCGATCACGGTCGCGGATCTGAAAGTGGTTATATAATAACCGTGAGAACGAGTCTCAATAAGTAACACCCTAAATCCTACAAAGGCCAATGCGTACTGTCACGCCCCAAACCCTACGGACACGTGACATCCCGCTATGGTCGTTATGATGCGACGTCCCAGGACTCGTCGCCGACCCTCCATTTTATCTTTTAATTACGCATGCGGAAACGAACACAACAATCTCCGGACAAATAACAAATAGGGATAGTCAGGAAAACAAATCACAACAGTCAACAACACTATTTTAATTTTCACTTGATTAATCCCTGAGAGTGTTCTTACAAGCCCACTTCGGGCGGTACCACAAAAAGCTAGCAAAAAGACAAAGGCCAGGGTTAATCTATTTCATCAACAGGCTCGAACTCCAAAAGCTAGCTTCCAAACACCCAAACCTGGTGCGCCAACATGCTAAGGGCCTAAAAAGGGGTTAACAACAACAATGAGATGAATGTCTCAATAAATTAATCTGCCTAAGCCCCGCTTAGAGGCCTACTCGCCGCACGGGGTCCCTAATCGGGCAACATAACATCAACAGCACATTAATAAACAACCACATGCATCCTTACCTTGCCTTGATACACACGTTGATGAAATGCATATGTCACGTATCAAGCATTTAACGAGATTTTCCATGCATTAATGCAACATGTCAATACATGTTCTCGATTATAAGGCAAAACCCGCTTGGGCACGCCCCATACCATGCCTAGCGCTTTCTACCCCATAATCAAACACTATGCATCACACGTATTCCAATTATTACGCCCCTCGGGCCACCACACATCAAGCGATACGCAGCAAGATGGCGGTTTTCCGTAAAAATCGGGTTCCGTCCCACCCCGTCGGGCACGGCTTCAAATAAACGAT
The DNA here is from genome assembly GCA_024733475.1 of Syzygium grande. Taxonomy (NCBI): domain Eukaryota; kingdom Viridiplantae; phylum Streptophyta; class Magnoliopsida; order Myrtales; family Myrtaceae; genus Syzygium; species Syzygium grande. Next base: position 36,478,137 of record JAMXDD010000008.1, on the reverse strand, counting down.
ACACGATGACGGCATTCCAATACGGCAACATCAAACGATATACACATAAGATGGTATCCCGTAAGGAGCATCAAGTCCGGCCTCGGGCCGCGACAAAGCATCTGGGGTATCGGCACTCCAGATTATCCCCAGGCATCCGATGAATCGGGCATCGTCAAGCGATACACAGCAAGACGGCTCCAACGTGTGACCACACGAGCACACAAGCATTCCGGCCAATTATTATCTTCTCAATTAGCCCATACGTTTATGAATAGTGCTCATATTAATGCCACACAACAATATCACATGGTCACACATACAAACAGGCAATTAATTCTCACAAGCTTCGATATCAAATACAAATATCAACCACCAAGCATCACTATCAATTCTTGGCATAACAATAAAAATAATTAAATTCCAAAATCCCATAAATTTTTCTTGAAAACTTCCAATCAAAAATAAATTGTCATAAAAATAATTTTATACGACAATTCATGGTATAAACGCCAACATTCAAGCTAGAAATCGTAATTTGAAATTATAAATTTTCCGAAATAATAATAAATAAATTCGGAATTTAATTATTTAATAATATCCGAAAATAATTCAATTTTCCAAAGTGTCAAAGTATTTTCTCGAATCAAAATAATTCAAATCATTTTCTAAATACGTCAATTTATACGGCGAAATCCAACATTGGCATCATAATGGACGTTAGAAAATTTCCCGAAAATAATAATATTTAATTTTCGGAAATTAATTATTTAATAATAAAATAATAATATTTAATCCGAAAATAATAAAATAACATTTAATTCGGAATTAATATTTTAACTAATAAAATAATATTTAAAATTCCGAAAATAAATGATTTAATAATAATAATCAATAACAATAAACTAATCAACAATTTATATCCTAAACACCATTAATTAAACACTAATCCATAATTACACATAATCCTAACTAAACAAACTTAATACTAACCTAAACACTAATTAAACTACCTAAGCAAGTTTAACATCCTAAACGAGATTAGGAGTTAACTTACCTATTTAATGCTTACAGCTGGCCTTGAGGGCAAGGGCGGGGCGAGTTGTCCAGCAGTGGTTTCGGTTCTGGGACACGGTGACCGTGACGGCCAACGAATGGCGAAGACACGGCCGTATGGGGGGTGATCCGGGTCGCTTCAGGCGGCCGAGACAGCCCCGGCGGCGGCGATGGCAATAGCTGGACCCGGCGGTGGCCAGCGGAGATATGGGCGGGCGTGGGTGGCGAGGCGCGGCTCGCGTGCGGCTCGCAATCCGGACGACGGCGCTTAAAGCGACGGTCGGCGTGGACGACGGCCGACGGCAAGGCGGAAGGTGCGGTTCCAATGAGGACAAGCCGTGGGGGTCGATTCAGCCTTGGGACGACGACGACGGCTGGGCAGAACAAGAAAGGGAGCGGCTGTCAGAAGTAGAGCAGAACTAGAAGCTGGCATCGTATAGTTAGAAGGAGAAGAGAAGAGAAAAGTGAAGAAAAAAAAGAAGAAAAGAAAGAAAACAAAAGGGAAATGATGGAGGCTAGTGGGGTAGGTGGGGGAGGGGGATGTCAGACGCAAGGGAGGGCAAGCCGGCGGGAAAGTGGGGGAGGAGGAGAGAGAGAGAGAGAGAGAGAGAGAGAGAGAGAGAGAGAGAGAGAGAAGGACAAGTCCAAATCGCAATAATCGCGATCCAACGGACACGATTTAAATCCAAAAACGATTCGACGGTCCGAAAAATCCTAATTAATAATTTTAGGATTTGGCCAAACTTGTGTTAATAAAAACACACCATGCGGGTGGTCTACCACCCAAATTTTGTACCCTAATAAAAATTCACTTTTCCATTAACCTTTGTCAATTTTGGTTGGCTACAAAAATATTGACATCGTCTAATTAAATTGCTCCGAATTCCGAGAAATTTGACACCAAAGTTCGAAATCTAAATAACGGCCAAATTCGATCAAGTGTGTTTCTAGCGAAATCTCTAATTTAAAAATTTAAAATAACCGAGAGTGATCAGTTCTCGGGTGAGATTTTACTATAAGCACACTGACGAATTACACGTTTCATAAATCCCAAAAATGGGTCGGAAATCGGAATGTCACACGTACCCAGACAGGTCGTATAAAACAATCTAACCAACAACTTAACGAGTTCACAACAATGTACTTACCTTTGCCATCAGAACGCATACTAACTCTACACGTTAGTCAAATAGCGACAAGATAATAATACTAACTCAATAACATATCACAATCAATCAAACGCCAACCATACTAGCACTCAATCAATCCAACCAATTCAATCACACATTCAATCAGCTAGTCCAATCAGTTCAATCAATTCAATCACACTCTACTCGCATACGTGGTCGAAAAACTTTCCACGACCTCCCAGATCCTTTCACATTGCCCGCGCCATCGCGCCAGCCCAATTCACAACCCGCCCCATCGCGCCTCGGGCTCACCCCTTAGATCAAGCTGGCTCAGTCCGCGTAATCACGCCTCGTGACATTTTTCCCCTTCTAATGACCTGCGTAACCTATGCCTTAGGTCTGATCATGCCTTTTTCACCACGCCCGCGTAACCACACCTCATGTTAGCAGCCCTTCGATCAATCCGGGCTTTTCTCACGCACATGCACCGCAACACAATTCGCCATTCTCACAAGTTGTATCAATCAAACTCAAAACATGCTCACCACAATATTCCATCAATCCGACCTTCAAGTCGGCCACATTCAGCTATCAATTCCACTCACGAACGCCACGATAAGCCAATCAGTGACCCACCAACAATAGCCACAATTATGCACCCACAGTCATTCCAATTCCCATTTACAAGCTCACGATTCCGACATTCAAGTCGGCCACAAACGCACGTCAATTTTCCCCACACACGCCACGACAATACAAATAATTAATCCATCATAATTAGCCACTAATTAAGCCCCACAATTATCACAATTTAATTTAACAAATACGCACATACGAATATTGACCCTAATCCATGTTTAGCCCCTAAACCGGTACTAATCACGTCCTAAACAAGTCTAAAAATATCCATAGTCTTAAATAAGAATTAGGAGGTCACTTACCTAAATTTGGCCTAGGAAAAACTCGCACGAGCTCAAAACGGGCCGGATGAATAGTAACAACGAGGGCGCGATGAGCGCGGGGCTCGGCCACAGCTCGGTACACGGCCCGACACACGGCCACAGCTCGGGACAGTTTGGCCATGGCCTGGGGATGCTCGGGTTGGCTGGGTAGCGGCTAGGTGAGCTCGGCCATGGCCCAGGATGCTCGGGCGATGGCGACGACAACGGTGGTTAGGGTATCCCGGCAAGCACGGCGGTTACAAGTGGCTGAGCAAGGTTGCTAAGGGGTCGGGTGGTGGGCGGACGGCGGCAAGGGTTGAAAACTAGAGTCTGAATGGCTGGACAAGGCGACGCAGGGGAAAAGAAAAACAGGGGAGGCGTCGGGGAGGAAGAAAAAAATCAAGGGAAGGGCAAGGGTTGCAAATGGCAAAAGGTGACTAAGTGAGGTGGCCGAGGGGAGAGGGATTGGGTGGTAGAGGTCGTGAAAGCGCGACGGGCTGAACGGGCGGCACGCGATCGCGGGCGAAGGAGCCCAAAACAGGGGAAGACGCCGGGGAAGAGAGAGAAACAGGGGGGAGGAGGTCATACGGAGGTTGGAGGCAGCACGGTGGCGTCTTGAGTGGCTAGGTGATGGGGGATAGGTCGTATGGACGGCTAGATGGCGTTTCCGGGACCGCAGCAGTATGCAATGCAGAATGTTGTTTCGTATGCAACAAGGAAAGGTGGCTCATGAGCGGCGGTCACGGGCAACGAGCGGCAGCGCGGCTCGGTCAGGCGATGGTGGCGCGAGGCGGATGATGAGGGGCGGTCGATGGCGACTGGTCGGACAGCAAGGAGAAGCAGAAGCTAGAAGCTACGACGTCGAGGGAGGATAAGGAGGGAGAAGGAAGAAAGAAAAGGGAAGAAAAAGGAAAAGAAAAGAAAAAGAGAGAGAGAGAGAGAGAGAGAGAGAGAGAGAGAGAGAGAGAGAGAGAGTAGGTGGGGTTTGGTGGAGGTGTCAGACGCATGGGGGGACCAGCATGCGTAAGGGAAAGGTGACCGGAGAGAGAGAGAGAGAGAGAGAGAGAGAGAACAAACGTTTATTCAAATAATTATTGCAATTCAACGACCCACATTTAAAATCGAAAACGAATTATCGATCCAAATTAATCCTAGAATATAATAAGAGATAAATGCCAAATTAATTAAATTAAACTACCACGAGGGAGGTCTACTAGTCCAAATTTGCACCCGGTCAAAAATCCACTTTTCATATATCCCGGACAATCTCGAGGCTGACTACAATAATATCGACAAAGTCCAATTAAATTCATCCCGAAACTCCAAGAAATTCGACACCAAAATTTGAGCTCTAATTAACGGTCAAATTCGATCAAGTGTGTTTCAAGCGAAATCTCTAATTCAAAAAATAAAATAACCGAGAGTGATCAGTTCCCGGGTGAGATTTTACTATAAGCACACTGACGAATTGCACGTTTTATAAATCCCAAAAATGGACCAAAATTCGGAATGTCACATGCTTGATATTGAGAAGGCAATATATTGAAGGAAAAAGGCTTTGTCTATATTATACTTGTGAACTGAAATTTGTGTACCTTGCTAAGCTTGGTCATAAACAGCCGATATGTGGCTCCATCTTATTGTAAGAATATCGGGATGTTGCAAGGTTGCTTCCATGGAGCACCATCATTTCCTTTTGGCTGTGATGAATTTCTAGTAATCCCCTAGTCAACTTTTAATGGTGAAAACCGAGTTATGAATCTGGGTGATCGGTTTAGCACCCCTACGACCTTCTATTGGCATGCAACAGTAATTCACTGGCAAAAGGTGAGGCGCAATTGCAGGTCTGGACAATTTTCTTGTTCTTGCCCTAACTTGAGAACAGAGACGCATTTCTTGGAAGGAAAGGGGTCCATCTCTTCTCATTTATATGTCTTTGTTTGAAGCACCAACGAGTGACGCCACTCTATTTCACTAAGAAAAATTTAGAAATGTCGATTGTGTTTAGGTACCATAATTCCACGGCTTCTGTCCTAATCTTAGCAAAGTCGAATTTGCTATTGTTCTATCTTTTGCATAAAAATGTTTCAACCTATTCAATAGATTGCGACTTGCCCAGTGCATGTCATTGTATATCTCTTAATTTTTCAAAAGATTTAAATTGAACAGTTTAAAAGGTTGGAGCAAACGGGATACATTTTCACCTCCAAATAACCATCTTGCTGCGTACAAAACATTTCGTGGGACAATACAGGCTGGGAAAGGGCACTCTCAGAGTTGGGATTTGTCATAATAGGAGTCAGCAACTTGCTTCAATCAAGAGAGATTGAAGATGTAACTAAGGATAGGTAGGCATTGCAAGAGCATCAATGGCCGACTACCACATCACTAGACATTTCTAGAACAACAGCAGGCTTAATCTTTGCTCATTCAAAATTGCAAATAATGCCAATAGATGAAACTTGTATATGCCAAAAGTTCCCTGCGTGCAAATATCAATAACTAAATCCTTCAAAATAACATGATTATGCCCCGAAACAATCATAGCAATTAAGGAGAAGCTGGTGCTGCGTCCTTCGTTGGCACAGCTTCAGTGTCTGCATCACCATTAGCTACAAAAATCAGCAAATAAGCCAAAAAAATTCCATCACCAAGTGCAAAAAATAACATTATCTCCAAAGACATTCAAATAAGTAAGAGCGAAGCTCACACCTTCCCTAAAACCACTCTTGAACCTGCGAGGACATTGTGGAGATACCTCATCCTACCAATTTCTTTGGTCTTCCTTCGGATTGTCTTTACACTCCAGTTATCTAAAAACAGTGATTAAATACAACTTAATGTGAGAAAAGAAGATTTACACTTTCCATATGCTGTCACAAAAAAGTAAACAATAAGCAACCTCATCACTAGCTCACAACATCTTTGATGCAAAGAGAAAGCAAAGCCGGGACATAGAGAAAACAGCATAACCTAACAGACATTGAAGAATTTGTACATGACATATTTCTATATTCATAATTTCCATTTCAGAGAACGATCTTTAGAGCAACAAGATGGACTGTTAAAAATTAGGACTTTTTCATTGCTTGCGACAAAGAAAATGCGATCGACCTTCTAATCTCGGTCTCAAATCTTTCGGTTGAATAAACGAATGCATACACTCTACTTAACACAAACTATCAATGACTTAATTACTGCCACTAAAACACGATACACACATTGACTGCACAAATAGCTTCACTGATAATTTAGAAAGAGCAAACATTGAAGAAAATATCTCGGTTGACATTTGCTGTGATGGAGGGAAGTGAAGTGCAAGGAAACAATGACACAGGCAGAGGAGAAAGAGGATGGGTCAGGAATTATATGCATTTCATTGCCTCTTACTATTTTTTTTCCAATAGCACCTCCTTGCTTCTTTAGAATGTTAATAGGAAAAAGAACAATTTAGTCGGGTTTACCCCTTAATTTTCAGCATATCTATTCCCTCAAACATGCAAATGGCGACAATACAAAATCATGACACCATATATAACCGGCAATTTTCAGTCTGAGAAATAAGACAATCCCGATGGTTAAGGTTATTTGGGAGCACCACGGGATTGAAGGCGCAACCTGGGAGAGAGAAGAAATGATGCAACATCAGTACCCCAGTTGTTTGAGTAACATAAGGATTGTAATTTTGAGTTTTAGTGAGATTGTAAATTTTGAGGACGAAATTTCATAAAGGGGGGAGATTGTGACATTCCAAAATTTCCACCAATGGGAATTTATTGAATAATTGAGTTTTATAAGATGTGCTCGCAGTAAATTCTCGCCCGAAATTGATCATTCCTGGGAATGCTAACCATTAGGGAAAGGCTATTAGGGGGAATTAAATTTGCGCGGCTAAAGGAAATTCGATCGTGAATGGATTTCGACCATTAAATCGCGGAAGTGATATTTTGAGCCCTTTTGGCCGATCCAAGGATAGTTAGGGAAAAAAGTTTGCCACTGTCCCTAGCAATGGATCGCGGGTGATTCTATTAGACCACCTAAATGACTTGATGAATGATTCTGAAATTATATTGAAGGCTCGATCGTAACCCTCGGATCAAGTGATTGATCTTTTGCGATTTTTATGACAAGAGACCGTCCACGCATTTATCTAACTTGCACGTGACTCAATTCAGTGGATCAATCATGAGTCGATTCTTTGAATTTCCTAGTAAGCCGTCCGTTAGCTCGAGAAACGGTCGCATTTAATAGAATTTAATTATTGAATTCTTGCCCAAATTGGACACCGGAAAATTAGGAAGTCACGCCGGAATGTTAGGACGACGTTACACGTGACATGTGTGAATTTTTGGTGCGCTCAAATCCTTCGGAAAAAATCGATTTGGACAAGAAACAGAGAAAGTGACCAAAATACCCTTAGGATTTATTAAAGGGTATGTTTTAAGGGTAAAGGGCATTTTAGTAATTTTGCCCTAAAATTTTGATTGGACAATTTTACCCTTGGATATTTTGAAATTACAAGTGTACCCTTGGATATTTTTGTTCAAGAATTGATCTTGGCCGTTGGATCAAGACAAGATCAAATCGGGATACATTTAAAAATATGAGAGTAAAGGGCGTTTTTGTCATTTCCGTAATTGGTCAAAAATCACTATTTGAGTGCAATGGTCTTATGGTCTTTCTCTCTTCTTTTCTCCATTTGCACATGAGACTTGGGATTTGGTTTTAATAGGAGTCAGCAACTTGCTTCAATCAAGAGAGATTGAAGATGTAACTAAGGATAGGTAGGCATTGCAAGAGCATCAATGGCCGACTACCATCATCACTAGACATTTCTAGAACAACAGCAGGCTTAATCTTTGCTCATTCAAAATTGCAAATAATGCCAATAGATGAAACTTGTATATGCCAAAAGTTCCCTGCGTGCAAATATCAATAACTAAATCCTTCAAAATAACATGATTATGCCCCGAAACAATCATAGCAATTAAGGAGAAGCTGGTGCTGCGTCCTTCGTTGGCACAGCTTCAGTGTCTGCATCACCATTAGCTACAAAAATCAGCAAATAAGCCAAAAAAATTCCATCACCAAGTGCAAAAAATAACATTATCTCCAAAGACATTCAAATAAGTAAGAGCGAAGCTCGTTACCTTCCCTAAAACCACTCTTGAACCTGCGAGGACATTGTGGAGATACCTCATCCTACCAATTTCTTTGGTCTTCCTTCGGATTGTCTTTACACTCCAGTTATCTAAAAACAGTGATTAAATACAACTTAATGTGAGAAAAGAAGATTTACACTTTCCATATGCTGTCACAAAAAAGTAAACAATAAGCAACCTCATCACTAGCTCACAACATCTTTGATGCAAAGAGAAAGCAAAAGCCGGGACATAGAGAAAACAGCATAACCTAACAGACATTGAAGAATTTGTACATGACATATTTCTATATTCATAATTTCCATTTCAGAGAACGATCTTTAGAGCAACAAGATGGACTGTTAAAAATTAGGACTTTTTCATTGCTTGCGACAAAGAAAATGCGATCGACCTTCTAATCTCGGTCTCAAATCTTTCGGTTGAATAAACGAATGCATACACTCTACTTAACACAAACTATCAATGACTTAATTACTGCCACTAAAACACGATACACACATTGACTGCACAAATAGCTTCACTGATAATTTAGAAAGAGCAAACATTGAAGAAAATATCTCGGTTGACATTTGCTGTGATGGAGGGAAGTGAAGTGCAAGGAAACAATGACACAGGCAGAGGAGAAAGAGGATGGGTCAGGAATTATATGCATTTCATTGCCTCTTACTATTTTTTTCCAATAGCACCTCCTTGCTTCTTTAGAATGTTAATAGGAAAAAGAACAGTTTAGTCAGTTTACCCCCTTAATTTTCAGCATATCTATTCCCTCAAACATGCAAATGGCGACAATACAGAAATCATGACACCATATATAACCGGCAATTTTCAGTCTGAGAAATAAGACAATCCCGATGGTTAAGGTTATTTGGGAGCACCACGGGATTGAAGGCGCAACCTGGGAGAGAGAAGAAATGATGCAACATCAGTACCCCCAGTTGTTTGAGTAACAGTAAGGATTGTATTTTGAGTTTTAGTGAGATTGTAAATTTCGAGGACGAAATTTCATAAAGGGGGGAGATTGTGACATTCCAAAATTTCCACCAATGGGAATTTATTGAATAATTGAGTTTTATAAGATGTGCTTTCATGATAAATTCTCCCGAAATTGATCATTCCTGGAATGCTAACCATTAGGGAAAGGCTATTAGGGGAATTAAATTTACGCCAAGGCTAAAGGAAATTCGATCGTGAATGGATTTTTGAGATTGACCATTAAATCGCGGAAGTGATATTTTAGCCAAGTGTTGGCGATCCAAGGTTTGTTTTATTGTATATATGGTGGAACAAGTTGAATAAGAAATGGAAATGTATATTCTCCCAACCCTCCCCAGTTTAATTTGTTGAATGTTTATGGTTTCGTTTGCGAATCGATTAAATCTCTAATGGATTAGTTGATTGATCTTTAGCCTGGGACGCCGCAACTGACAACCAGAGGTGGGATGTCGCGTGCTCGGCGGGGTTGGGCGTGACTCAATTCAGGGTCCTTTGTTTTGGAACTTGCTGGCTTTCCCTACAGTGCAATGCCTTAGCCGCACCGTATTTCACCTGCTAAACGATCTTCCTCAACAGCATCATCGAATTTAATTATTGAGATCCTTGCCCAAATTGGACACGGAAAATTCCGAGGCCTTGAATGTTAAGTGGTGAACTTTGTTAACAGTGATCACCAAGGAATTTTTGGTTCGAAATCCTTCGACAAAATCGATTTGGACAAGAAACAGAGAAAGTAAACGTCAATACCTTCTGAGGATTTATTAAAGGGTATGTTTTAAGGGTAAAGGGCATTTTGGTTTAATTTTGCCCTAAAATTTTGATTGGACAATTTTACCCTTGGATATTTTGGAAATTTCAAGGTAACCTTGATATTTTTTATCTGTTCTTGATCTTGGCCATTGGATCAAGACAAGACCCAAATCTAATTGGTAAGATTAAAAATATGAGTAAAGGGCGTTTTGGTCATTTCCGTAATTGGTCAAAAATCACTATTTGAGTGCAATGGTCTTATCTCTCCTTTTCTATTCTTCTCTTTTTCTCCATTTGCCATGAGACCCTCCCCCCCATTTGGTTTTTCCTTCCCCCTTTTGCCGTGAGCTTTCCTTGGCCATTCTTCTTCTAGAGAGCGCTGATCACCTGACTTTCTGTTTGGTGGACCACCACCAAGCCGCCGCCTAGCCGGACACTCTAAAATTCTAGCCCCAAACCACCACCACCAGCCACCGCTTTTCTCTAATTTTCTCTCAAGTAATTAATTATAATCGCCCCCAAGGCTTCCGCCACCAGCCGATTGGCCGCCACTGTGGTGGCACGCTAGGGCCGCTGGAATTGATCTTTTCCTATTATAAGAGCATCTGAGATGGCCATAGTGTAGAACGCGGGTAAGTGCCTAAACTAAACTCAATTTAGATTTTGGTATCGAAATCGTACGTCGATTTTAAAGATTAACCGGCATAGGGTAGGTGCAAAATGGCATTATTTAGAAGTGGGGGATTAGGCATTGCCTTAGAATTGAAACCAGAAAATTTTTATTGGAAAATTCATTAAATAGGGGCATCAGCTTACTGTTCACGAACTGTGATTTACTGTTCAACGGGCTGTGATGATTTGTTCGACGCAAGTTGGATTTTTTTTAACCGGTATTTTATGGCGTTAGGCGTTTTGTGGAGGATCGAATTAATTAACGACCTCTTGGTGGGAGAAAATGAGAATTTACGTGTTGGACGTTTATTTAAATTATAAATAAATTGTGGTGATTAAATTGAGTATGTTGTTGTGCAATTAGGTGACTGTATATTTGTTGGGTGCACCCACGTGAGTTAAATTAAATTAATTATTGGTATTCCATTCATATTTTTTGAATGTGCAAGACCAAATAAAAAATAATGAACGGGCCAATATATGAAGGGCCGCTTCGCGTGTGATAAATGTGCACAAACATGGCATGAGTTTAAGGAAATTGTAGTGTGGCAAGTGATGGTGATTCCTTAAATGTGTGAAAGTGCAAAATTGTTCCGTTTGGGATCGGGCCGAGTATTATAAACTCGGACCAAAAATGCGATCACGACGAGGTATGTTATTAATTTTTTTTAGGCTAAAAACGCTTGAAAAAGCAAGAATGAGAATCGGTCCGAGGCCCGATCAACTCGGTTTTGACCAAATTGGACCGAACCATCATAAGAACTGTTCCAATCATGTATCTGGCCCTAAAAAATCTTCCTGCCACCAGGGGACGCGCTTTCTGTCTGGAAAAATAGAGATCTTCACTGTAGATCTTGAAGAACAAGCAGAAGGCCTCCGAGATGGGCAAGAAAGCGCAAATCTCAAGAATGCTAGAAGAGGAAGACAAAAGACAAAGCGGGGTCGCCGTAGAAAACAAGTAACACAGTCGACCATGATCCCTGCAGTTTCGGCTCTCAGTGGTCGATCTTTTAGGTTCCGGCGCATATTCGTCAGGTCGATGAGAAGGCGTACAACCCTAGGGTCATCTCGATCGGCCCGTTCCATCGGAACCGGCCTGCCTTTATAGCCATGGAAGCTCAAAAAGTGAGGTTCTACAAGCGCCTCATCACGCAGATGAGTTACAAAGATCCTGATGAGCGCATCAAGACAGCGCTGACGAAATTGGAGGCCCGTGGAGGTGTTACTCAGAGGAGTTCGACGATATCAGAATGGAAGGTTTGTCGAGATGATGGTTCTTGATGGTTGTTTGCATTGTGATGTGATTGTGATTAAGCACGGTGTAATCAGTTTGAGTTTGACTATATTATTTAATGTGCCTGCAATGTAATGGTTTGATGTGTATAGATGCACGGTGTGTCTATATGATTATCCGGAGGTCTTAGTGATAGCCTAGGTTGGGTTTAGGGTGAACTTTTGTAAGTGTCTCACGGTTGTTTTCAACCAAACATTTCAGAACCCCGACCTGAGCCGTGAATAATCCGCCACAACCACCAGAACGTTTTGGAGTACCAGTGCATACGGAGTATGAGGTAGCTGAGTTTCCGATGGGTGACGGGATGACCTGGGTAAGACATACGACGACCGTGTTTGTAGAAGCCGGAAAGCTTGCCTTGGATGAGAACCATTTTTGAGATTGAACGTCAGGTCATCGACTCCTTTTTTATTTTGGTAGTTTCAGTAAAGTGTGCACCGGTAGACAGAGGTTTGTTTTATTGTATATATGGTGGAACAAGTTGAATAAGAAATGGAAATGTATATTCTCCCAATTCTCCCCAGTTTAATTTGTTAGGGTGTTTATGGTTTCCGTTTGCGCGATTAAATCTCTAATGTTTAGTTGAGGTCGACGATAGCCTAGGACGTCGCAACTGTTCGACCGGAGGCGGGATGTCGCGGGCTCGACGGGGTTCCGGGGCGTGACAGCACGGGTCCTTTGTTTTGGAACTTGCTGGCTTACGAACAGTGCAATGCCTTAGCCGCACCGTATTTCACCTGCTACGCGATCTTCCTCAACAGCATCATCGATGTGCCGGAAGACATCGAGATCCTTCAAGACGCGGGGATCATAGTAAAGTCCGAGGCCTTGACGAAGAAGTGGTGAACTTTGTTAACAGTATCACCAAGGAGCTCGTGTTCGATTTGCACGACAGGAATGACTGCTACATAGCACAGCAAATTAAAGACGTCAACGCCTTCTGCGGATCTTGGAAGAGTAAATGCATCTATCAGCTCTCGCGCGTCGACTTCGTCAGTTTAAGGTTGTCGTTCCTATTCCCTTGGTTCAAGTAATTACGTGTTCGCTATTTTCTTAGTCGTTCACGGAACACAAATCACCTTCATATCTGTTCTGAGAGACTCATTCTTTCTACTAACCTAATACCCATACACTAATTGGTAAGGTGATATTGCTTAAGCACAGCATGTTTGAGAAATTACTCAAATTAGGCTGCAAATGGAATAGCTTGTGATCTGTGATCTGCATGAAACTCTCAAGTTTCTGCTCTTTTCTCATTGAGTCGCACCAGGCTCTATCTGCAAGGAAGTCAAGCAATATATACGACTTCTTCTCATACCCAAAATGAATTGTTCAACACATTGTTTATGCAGACTAGAGAGCGCTAATCACCTGACTTTCTGTTTGGTGGATGTTGCATTTCCAGAGTAAAAAATTGTAACCCGGACACTCTAAAATTCTAGGGGAGCCCAGTCTAGACAAACTGATAAGTTCTTTTTCTAATTAAGTAATCAAGTAATTAATTATAATTAACTTGTTGAGGCTTCTAACACCAGTTAGAGCCTCCCTGTGGTGGTAGCTAGGGGACTTGGAATTGATCTTTTCCTATTATAAGAGCAAATGAGATGGCCAGAGGATCATGACTGTGACGGTGAGTGCCTAAACACCATAAGTATTCTTCAAGAATTGTTGTATAGAAATCGTACGTCGACCTAAAGATTACATAACTCTTATGAAAGAGTTCTAACAAAAAAATTTGACATGTAGATTTAATTTGCTGCGAGCATTGTTACGATGTTTAAACCTAATAACAGTAAAAAAATGGATTATATGTTGACATCAGCTTAATCGTGTAGATAATCATATCTTTGATAGAACGGAGATATTAGGTAGTTATCGATTTTCTTCAAATTCCTGTCACTTTTAACCATCAAATGATCGTGTTAGGCGTTGTCATGTCCGAATTTCATGAAATCAGCTTCGACGACCTCTTCTTGAACATTCCATTTAGCACTTGAGGTCTAATACTGTGTGAAGTTTACTTTGATGATGACGGAGATGATCTCTATACTATTCAAGAACAGATTTTCAATATTACCAAATTATGCAAACAATCGTACGTTTGCACACCCACCGGGAGAGTCGCATCTTAACTGGTCCAAAAAATTCTTGCTACCTCCTTCAGGTTTTTTGTTTTTCAAGACCAAATAAAAAAAAATGAACGGCATTAATATCAAATTGGCCCGCTATCATATTGTACAGAAGCTTCGCACAAATCTCTCGATTTTATTCAGTAAACTATACGCCACAGGCCAATATGATTCCTTAAACATGTCACTTTAACCAAAGTGTTCCGTTTGTATCTGGGGGAGATTCTGTCTAGCATGAACCAAAAAATGGAAGTTTTAAGACGACCACTTATATTAATTTTTTTTGTCAGATAAAAACGACCATTGAAAAGGAGACTTGATGGCAAATTCCAATATAATAAACCCTATTCTTTTTACCTTCTTTTTTGACCAAATATACCAAACCTAAGTGAACTGTTCAAACTTATTCTATCTGGCCCTAAAAAATCTTCCTGCCACCAGGGGACGCGCTTTCCTGTCTGGAAAATAGAGATCTTCACTGTAAATCTTGAAGAACAAGGAGAAGGCCTCCGAGATGGGCAAGAAGCGCAAATCTCCAAGAATGCTAGAAGAGGAAGACAAAGACAAAGCGGGGGTCGCCGTAGATTTCCCCAGTAACACAGTCGACCATGATCCCTGCAGTTTCGGCTCTCAGTGGTCGATCTTTAGGGTTCCGGCGCATATTCGTCAGGTCGATGAGAAGGCGTACAACCCTAGGGTCATCTCGATCGGCCCGTTCCATCGGAACCGGCCCGCCTTGATAGCCATGGAAGCTCAAAAAGTGAGGTTCTACAAGCGCCTCATCACGCAGATGAGTTACAAAGATCCCGATGAGCGCATCAAGACAGCGCTGACGAAATTGGAGGCCCGTGCGAGGAGGTGTTACTCAGAGGAGTTCGACGATATCAGCGCTGGCGAGTTTGTCGAGATGATGGTTCTTGATGGTTGCTTCATTGTGGAACTCATGAGGCTTCACCACGAGAGCAATCAGGTACATGATTAACTACTCATAATATATAATTCCAAGATCTAGGATTTATAGATGAGTCGTGTGATCGATTTGATTTGCTTTTACTGCAATTAGTGATCTTGCACATGCTTCATATAAATGTATTCTTTTGTATGTGTTTTGGTTGAGATTAGGACGAAGAGGGACAATTTGTGGAAGAACCAATATTTGCAACAAGATGGATGCTACCCAACATCACTAGAGATCTTCTCATGCTTGAGAACCAATTGCCGATGTTCGTGTTGCAAGAGATCTACAACCTCACGACGTTCGACAAGAATGCAACGCCTCTAAACAAGCTTGCCCTCCTATTCTTGGAGCCTCTGAGACTGCAGAAGGGACAATACACTGATATAAAGTTGAACGACAAGGGCGAGCATCACCATCTCCTCGCGCTATTCCACTCAAGCTTCATTCCCTCCGACTATCACCCTTCGCGAAGTCAACGGGGCGCTCGATGGAACAGGCAAGAGAATTTCCCAGGGAAGTTGTGGGTGCACGAGGCAAAGAGGCTATGGAGATCCGGCATCCGGTTCAAGTACAACCCCAGCAACCTCCTCAACATTGAGTTCGCGAATCGGGAGCTCAAGATCCCCACCCTATTCATTGACGAGTGCACGGGGCCACTCCTGAGGAACTTGCTGGCTTACGAGCAGTGCAACTCTTTTGCCGCGCCATATTTCACCTGTTATGCGATCTTCCTCAGCAGCATCATCGAGACCCTGGAGGACATCGAGATCTTGCAAGATGCCGGGATTATAATTCAATCGGTGGACGAAGACGAAGAGGTGGTGGACCTCATCAATAGCCTCACCAAGGCACTTGTGTTTGATATGCACGACATGAGCGATTGCTTCATAGCCCAGCAAATTGAGGACATCAACAATTTCTGCAAATCTTGGCTGAGCAAGTGCATTTTTCAGTTCTCACGTTTTGATAATATCTTGTCATCCATTCTACCATTCAAATAGTTGTGAAAAATGGCCATCTGTCTTCTTCTTTTTACCAATTTTGTTTTATTTACCATTATTAACAAACATTCGGTATTTTTAGGCGCCAAATAAAAGAACTTTGTGGTGTTTCTATTCATTCTATTAAATCAAGTCAATGTTGGATAAAAATAAACATAATATTTTGTCGACTCCACTATATCTGCTGTTTTTTCCCCTGTTGGATAGCTCAAATGCATGAGCTTAGCTGTAGAGCACCAAACTATGCAGGACGATGGTTGGTCGATTGGCTAAAACACATAACTTGATCCGCCTCCTTAAGTTTGTTTCTTATTATTATGGGTGAAGAACCATTTCTTCCACCGGCACTTCCTGTGCGTGTCGTAGGTTTCTCATTAAGAAAAGGACTACCTAGCATAGTAATTTATATTTATGATGATGTCCAAGAAAAGAAACAGTCGCCTCCTCAACTGGCGGCCCGAGACATCGAATCATTGGGGCCTTTTCTCACGATTATTAGGGAAGAAGTTGTATGATTGTCCCGATGCGTAGCTAGCTCTGTGTTTTTTATCGTCATAATCTTGATCTAATGTGCAGACATGTAAGTCTGTCATCGGTCAAGAAACCGAACAATATGGAAGAGTCCGCCCGAATCGGATTTTTTGTGGAACAGATCGAGAAAGAATTGGGTTTGGTGAAACCAAACAATATGTGGCTCCATCCGGTATCTCATGAAACTAAATTTAATCAAGGTAAAGTTTTTATGTAAGCAAATAACTTGAATAAGAAGTGAATCTATTTAAAAACTAGGTGAAGCAAAAGCAAACATTGTCCCACTAAACTCTAAGGATAAAATATTCTAAGAATCATGCTGGCAATGTCCCAGAAAGAATCATTGGTCTCATAGCACCTTGACGGCGAGGGGGGAGATGTGAACACGACAACAATAGCGAAAAAAATCAGTGGAAATTGTGCTGGCAATGTGCTACAGACAAGAAGCTACAAGGACTGAAAACATGTTTGCTTTCTTCCGCAAAACAAAATAATATAAAAAAGCCGATCAAGATTCAGGGGTCGTGATTTAATATGATCTTGCATCGTAATAATCGATACTTAATCAATAATCTAATCTGGGTTCGCACTTGATGAGCCTGATCGTGCTCGCAACATCATGTCTTTCTGTCTTTGCTTACCAACTTGATCTCATTGGGGACCCAACGCGACCGGAGAAATGATCCTTTAAGACACCACAGATGAAGATCCAAAAATTTCCAGCAAGATAAACGATGTTATAATTTTTTTTTTTTTTAACAGTAGTTCTTATTCATGGTTTGACATTTTCTCACTGTCAATCCTCATTAACTTAAGGATGTTCAAGATTTATGTATCTTGGTCAATGTTTGAATGATTGGTCGTTCTGTCTCAGGGTTTTCTCTGGTGAACTTGGTCAATTCCTAGGGGGCTGTGGAATCATATTCATACTTCACTTGCAGGCATCACTATCAAAATGAATTGCATATTATTTGGTCAACCGATGATCATTTCCCCAGCCAGAAAGCAAATTTCTCTGGCAACAAGATGGAAGGAGATTCTAGCACGCGACATTTAGGGCGTCGGCATGCGCAATGTGACTAAAGTTAACGAAATGACCATTAATTTTTTTTCAGGATTTTAATTAGTTAGGCACATGTTAATTTCTCCTAACAATGTATACAACAATTGTTTTTGCTCTATCAATGGACAAAAAGTGTGATGTCGTAATGACCTCTCTTTAACTTTAGCTTTTGCATCTGTGTTGCATCTTCTTTTTCTCTCTTCTTTAGCTTTGTTTCATTGCCGTTTCACTTCAACATCGGTATGCACCCACTTATAATTAGTTAGGGATTAATATTAATCCAATTAGATGTAAGTGCAAAATTATTCTACAAAATAACGTGCCACCAGCCAAATTGATACCTGGTACCATGTCAGACTCTTCCAAGGTGCTGCTTAGTTTTGCATCTGAGGAAGGTATTGTCACGCATAATTGCATAAAGTATTGAATCTTGAAGGCCAAAATATATATTATATAAAAACTTGAATTATTCAAACTTTCGTTCTATCTAAACCCGTAATGTTTATTTATTTTTAATCCACGTGACTGCTTGTGTTCCAGTGCATATTTGAAATATTCTTCCATTGTCAACCTACCAGAGAGAGACGACCTTTAAAGTGTCTTGGAGATCATGAAGAACAAGAAGCGCAAAGCTCGGGGAAAACCGAGAGCCAGCGGCAGTGAAGACATGACCGCCACCGGTGATCTCCGTGAAAATCATGCAACTGATCACGAGCGCCGTTTCAGCAAGCAGTGGTCTATCTTTCGGGTTCCGGAGCACATTCGCAAGGTCGACGAGAAGGCGTACAACCCTCGGGTCGTCTCGATCGGCCCTTTCCACCGGAACCGTCTGGAGTTGAGGGCGATGGAACCTCAGAAGCTGAGGCTGTACAAGCGACTCATGAAACAGATCGGTGATGAGAAGCAGGAGGTGGGACTCCAGACTGCGATCAAGAAGTTGGAAGGCAGGGCGAGGAGTTGTTACTCAGAGGAGTTCAACGATATCAGCAGCGAGGAATTCGTCCAGATGATGGTTCTTGACGGTTGCTTCATCGTCAAGCTCATGCGGTTGTATCACAAGAGCAACAAGGTACCTATTAATTTCCATCCCTGGTAACCCTCTAACATAAATTCTTGCTCGCTCGGATTCATTGATTGCTCATGCTTTCTTGTGTCTGCCCATATGTATGCTTGGAATTAGCACGGTGAATATGTGGAAGAACCGATATTTGCAACGAGATGGATGCTTCCCAACATCACTAGAGATCTGCTAATGCTTGAGAACCAGTTGCCCTTTTTTGTGTTGAAAGAAATCTACGAGCTAACCGCCTTCGGTGAGGAAGATCAGGAAGATCACCCGCTAAACAAGCTCGCACTCCTATTCTTTGAGCC
The DNA here is from genome assembly GCA_024733475.1 of Syzygium grande. NCBI lineage: Eukaryota > Viridiplantae > Streptophyta > Magnoliopsida > Myrtales > Myrtaceae > Syzygium > Syzygium grande. The sequence continues at coordinate 36,459,107 of JAMXDD010000008.1, read as the reverse complement.
TCTAGGACCCCAAAAGGGCGAATACACCGAGATAAAGTTGCAAGACCAAGGGACGCATCATCATCTCCTCTCTCTATTTCACTCTAGTTTCGTCCCAAGTGATTACCATCCTCGAAGGTCCCGAATGGTGAGATGGAACAGACACGAAAATTTTCCGGGGAAGTTTTGGCTGCAAGAAGTAAGAATACTTCGGAGATCTGGCATTAAGTTCAAGAGCAATCCCGGCAACCTCCTCAACATAGAATTCGAGAACAGGGAGCTCCGAATCCCGACCCTATTCATCGACGACTCCACAGGACCTTTGTTACGGAACTTGCTGGCTTACGAACAGTGCAATGCCTTCGCCGCGCCGTATTTCACCTGCTATGCAATCTTCCTCAACAGCATCATCGACGTGCCAGAAGACATCGAGATCCTTCAAGATGCGGGGATCATAGTACAGTCCGAGGCTGTGGACGAAGAAGTGGTGAACCTTGTTAATAGCATCACCAAGGAGCTCGTGTTCGATCTGCACGACATGAATGACTGCTACATAGCAAAGCAAATTGAAGACATCAACGACTTCTGCAAATCTTGGAAGAGTAAATGCATCTATCAGCTCTCGCGCATCGATTTCATCAGTTTAGGGTTGTCATTCCTCCCTTCGTTCAAGTAATTGCAGGCGCGCTAATTTCTTAGTCCTCCTTCACGCAACACAAATCGCCTTCATATTTGTTCGATAGACTAATTCTTTGTACTAATTTAGTAGTCATGTACTAATTGGTTAGGAGATATTGTTTAATCACATCATGTTTGAGAGATTGCTCAAATGTTGCTGCAAACGGAAAAGCTTGTGATCTGTGATCTCCATAAATCTCTCAATTCTCTGCACTTTTATTATTGAGTCGCACCAGGCTTTTTTTACAAGGAAGTAAAGCAATATGTAACTATTGAGTCTCATACTCAAAATCAATTATTTCAACACATTGTTCATGTCGAAAAGAGAGCGCTAATCAGCTAACTTCCTGTATGGTGCAGGGTACTTTTCAATAGAAAAAAAGTGTGGCCCGGACACTTTAATAAACTAGGGGAGGACAATCTAGACATACTGATTAGTTCTTTATGTAACTAAGTATTAATTAATTAATTAATTATAATTACTTGTTGAGGCTTCTAACACCAGTTGGAGCCGCACTGTGGTGTTAGCTAGGGGAATTGGCATTAATCATGGAGCCCCTTCCTACTTAAAAATACACGAGGTAATGAGATTGGCCTTAAAAAGTCATGACCATGATGGTTGAGTGCCGCCTAAACACCTCAAGGTAATGCTTCAATGCTTGTTAATAAAGAAATCGGACGTCGACCTAAAGATTACCTAACTCTTATCTGTCATGCTGGCCAAACAACCAAACGAAAACGAAAGAGAAGTGATGGGGAGCCTAGTAATGACGGTGAAGCTAAACTGGGAGGATCGGTGGAGTTTTTACTAGTGAGAGTGCCGGCGTGTCGAATCCTCCTGGCCAAATGACCAAGGTGGTTAGACGATGGGTAATAGGTTAATCTTCCTATGCTCCACCATAATTACCAAGGGAGTGACAGAGTCGACTAAGATAAGCTTAATTGGTCTAAGTGTAAAGAGGGTGTGGTTGGCAAATCCGCCACACGGTAACCTCGAAGCATGATGGATAGGGCAACCGAAGTATCTTAATGCCTTGCTACCAAGAAAAACTTGTAAGGATATATTTAGGGTACCCGCACGGCGAACGAACATACGAAGTAAATGAGAAGATCCTCAGGCCGGCGAGCAAACTAGTTTAGGAAATCGGCAAATTAGCCAGGTAAGTTCGCAAAAAGTGGTGCCTAGGGCAACCTAGGTAGCAATGAAGAGGCACGAACGATTGTTTCTAAAAAACACAGTATGCTAAGGCACAAATTAAAGGAGGGGACGACGCCTACCCCAATGCTCTGAGGTTAAGATGAGGGATTTACTAAAAAGACAGAATTTTGAGTTACATTCTGAATTAAAGCCCGAGTGAACGGCGGCCATAACTAGAACGATCCAAAGGTAGTGAAATTCCCTGTCGGGTAAGTTTTTTGACCCATATGAAAGGCGTAACAGTTCCACTATAGACTCGTGTAATCTCAGTACCGTGTAATCGTAGTACCGATTACCCGGAACCCGTGGAGCTTTACTGCAACTTGATATTGGATTTTGTTTTTTGGCTGAGAGACCAACACAATGTTTAGTGGGTAGTTTTACTGGGGTGGTCGCCTCCTAAGGTTTTAATAAGGTATCCTAAATTGGTAGTAACTGTAAAGGTAAAAGCATGCTTAACCGCGAGACAAACAAGTCGAGCAGATACGAAAGTAGGATTTAGTGATCCAACGAAAGCAGTTATCTGGTAGTAGGGACGTTGCTAAACAGATCAAAGTGACCCTGGGGGTAAAATATAAACACTAGTACTTTATAAGAGACCACATCGATGTCTAACTCTTTCGCATCCTAAAGGTGACAAGCTTTCAAGGTTGGGGCAGTGACTTAGGTTTCTGGAAAAGTATTGTGATTTTGCAGAACAATCCATTGGGCATCTGAAGCTCTTGCCAAGAAATGTTTGTTCTAGTGATTTAGTAATAGCGAAATTGTCGTTTTGTGTGCGTGTCTTGATATATAGTCGAAGAGAACTATCATGCTAGTAAGTGATTCTTGTGTGGTTTATCAGAAAAAATTCTCAAGTGCTGTGTTCAAAGCCTGTCTTTTGGAACCTAAATTCTCGAGTTCTTTTGGTCCTGACCTAATTACAAGAAGCAGTCTCTGGTCAAGACTCTGGTTACACCACATTATAATCAGCTAAAAGCCCACCGAGATTAATCAAAAGCCAGACGTCAAGATCCATAGGCATAAGAGAAGAAAAGCAGTGTGCCAGAAATCTTAGAATCACAAAACCATAAGCAAAGAGTCTTAGAATCACAAATCATTACCAAAAGAATACACGGTATTCCACTCATTGTATCAAAGAAGATTCTGTATCGAGAGGCATTCATCTACCAAGAACCCACCTTCACTATCAAAACAATTCAGCAATTGAACCAAATGCACCAACAGTCTTGTAAACTGATCTCCGGACAGAAAAAAAAAAAGTATTATAAAGACCAAATGAATTATTCAGATTACATCGACTATATTCCTAGCAAAAGTAAAACTCAAAGAAAGAAAGTAATACATGATAGAACAGTTTGAAGGGTCTTCCTTCTCTCTAACCACAAACCCGCCTGCTGCTGCTGCCCCATCCGAAACCATTTTATCAGTTTAGTCGAGCTTCACTGAAGAGAATAGGTAATGCACAAACCAGAATGAGGAGAGGAACCCGACCGTGCCAGTCGCGAGCATGATTGCGGTGACCATGAATAGGGAATAGCCTAGGTAAAGAGAGGCAGAGACGGGTCCGCTCAAGCTCTTAAGGTCGAACACGAGGTAGTTTACGGAGTACAAAAAGATGTATATCGCAACGGAACCAGATGCAAAGAAGGATTTCCACCACCATTTCCAGTCCTCCACACAAAGATGCATATATGTCAAAACTAGAGATACTTCGGCACAAACCACGACCAGAAGGATCAAAACGATGAGGAGGAAACCGAAAACATAGTAGACACGGCCCATCCACAAACTAGACATGATGAAGAATAGCTCAATGAAAAGGGTGCCAAATGGGAGAGTTCCAGCACCGAGGACTAACAACCAAGATGGGTATTTCTGAGGCGGGATTTCCCTAGGAATCTGGTTAGTCCTCACAGGAAATTCAATCGGGGGAGCTTTTGCTCCGAGGTATCCACCAAAAAGAGTAAGTGGAACTGATATGCAGAACCAGAGCAACAGCAGGATAACGAAAAGAGAGAATGGGATAGCTCCGGTACTGTGACTACCCCATAAGAGAAAATTCAGAATGGTCAGGATCATAAAGGCTATACCGGGGAAGAAGCATGCGGCTTTCCATGCGACCGACACCCATCCCTTGTGATCACCAGAGCTGATGGTCCTCCAAAGTCGGACAGCAACATAACCAGCAAGTACACCGAGAATCATGTAGAAGAACAGCATACCTGTGATAAGCGTCCCACGTGAAGCAGGGGACATGAACCCAAGTGCAGCAAACAATATGGTCACCACCGCCATTCCAAGAATCTGGACACCGTCTCCGACCATTATGCATAAAAGTGAGGGGTTTGACGGAGTGCGGAACACATCCCCAACCACAAGCTTCCACCCAGATAATTCCTCATTCATCTGAGCCTGTGCCTCCTTGTCAAGCTCTTCGTATCGAGTCAAGTCACGACGGACAGTCCTCAAAAAGATCACGAGGACGATACCGGCAAGGAAGGTGATCACCATAAGAGAATTGAGGATGGAGAACCAGTGGACTTTGGATCCTTCCATCTTCAAATAAGCATCCCAGCGAGATGGCCACTTGATATCGCTCTCCTCGAAGGCAACCTCATATGTGAACACGATGGGCTGCCCTTCCTTAATGGACATTGACACAGTGGTTGGATCACATTTAATCGGAGAAGGATACTTCTCGAACATCTTCAAGTTCTTCACTGAATCAGCATTATGCATGATACTACAAGGTACAACCTCAAAACCCACAACCATATAGCCCGGCACATCTGATCCACCATTTCCAATAGTTGGAATCATCTCGGCTGCATCCCCTGTCCCCATAACATGCGACGTTGGTCTCCTCATACTTATGAACCAGAACAGTGAACTTCAAATGGTTAAAAACATAATACATGTCCTGAACCTTGATTCCCACTGGGTACCCAGTCCACCGGAGAAAAAACTCATCCTTCTTCGTGTACCTTATTGCAGGCAAATTATCGAGGATCAGATTGACCTGATACATTTCATCGATCCTCTCCTTCAAGAGCTTGAAATTATCTGCTGTGAGCGGATCGGTGCGGCACAAGAAGATGTCAGACTCGTTGTTGTACATCTTAAACTGATACGGCGAGTTCTCGATGCGATCCCCCATGAGGAGCTCGCCGAGGTTCTCGGCGCTATCCTTCACGCCCCCCAGAGGCTGACAAAAGGGCAAGCTATAGTAGCTGAAGGGGATCTCAGTGTCGATTGAAGTGAGTGAATTCACCTTCACCGACAAAGGATCACCGACAGCATACTTATGCGGATAACTCCCAGGAAGGTAAAATCCACATCCACAGTTCAAGACAAGCGAAATGGCCAAGACCCAGATCTTGAACCGATCGAAGAAGTCCATCCTCACGACAATGTCTCCCGATTCGCGTCAGATCTGGACGAACCCAGTTGCAAAACGCGCGTTAACAAGGCAATGCAAGAGCAAACCCCCGACATGGGTTCCCCCATTTCACTCAAGAATGGCATCAAACATGCAGAAAAGCGACTAAAAACACAGACAAAAAAAAGAAAACAAACCCCCGACACGCACTAGTAGCTACTCGAACTAAGAAAAGATCAAGAAACAACACATGACACGAGTGCTGACGAGCGAACACGAACCCAACGAGGGGCATGGGCAGATCTGACTGACCTTCAGGGGAGAAACGCGCATGGAGAGAGAGGGAGAGCGGAGACTCGCGGGCAACCACAATGCCAGAGGCGAGATCTTGCGCCTTCTTTTATGTCTTCTGGGGAAAGAAGGAAATCGTGAAGATGCGAGCGGCGATAAGTATTTGAAGATGCGTCCAAAGACGGTTGGTCTCTTTGCGTGAGTATGCTGAAACCGGCAATACGTATCCGACTACGGGCACAATTACCACGTTGCCCCCGCCGATCCATTTAATTTCTTGTTCGTTGCCGCTGCTCAATCAACCATTATTTAGGGTTAACACCACGAAAAACCTTAAACTGATAAATCTATGACAAACTTACCCTCTGGTTAATTTTCATTAAATTTTATCGTTAAATTGTTGAGTTGGATAACACGTAATAGTTTACGGATGCACCAGTTTGGGATTTTACCCTCCGTTTGTTACAGGTTTACCAGTTTGTAATTTTTCGTAGTATTAATCCAATTTTATGAAGGGTGAATTTGTCACAAGTATACCAGTTTGATTTTTTTGTGATCAAAAAATTAGTTTAGGGTAAAATTATCATAGATATACCAGTTTTGGGTTTTTTGAGATAAAAAATAAGTTCGGAGTAAATTTATTGCAGGTCTACCAGTTTAAGATTTTTCATTATATTAACCCTATTATTTATGGTGAATTATGTGTAAAAAAATATTGACCGATACAATCAAGTTTGTGTATTTTATAATATAGATTATTATGGAATTTATTAACTCTGCGAAGATTATGGTAAGGGGAAAGAATTCAAATCCTTCAATATGAGAAATTTTAGTCACAAGTCCTTATGTTAGGTTTGATTTTTTTACAAAGATGAACAGCATGTTGAGATGGCTTTGATAAAAATTCATTTGAAGCACCATATTTGTGAAGTTTTAGGGTACATTCTAGGTGAAGATCAAATGCTTTGACATGGAGGGACAGATTTTTTACAACATCTATTTTAAAATCGCTGGATAAATTTATGGTGATTGAAAAAAAAGTTTTTAAAAGATACACTCAAGAATATCCTAGAGGGAGCGCGCTTGAATACATTGAGACTAAAAGGAAATTATTGTTGCGAAAGCAAGTGATCGAATAATAAAATAGGCAGAATAAGAAAATAAATCGGATACAATGGAGATTACAATGCAACGGAGTTTGATCATTATAAATCAAACAATACAACGGAGATTACAATCACATTCAAACACTGTCGGTGTTTCCTAGTGCCCTAATTACACCAAAATGACAGTATTTAGCCTACAATTCCTCACAGAATAATCTCTCAAGCTCACAAAGGATTTACACACAAAACTTATCACAAGATTTAATTAGCTTCAATACTAAAAGTTCTTAGCCTTTTGAATGCAATTCACGAACAAAGTTGCGCTATACGAACAGCACAAAAGACCCATTGCCAAGCAATCTTTTTGTTATAGCTAGCAGGTATCACCTAGAGGGGGTGAATAGGTGATTCGAGTGAGTTTTATGAATTTAAAGCGGAAACTATTTATAATCGGTAATGTCTAAACAATGTTTAGATTCTGAATATGGTAGTGTGCAGTGTAAACAATATAAAAGGAGATTAGGGATAAAGAGAACTGCACACAAAGAAGTTATAGTGGTTTAGCTTAGATGAAGCTTACATCTACTCTCCAACACTGACAGCTTACTAGCTGGATTTCACTATGTGATCAAAAGAATTACAAGATCTGAGTGATATCACTATGTGAATGATAGAACTCTCTATTTCGCACAATCACTTTTACAGAGTATCCCTCAAAATCTTAGTATTTAGCTCAGGAAGGACAAGTAGTAGAATCGAAATAAACTTAGACTTTGGACTTGTTGATTCTTGATTTCGTTCTATTACTTTCTGCTTCTCATTGGTCTCCTTTTATACTCCTCCACTTTCAAACTAGCCGTTGGACAGTTTTCAGAGGATTATCTTCCAATCTTCACCTTGGACAGATTTGTATAAAATGGATTGAATAATCGTTGTTTGATAAAATCTGAATCCCATTGAATCTGATCGCCCATACAACCAAAATATTGGTTTCCATAAAAAGAGTTTTATCCGTTGTGATATATACTTGTCATAATGTTTGATTGTCAATCAATTAGGCTTAGATTGAATCAACCAAAACTTTCCTTTTTTTAAAATCCATGCCAAATCACTAGCTGTTATGTTTCGTTCTAAATAAATTCTGAGTCTGAAGAATTTTCGGTTCTTGCTTTACATTCAGAACCTAAATCAGTGTAGTTTTTCAATAAAGTCTAAGTTCTTCAAAATAAGAGTTTGAAGGTCTTTGACATCTTAAGAAAAAGACTGAGTGTCTATATCAGTAGAGTCTGAACTTCTCGTTTTGAACCTTGTAAAATCTGAAGATTTCCTTATGAATCTCGTAAAGTCTGAACATCTAGAAAGTTAAATTCTCTTGAAGTATTAAAGTTTCTACTTCCAGAGTATATATACCTGGATCAAAATACTTTAGAGTACATATCAGATTTACAAGATTAACATGAATAGTTTTGTCAAAATCTATTTAAGAAATTTACTCAACACTTTTAACCGCAGCGTTAATTAATATATACGCAAACAAGCCACACTTGAGAAAGAAACAAAATTCCGGTGAGATTCCCTCGAGCAAGTCCAAGATTTGGACTTTCTTATCTGTCTTTGCTTTGGCCGACTTCAACATCAGGTAATGTAATTTGTATGCCTTCTCTTGTTTTGTGTTGGAAAGCTTGTCCAACGAAACTTTATATTTAGACGTCCGCAAATAATAATTCATTTTGTGCTAGTTTTCGTTCGTAGACTCAAATTCAAGACATATTTTCATAATTATAAAAGGCATCAAAGCATGGATCGTCACAAGATGACACAAAACATACACTACGTGTTGATCCCATGGAGTAGTTCTTCAAAGACAAAATTGTTCAAAAAATTATTGAAAAATTGTAAAATTTTTCACATCAACACCGACGGTACCATTAGGAGGGTTGGCATCCACGTCAACGATTTCTGGCCTTAATTGGCCAAAATGACTATATTGGCTTATCATCAAAAGATTTAAAACTAAATTAGCTAAATTAAAATGTTTAAGACAAAATTGATATCTATATAATAGGTTTATGACTTTTTCTTGGTAATTTTCCCGTTTATTTGGTCATTATATGTTTCATGTAGAGATAAATATTTAGATCTCAAATATTTAATTTGGATTTAAGTGCACTCTACAAACTCGAGAAATTACTCCCTCGGTCAATCAGTTTGACGCTTTGTTTGTTTTATAGAAAATATTATATTTTTGAAAAATGACATTATTTTTCAATATTTATCTGAAACCCAAAAGAAATTGGAAAAAATTTTCCATCTTTGGAAAGGAAAATTTGATTTGAATTTTCTAAATACACATATACTATTCAAACGTTAATAACTCACGAGCATTGCGCATTGGCATGAGTACTAGGATCTTGGGCCCACCTTGATGAATTTGGGCACTGGCATTAGGGACCCAAGCATTGGTATCGGGGTCTCGGGCTTGATGCACCTAGGCCTGAGTAGTAGGGGACCCAGTCCTAAACACTAGGGAGCCAGGAATGAGTGTTAGGGTTTTCGTGCGCAAACGCAGAGTTTCTGGTCCAAACAATAATATCTAGTCATATTTTGAAAATTGATTTTCGATTTTTTAAAGAGGAAATCATTTCCTTGAATTTAAGCATAGATTTTCTATTGATTCGGAAAATATTTATGAAGCTTTAACTCATTCACAGCCGAAGAGAATAGTGAGATCACGTTTATTTTTGGAACTGCAACGTTGTTTGAATATGCATCGATGCAGTCACCATAATTCCCAAATCAAGAGAAAGTGAAGCACAAACAGCCCAGCCAGTTTCAACCCAATTAGAAGGGCCAAAAAAGGAAAAGGCGAACGCTTTCGCCCTAAGCACATAGAGCACGAAGCAAGAGAGCGGTCCAGCTTACGAAAGAGACGAACGTGGGTACCACTTTCGATGCATCGAGATTTCCATGGCATAGCTTGCTAAAGCCAAATTGCCTGTAGCATAGATCTAACTCTAGCCTGAAGAAATCTCAAAAGTGGTGCCAATTAGTGAGATCTAAAGCTACTCGGGATCACGTACAAAATCCATAAAGAGCTAGGCCCATGCGCGTACTTCTTACTTGTGCTATAATAAAAACATTTTTCATCGTGAGGAGAATAGAATTCCGGGAAAGTTTGAACGGCCCTTTATCGTCATTAGTTCCGTCCAATTCAAGAATCGGTAAAATTCCAACAAATGGTCGATGGGTTTGAGAAGACATCATAGAAAATGAAAGTGGCTTTAGTCATAAGAGAAGACATCATAGCCCTAATCCGACTGCTGAATGATTTAACTTGGACAGCAGGTTGAAAGCTACATCGCACACGCCCTCGATGGAGATGGAGGAAAGCTTACCCGAGTATTAATGATTGAGCGATTTAGTTGATAATTATGGAAGAGCATTCAACGCCGTTTGATTGCGTTTTGCACTTTGTATGCGAAATCAAAAAAAAAAAATTCCACGTGGGTCTTCTTTAGTCTCCCAATGACCCATGAAGCAAGTCAAAAGCGACTAAAATTAATTTGATTTAACTTAGAAAAAGCAGTTATTGTTGTCCCATTTTGACTAAATTCCAAGGTTCAAATTCAATGGGAAGTCAGATTTCAAATCTAAAAAAAAAAAATGGTAAAAGAAGTTAAAAGAAGAGTCTATCCTGTCTATATTGCAAGGTGATTTACAAAGGCCCGCGCTATTTTCACCCCCTCTTCAATATCGTCTTCCGTAAAATCAATACAATGAAAGATGAGTAAATTGTGTATAGTGCATTCATCAACCACAATATTCAATTTTTAAGTAAATTCTTATAAATTTGTATTGAAAATTGAAGCCGAAAAATTCACAATTTTGAGGATTTTCTGGGAAAATGAAGTTAATAATTGGCAGAATAAGTTTAGAAGAAGACAAGCATGAATGAAACTTTTAAATGTAACGGGTGTGGAAGAAACGGCTAGGGTGAAAAAAAATTGTTTTAAAGGGATGTGGATGAAGGAAAAAAAAAAAGGCAAGTAACAAGCTTAGATCGAGAGTGGGACCCGTAAGGAATAATATAGTCAATTTAACATGATAAGGTAAGGGAGTGTCAAGAGCCAATAAAAGGGTGGGAATAGTGCTAGCCTTTACAAATTAATAAAAAGAAAAGATTTAGAGTAATGAAAAGAAAAACAAACACTAGAGAACTATAGATTATCGGTAAAAGCTTTATTTAAAAAAAAAATCAAGTAAAAATGAAATTGGCATTTACATTCTTGCTTTTGAATATTGTGATTCACCGAAAGACAATTTTTTTTAATGGCATTGAAGCATGACATTGAACCCAATGTTATGCTCCAAATCAATTGAGCTAGGGCTTAAACTTGAGCTTAGAGTTGTACAATCTACATGGGCCTCAAATTCTAAGTTCTTGGACCTTTCTTTCATTCTTGCAAGCTTTCTCGCTTGGGCCTCAACCATAGCACTTCATCGTCACGGATTATGGTTAGTTAGTGCATAACATGTTTGGCGAAGAAGTGGAACCATTAGATTAGAAAGGAAAGCTAGACAACCCATGAGATTGAAAGATGAACACATAGAATTTAAGTGTCCATTTATTTTGCGAAAAATACACGATTTGAAAAATATTTTCCTAAAATTGATTTGGTCATATCACTTGGAATAATTAACCAATGGAAAATATTTTCATTATTGATAATAATTTATGCCCAAACATTTTTTTAGACAATAAAAATGTTTTTCATGCATTCATTTCTATAGGCGAAATAAATGATCATTTTTAAGAAAATCTTTTCTAAATCTTTCATTTTTCGCGAAACAAATGGGCTCTAAATGAGCATTTCAATTCCTATATTAGGTCGTGTCGACAGGATGGGTCGGAATAATTTTGGGTGAATGTGCAGACCAGATTTGGCCATTTGTCCAATCGGCAGCCACTGAAGAGGATGTTCGTGAAGTGGCTTCACAACCTCTTCGAGATTAGGCCGTTCTCGTCTCCTGATTTAGATTTCGTTCTAGATATGAGGATTTTTACTCTCCCAAACTAGATCTATATATAGATCTGGGAGTTCACTACAATTATTTTATCTGTGTTCTTTCAACATATTGATATCAATGTCCCTACACGATGATGGTGATGAGGCTGTTGAACCTAGACACACATCGCAAGCCATTACAAATGGAGTAGGAGATCTCGTCATATGCTCATTAATGAATCCGGTGATCGGTCGCCGAATGCTTACGATAGTAACTCTTCTTAAGAGATAAGAGTGTGCTTTTAGTTGCAACCTGCCAACCCGTGCTTTGTAATTTGCATTCTGGCATTTAGTTTGTTCCGTAATTATCTGGGATTTGCTAAGCTTGAAAGGCTTTTTACGTACCTTTCGAGTATTATTCTGCGGAATGAATGAAATCTTTCTTTCGATAAAGAAATTCTAACGCCATAACTAAAAAAGAAATGGATGGTTGAGAGACAAAATTACTCCAATGACTATCAACATTAGATCCTTTCTATTGGGAATCATGATTCCAAACTAATTAATCAATCAATCATAATTCACTAATTCGTCAAATAGGATTCCTCCTCAATTATTTATCAGCACGTGCGGCATGGGAAGGCTGCGTTATTCCGTGGCCGGTCATGTGCCGTAGGAAGTGCCGCACGTGACGAGAAACCCACATGACGCGTGATGAACCGCTTGGCGTGTTGGGCATGCCAGAACTTCCAAGAAAGTAGGGTCTTTTTTTGGGCTATTTGTGATTGCAAATAGTCCGCTAATCTTCCTCCGATCTACCCAAAGTTATACAGATATTGCTTTTAGCAGTATCAAACTTTATGAAATTATAACTAATTAATGTGTTAGAAAGTTCAATTCAAAAGGATAAACTTGCGGATCAAATGAGATCACACATATATAAATAGCATATAAATGTCATTGTTTAGCAATGTGACGAGCCAGATTAGGAGTGACACGTGGAATTCGATTAACATGCACATGCGAAAGGGGCCGCACTTGGCTCCGATATCATGATAAAAAGTCCAATCCAAAAAGGGGTGGACGCACACGCAAAAGGGACAGAGCTTTGCATCGATACTATGATAAAAGGTCCAACCCAAAAACTTAAACTTATAGGTGTGGAAAGACATCCTGTATATAAAATGCACATAAACTATATCATGAATCGATATATGATATTTCAGGCTGCTGTACTCGAAAAGCTCTCCTCGCTCGCAAGTCCTAAAACCCAAGTTTTAGGTGCGTTTGTCCTTCTATCTAGGTTTCGTTGGCCAATTGGCCAGCGAGGCGTGACGGGTGGGTTGCGCGAGCACGACCTGAGGTCAGAGATCGACAGAGGTCCAATGATAGCAGTTGCGTGGGTGCTACTGGAGGCTGTGCGAATTCTCTCTGTGTTCTCGCAGAAGAAGAAGGTGCGGTTGCAGTGCAACCCCAATAGAAACTTTTTATTGTTTGGGTTGGGCTCGAGTATATTAAAAACAAGCCGAAACAAGTTGAGGGCCCAATATGTTCAAAACAATACCCAACCATTTTCACCGTTACTCTAAACAAGATGACACCCAATCCAACTCGATACGAAAATTTCCAGGTCGGTTCATATTTAGCCGGGTTCTTTTGACAACCCTAATTTCAGCATAACATATGGAGAATTTTCGTAAGATGGGGTTATGAAATGGCGAAAGAATTAGATGTACATTAGGCAATTTTTAGAGGCTTCATCATGTTTTGTCCTTCCGTGAATCTTGGTCAAGGATAGCATAGTCTCACCACTAGGCGATGGACCGTAAAAGCTAAAATGGTGGGCATTAATTGAAATTAAATAGACGCCTATGGAGTTCGGTAGGATTTTTTCGTTATGGTGTGGTTGAGGCCTGCCTGACAAAGACCAAGGCCTTGCTAATTTATCAATGGTTGGGAGACACCCATGATGAGTACGGACCTTGTTGTATCTTAATCTCTTCGTCGTGCCAACCTTAAAAAAACCGAAAATTTTGTTGTCATCAAATGGAGAAACTCCAGAGCCGCTTGTTTCAAGAAAGATAAATAATTTAAAAAATATTTTTTAAAAGATGATCGCTTGTATCGCTTGAAATAACCTGTCAATGAAAATTGCTTTCGTTATCGACAACAATTTATTTCTCAACATTTTCGTGAATGATGAGAAATATTTTTTGTTTGCTCATTTTTATAAGTAATATAAGCGATTATTTTTATGAAAATATTTTCTAAACCATTCATTTTCCGTGAGACAAACGTAGCCAGCGGGACAAAAATATTCGGTGGTCCATAAACTCGCATGACCTTTTTTACTAAAATAATTCGTTAACTTTTATTGGTATGGTTTTTTGTGGAAATGAAATAAGAAAATTGATGGTACCCAAGTTCGGCGGATGATCATGTGGTGCTTCGAAATCACCTAAAAATTTTAAAGAAAAGATGGGTGCCGTCACGAGTCGATATCGGGTCCTCCGAAGCCGTGAATAATTTCCAAAACTTGATATAAATAATTACACTTAAATACAAATACTAGTGTTTATTCCCTAGGGGTGATTGACTATGAGAAGCTAAACTAGCTAAGGGAAGGTGTAGGCAACTTCATTATTCAGGAAATAATTGTGGATATCGTTATTAAGAGTGTCGTTTTGTTATTTCTTTTCTTCACTTCTATTTACTTCTAAAACATTTATAATAGTGTTAAAACACACACCATGTGTTATATCGTTATTAAGAGTGTCGTTTTTTGATAGAAGGAACCAAATTTGAAAAGGTCATGAATGGAGAAAAGTCAAAAATAAATTATGTTTCCAACATGTTATGTTATTATGAGGAGTGTCGATCTCAATAGATTAAATCAAATCTGAAATTTTCACCTGTTTGAATGACATGAATCGATTATGATTTACCACTTTAATTCAAAACAAGCACATCGTCTCGTGTTCCAAAATTGATAAGCATCTCAATTACTCATCAATAAAGCAAACATCCCTGACAAAAAAAAAGTAGATATTAATTTACATCATATAATTTTAAAAAAAATTTAATCTACTCCATTCACTTATCTACATGTATTCTTACACAATTTGTTTTACCAATTTGTTTCTCGGAATATGAATGATTCGAAAATCATTTTATTTGAAATAATTAATCAACGAAAAGCATGTCGTCATCGATAACAATTTATGACCTAAATATTTTGCATGAACGACAAATGAAAAAATTTCTATTCATTCCTTTTCATAAATAATATAAGCGATCATTTTTACAAAAATATTTGTAACCTTTCTTATTTTCTTGCGAAACAAATTAGAGTTTTGGTTACAAATGCTTTTGGAGGAGGCACCACACGGTCACACACTTTCTTTTTGTGACACGCAAGGCCGGCCCGCAGTACGCACATCCCACACGGCTCGCACCATCCTTTTCCGCCGCCGCTTGTACAGCTCTTGCCGACACCTAATTCGTCGTCCTCCTTCACCATCGTGCCCCACCCCCGCCCATCTTCACCTCCCATTATATATGCTCCGACCCTTCTCCGATCTCCATTGATTCCTCGCCCCCCACAAAACCCACTTCCCGTAATCTTCTCCCAGCAGCAGCACCGGCATCCCAAGAAGGTCAAGAAGGTCAAGATCCGACGGCCGCTGGCGGTGGCGCTGGCGGTGGCAGGCCTTCTTGCCAAAAGGACCCGTCCCGTCCGCGAGACGCCATGGCCGCCGGCGCTGCAGAATGCCTCCTCCGCTGCGTCTACGAGGGCTGCATCCCCGGGTGCGACTCCGGGGTCGAGCGGCGGCCGTACCACCGGAACTGCGGGTGCGCGCTCCACAAGAAGTCCCGCAGCAACTGCCCCCGCCCGGCGGGGAAGGGCAAGGGCGTGAGCGTGTCGTACCCGATCAGGAGGGCGTGGAGCGAGGGGTCCCTGGTGCTGATGGCCTCCGCGGGCTCGTCGCCGTCGTCGTCGCCGGTCGTGGGGAGGTCCCAGGTGGTGGGTTCTTGCGACGGGGACAGAGAGATGGATGATGGGTTTTGTCTGAAGATGTGAAAGTTTTGATCTTTTCTATGGTTTTTTCTTCGTTTGCTTTTGGGTAGCTGAGATGGGGGGTCGTTGGTGATCTCGATGTTGCTTTATTCATTTTGATCTCTCTGAGACCAGCTTAGGAAATGTAGGAGAAAACCCCCTTGTTGAATTAGGAATCTGACTCATCTGTAGACATGGTGGTGGTGTCCTCTCTGGTGGTGTATGGGCGAAAGCGTGGTGATTGCAATGTTCATCTGTTGATATGTTGGGAGTCAATTTCATCTGACAATGAATGTACAAATCGATCTTAATGGAGCCATACTTTTTCTTCCAATTCTTGTTCCTATTCTTCCAACTTCATTTTCATGGAAAGGAGTTTGGGTGTTTAGGAGGCCAATCTGATCGCAAGAAAAGCCTCGACAGATATTTGCGATGGTGCATGGCTGAGATTTTTCTTGGCATTGGATTCAAATTTAGTTTCCTCTTGCTTGCACGGATTCAGATCATTTCTCACATCTTGCCATCACAATCTGCACAATTTGCCAGCGGCACATCGTGTTGATTCATCTTCTTCTGTTTGACTGATGATTACCCATCACACCAAAATTCCTTTTTCTTTGGGTGGGGTCAATCTTGAAATAGAAATCAAGGAGGGGAAAGAAACTATCTCCATGTTTGGAGGGTCAATTAATCTGAGAACGTGCAGGCCAACAGACTTCAGATGGAGACAGGACACATGGCGTAGCATGCATAAACCGAAGAAGAGTCAAGAGGGGCAGCAGCAGGCCATGTGGGTGGTTCTCCTGGCCGATGCGGTTCAACAGTATCCAATTCAAATGCCCTCAAGTTTGAACCTGGACTTCCATATTTTTAAAACAAAAAGACATCTGAGTGGTTTCCAAAACAATTCTTTTTTATTTACTTTGGAGAAAGGTTGGACCGTCCACTTTTTGTTGAGCTATTTTATTGAAGAACTCTGAGTTGTCGTCTCTTCTCCCAACCGTATGAAGCACAAGCTGGCATAAGCCCAAAAGATGAATGAGAGGAAGTCCAAGCTGTCTACATGAGAGCACTACCAAACGAAGAAGAGTCAGGGGACCACCCAAAAAGACAAAATTAAAGTAGCTCTCTTGGTGCCGTTGGGTGCATACAGATGGTTTGACCATCACTCTAAATTGTATTGTAGTTTCTGTTACTGATAACGTTCAGAAATTACTGCCTTTTAATAGTTCTAAAATGGCATAACTCGCATTTCTGATGGGAGAAAATTTGCTTTTGCAATAGACAGACACTAAGGTATTTTGTAATAAAATTCACATTTACTTTTCTATAAGAATTACTGACCACAATTTAAGAGCTACTTTCGTATCGAAAAGTTATTAAACTTGTGGAAGAGTACTTATGATACAATTTGGTTTTTTTTTTTTAATAAAGAAAGTTAAGAATCAATGTGAAGAATTTACTTCTTGTGATATATTTGCAGTTTATTTTTCTCTGTGAAATGTTGCTGACCATTCTTAATAGTTTAATTGTCAACTGACAACCATGAGCAGGAAATGGAGCTAATCCTAGTAAATAAAAAGTTCAATGAGAGTCTAATTTACCAGAAGTAAAGACAAGGCAAATCTTGATGTTTTGGATCCCAAAAACATGACTGCTGAAGCTGATTAGATGGAGGAAAAGAACTACTAGAAACATAGGACATCAGAGGCGAGAGACTATCCTTCATTTGGTCCCTCTAAGTTAATAAAAGAATCGGAGGATAGATAACAGTCGTTTCTTCTAAATTCAACCAGCATGTTCAACTGATCTCTCTTGGCAGCATCAGGAAAATCAGTCAAATCTGTTTCTTATGCCCCTGACTCCATGGAAGTCCTGCCAGGGGGATAGGCATAGATGACAATACTATGCTTCCATTTGTTTTGCGAAATAACATTTCCCAGGAAAACATTTTCTTCATTTTCCAGCATTTGGAACGCTTAGGAAATATGAGTCAATGGAAAATGTTTTCCTAGTAAAAGGAAAAAAAGTTTTCCTAGTAAAGTTTAAATTAAGAAAAATGATTTCCTCTTCAGAAATTGGTAAATTACTTTCCAAAATATGACTAGGTATGAGGGCTCAGACCAGAAATTTTGTGCTTAAGCACAAAAACGGCAATGCTCCTTCCCGGTCTTTGAGCAACGAGCTCGGATCCATCGAGATTGGGCCTGGAAGCCCGGCAGCCCGGCCCAGGTCCATCTAGGCCACGTACTAGATGTTGGCCAACGCACCTGGGTCCATCAAGGCTAGGGTCCATCAAGGCCGAGCCCTGGCGCCTATGCCCGAGTACCTGACTTTAGAGCTTGGGTTCATCGAGGCCGGGCCTAGGACTCTTGGGTCCCCCGCTCCTGCGTCCCTGGTCCGTCGATGTCAGGCTGGCCCAGGAGCCGAGGACCGAGGCCTGGCCTAGATGGACTCGGGCATGGGTGCCAAGGTCCTGGCCCCAACCTCGATGCACCTATGTCCGGTCACCTGAGCGCACTACCAAACGAAGAAGACTCAGGTGACCACCCGAGAAGACAAAATTTAAGTTGCTCCCTTGGAGCCGTTGGGTGCATACGGATAGTGGAGCACACTGTATGCTTTGTGCGTAACCAATCCGTACTCCACTTTCTTTTTGTTAGTTGTATTTTTCTTGTTTTCCTATTCTTCGAACAATAGTTCATTGGTTTCTCCTCTCTTTCCAGCTCAAGACATTCTTTTTTCAGAGTCTTCGAGTTCACATGGTCATTGGCCAGTTAACTAACAAATCATTGACTATACACAATTTTGTTGGATGCTTTTCTGTCAATCTCGTCCTTAAAACACGGAATTATCGGGGTAAGTCAGCCGAACTTCTAGAGTTGCAACAGCACTCGAATATGTCCGAGCAAACACTGGAAAATTGGTGCTGCTGTATCTCTAGATATCATTAGAGATGACCACAGCTGGAATTATTTTTCTTTTTCGAAACATGGGGCGCAAGGATCTTTTGGCTCACGTAATCCATGTATGTATGCAAACCTCAGAGTCATGCATCGATTAAGGATCTACCTGATCCAAAGTGCTTGACCACAGAACCAGCTCCCCAGGTTAGATCAGAGACAATCACTTTCCTATCATACGAAGGATGACTCAATTCCACGTATCCCAAATAGAGTTACTCCTGTCCATTCCTAATTTGATGAATAATTTTTGAGGGGATTTTTCCAAAGTGCACTGCTGGTTATCTAGAAGATCTACAATCGACTAATCAAGTCACACACCGTCATCCCTAGATGACCGTGCTACATGATAATGCATAAAATCAGCAATATGCAAGTTGTTGCTGATTATGGAAAAACACTTTGATGCAGGGCTAGTGTAGAATACAAATGCAATCCGAAGAGACAAGTGCAGAAAAACAAGATTCAATGCAATAGTTGCTGATGCATGGGTTACTGATCAATGAAACAGACTCGGGACTTGGTCTTTGGAACTGATTGTTGCAAGTCATACAGACATAATAGAAAACAAGTAAACTGCAGCTGGTCACATGACCCGGCCAAATGAAGGGAACAAAAAACTACAGCTGGTCAAATCACATGGCAAAGAAGATAGAACATCACTATGTTCGTGATGGGAAAAGACAGAGGAGTATTTCGTGGTGGCCAAGAACAAAGCGATGGTGAATGGTAACTCAAAATAGAATTCAGTTCTTAACGTTGAACAGGGGAAAAAGGTCAGGTCGTGGTTCAGAAGCAAAAAGACAGTTGTAACTTCCATATCACCTCAAAACAATCGGGCCTGGATTGTTGTAGTCAAATAGATTGCCCAATGAACATACTTGGCGTGTTCTGCTAGGTAATTCCGGGGGTTTCAGCAAGTTGCATCCAGAGAAATCCACTGTGCTTAAGAATCTCAAGCCTCCAAGCCCCTGGAGCTCCATTAGTTTCCCACAATGTTGTACCTTTAGAACTTCCAAGAGTTCTAAACCTGACAAATCTGGTAAGTTCTCAAGCATCTTGCACCATGAAATGTTAATAGATTTTAACGATCTCGCTCCGTCAAGCCCTGGAACCTCCACAAGTTCCGGACATTTCTTCAGTGTCAAGTGTTCTAAATCTTCAAATTCCGAAAGATCCGGAAGGTTTACAATTGACTTGCACTTTTCAATGTATAATGTTTTGCATGAAGAGAACTCCCCAAGTGCTTGGATATCATGGATCTTCTCACAGCCATTGATGCACAGATATTTCAAGGTTCCGGAGCATGGTAGGTCTGGTAATCTTTCCAAAGAACTACAGTCAGAGAGATCCAATTCTTCCAAGTGTTCAGCATTATAAAGGCCTGTTATTTCAACTAGCTTTGGGCAACTTCCAGCAGTTATTTTCTTCAGACCCTTTAAGTTAGAAAAGTCCGGTAAACTTTCAATGGAATTACACAAAGAGATGTCTAGTTCTTCCAAGTATTCCCATCTATCAAGTCCTTGAATTCCAACCAGATTCCCACAAGCTGCAGCATCAAAATTCTTTAGAAATTTCAAGTTTGAAAGATCCGGTAATGTTTCTAATGCTGTACAACCCCGTATGATGATTGATCTTAATGAGACTAAATGTCCAAGGCCCTCAAGCTTATATAGCTTTTCACAAGATGATGCTGTCAAAGAAGTTAGGCACACAAGTTCTTCAAGCCCTTTGATTTCTGTTAATTCACAGCAACCGTGGAGATGCAATTCTGTTAAGCGTTTCAAATTTGACAAATCTGGAAATCTCTCCAAATTTGGACCTTTGTCAACTTCAAGCTTCAATAGACTTGAGGGAAGATCTGGGAGCCATTCAATTTTCTCATGAAGTTCGATATGGAATTCAGCAAGTTGGGAGAAGGTCTTCATCGTAGTTAAGGCACCCAAATCCTTGACTTTCATCGACAACTGTGTTAGATTGATTAGGTTGGCAATATCTGGGATTGTCGGACAGACGAGATGTAGACTAGTTAAGCTCGAGGGAAGCTCTGGCAGAGATTGTAGCTCTTTGCATTGCCCTAAATGAAGCTCTTGGAGACATGATAACTGGTGAAGGCTTTTGGGCAAACCGGAAATGCATGTCTTTTCTAACCGAAGGACTCGCAGTGAAGATAAATCCCCTACCTCACTAGGGATTTCTCCTTGCAGATATTTACACTCTGAGGCATCTAACTCTTCAAGCTTCTTCAACCTTCCAATGGTTGTAGGTAAACTTTCTAAGAAAATATGAGTCATGAGCAGAACTTCCAAATTGTGTAGATCCCCGATGGAGTGGGGCAGTTCCTTGACACCCGATTTTGATAAACACAGTCGGGTTAAAGATGTCAACTTTCCAATGGAGTCGGGAAGTGTTTTCAATGAGTGGCATTGCTCTAGCGACAAGCTATGCAATTTCCGGAGGGATCCTATAGAGCTGTCAATTCGTACCAGTGATCTACAATAACGAGCAGAAACAATCTCAAGCTTCCTCATGCGACCTATGGCCATGGGAATCTCTTTTATGGAACTACCATCAATAAGAAGCTCCCTCAAGTTTGTTAGTCCCCCCATTTCTTTAGGTAGCTCCTTGAGTTTCTCACATCCCCTCAAACTTAAGGATATGAGGTTCCTGATATTCCTGATAGAAGGATGAATTTTGACCAGATTAAGACAATATTCAAGATTCAAAATCTCAAGATTCTGGAGAGCTGAGAAGTCAGGAGTTTCAATCAACTTATTGCAGTGCAGAAGCCGTAGAACTTTGAGCTGGTTCGTGATCCACAACAAACACAATATAGCAACGTTAGCTCTTGAATTTATCATATACCTTGGAAAAGAAAAAAGAAGATAGAGATTTACCTTCTTTAATCCATTCACACGGTGCCATGCGTCCCAGTGTTCTGTGAGACCACTGACTCTTACATTAAGAATAACCAAGTTCTCTGGATGAAAGTTTGTAGGGAAAAAAGACGTTGCGCAGGCCATCCAATCAAGCCATCTTAATTTAGGAAGAAGGTCCTTGAAATCTCCCGTGACTTCTGCCTGCTGGATACGAAGGTACCTTAAGTTCGGCAGTTTTCTAAACTGCTCATTTGTTAAGCAGTATGGTTCAGAAAGCGAAGGAAAATACTTAAGATGGAGAGCCTCGATCTGATCCGTTCCCTGCAAGTGCCCAGAAACTGAGGAATAAGGGTGTTGCACAAGACCCAAGTCTAGGCTAATGAAAAGTGTGACACATTATTCCATTTTTTCCATGCGTAAAATTTAGTATAATTGTACATCCATCCAATTTATAGCAGAACTCTAAGGGTTATAAAAGCATTGATGCCAGCCATGCTCCATTACCATCTAGTGGGGTTCTTCGAATTAATCCAGTTCAAGGGCTTTCTAGTTTGACTGGCTTTTCTGGTTTTGATCAGTTTTCTTATAGGGGGTCAAACAGGACACAGCACATAACCTATACCCAGTTGAACCCATCGTGTGTGATTGTATCATGTAGCATCCTAACATATTATCCCACCGAATCAGAGAATGTCTAAACATGACTATACAAGTTAGGCCGGATGTATACGCTTACTTATGGGGTATATTATGACACAGACGCAATTTGATGTGATTAGCTTGACCACATATCAGCGGTATTGTGCCTAAACTGACGTGTCACAAATTTGCTAACTAGGAATATGAGCCTCCACACTTTTAGGGCACTTGTATAGCCTAAAAGAGGTAAGTAAAAAGTATAGAGTAGAAAACATTGTACCTCATTCCTCTCTAGTACTTTCAAAGCTTCCTCATGAATCCATAATCTACTGCGTTCACTTGGTTTAACAGAGTTTTCCTTAAAAACAATTCTTCTACCAAGATCTCGCAATTGATCATGCATCCATAGCCTATTTCCCCTATTGCCATGGACAATTTTAACCAAGGACATGAGACTCAACACTTCTAGTCCCAAGTTTGGAGAGAAGCCACAGTCATCCCACATATAAATCGGAAGTCTTGGATCTGTTCCATTGAAAAAACATGCAATGTCGAGATATATTTGCTTCACATCATCGGTCAGTGCATCATAACTTATCTTCAGCTTCTCTTCAACCTTCTCAGAAGGCACTTCTCTCAACTTCTTTAATGTGTCTTTCCACGCTGCTTCACTTTTGTCGCACAAGAGTGACCCAATAACCTCAAGAGCCAACGGGAGCTGCCCAGTAGTTGAGACAATATCACGACAAAGATCCTCGAAGGTTGGAGGAGGGAAGTCACGTTGAAATGCATGTCTACAAAATAGAACCGTAGAATTTTCGTCATCCAATCCCATAAGTTCATATGCCCAGTATGACGTCCCAAACTGATTAAGAATAGCCTTATCTCTGGTTGTAATAATGATCCTACTTCCAGGACCAAACAACCCATGCTTTCCCACAAGTGCCTCTAACTGATCTTTGTCACTCGCATCATCAAGAAGAATGAGAACTCTTTTGCCTCCAAATCTGGAACTGATGATATTGATTCCGTGGTCTCTGTTAGAAACTTCGTGGGGGCTTCCTTTAAGAACTTCAGAGATCAGTTCCTTCTGCAAGTGCACAATTCCCTCACGTGATTCTGTTTCTCGGATATCTGCTAAGAATCCATGGCGCTCAAATTGGCTCGACAGTTCATTGTAGATGACCTTGGCCACAGTTGTTTTACCCGCACCACCCATTCCATGAATTCCAAGTATTCGAGTATCTCCAAATTTAGTATCTACTATAGTCATAATTTGTTTTACATGAATGTCCACTCCGACCAGGTGTGTAGGGGTCACTAACTTAAAAGCATTCTTTAACTCGCTCAAAACCTTTACACCAACGATTTTTATGAGTTCTGCCTCATTCCTGTCCAAATAGTGTTACAATTGAGATCCCGAACAAAAATCTAAAGTAAATCTTGTTAGAACGAACTCAAATAACTAAGCGACGAGATGAATTGGCAAATTGATAATGGTCGATCATATAAACAACTAATGTACTTTTGCCATAAAATAATCAGCTTATGTGGAAAAGGGATCTGGAAGTACCCATTAGCAATATTTTCGGATACAAATCCTTTCAAGGATCCAACTTCTTTTAGTGCTTGTCTCCATTCCTGGACAATGCTTTCCTCGAAACGTTTCTTGTATGAATTGAAGACATCTCCAAAGGTTCCTTTGAGCCATTTCACATCTGAGGGTTCAACTTTATAGAATATGGGCAAGATCACTTGTTTCATCTCTTTCTTGCACTTGAGCATCTGAACGAGCTCACGAAGGCACCATTTACTGGAAGCATAACATTCCGAAAGAACTGGGATCGAGATCTTACTATTGTTGATGGCCCGGAGAAGCTCGGGGCCGATCTCCTCTCCTAGAGGGAGTTCGTCATCATCTCTGAACACGCGAACTCGCGCTTCATGAAGTCGCTGGTATAGGTGGCTCGTGAAGCCCTTGCGAGAGTCTGGACCTCTGAAGCTTAAGAACACATCATAATCACATCCTGGAGCATCCGATGAAACTGGGGGCTTGGAAACCGGCTTCTCCACGGAGGTAATTGCTGTTCTGTTCATCTTCAGAAATTCTAAGAGGATGAAAACTGAAAGCAAGATCAATCGGGTGCGAAACCACCGCAAAAGAATGACAGATCTGACGATGCAGATTTCCTCTCTTTCTACAATGTACTAACTTTTTAAATTCAATGGAGAGCAGGTTCTGCAAAAGAATTGGGACCCGTTCGGATTGCTTGGAATTGCTCGAAACTGGACCAGAACCGGTGGGTACCGGTCCGGTTTCCGGTTCCCGTGTGGAACTGCCCCACCTGCCCACCCGTACCATTTTCAGTAATATAATAATAATATTTTTAAATTTTAAATTTTAATTAAAAAGTCTAACAAAAAAATTAAAAAAAGAAAAGAAAATGGGAGTTGTTTTTTTTTTGCTTGCTGGCTATTGTAAACTTGTGGCAAACTCTCACGTGTGATATATAATATAGGATATGGATGTATTTGATGTGAAGTTTGTGAAGTTGTGAACTTTATGACGAATCTTGTTGTGATGTGTAATTGAACTTTATGGAAAATCTTGTTGTCATTATTTCTAAGGGTTTTATGCTCATTCAATTTGTTAGCTTAAATGAGAGCCTATTGACTCTTGAGGCCTGAGTAGGTTGTGTAGAACCTTGGAAAGTTATAGAGGGCAGTTCTACATTAGACTACTTTAGATGGAAGTGCATGACTTCTGCATTAGACTAGTAAAATCAAATGCCAAAGTAGGGGTGTTTTGTGTACACTGAAGGTGCATCACATATGTGCATTAAGGTAAGTCAAAGTAGCATGTGGTAAGCACAAACCACCAATGGGCAAGAGTTAAACTAGTCCATTTTTTGATTTGTTGAGGAAAACTTAGTGGGACTGGTTCCATGGACCTACCTAAGAATCGGACCGGACCGGCGATCCGATTCTCTGGTGGGTCAATGGAACCGACAGAGCGATTCTCGATTCCAATTTTTTGGAATTGGTCCTTAGCGGGCAGTCCACGATTTCGGGGTAGGAATCGTCCACCCGGACCATGCTTACCCTTAATGGAGAGAAACAAGTCAAGGTCCACACTCGAGGTGTCCCATCAGAGACGTACAAAACATCTATTTCAGTAGTAGCTAGTTAACGTGGACAGGTCGTACGTGAAGATACACGTGAAAAACACATATGGAGTTCATCACCTCCACATATATCAAATAGTTTATTAAGTACATGTGTGACTTAGATTAACAAAAATACCACATTTGAAAATTGATATGATATAAAGCAGTTAATAATCATATTTAATCCATAACTCATTAGTTAAAGGTGGGTTTAACTGCTTACGGGTTCGGGCTTGGCCTTTTCTTTGATGTAGCATATATCTGAATTGAAGGGGAGTGAACTAATGCTGGGGTCACATGTAAGGGAAAGAATTTTGAGATTATAAAAGTTTCACATTGAGAATTCGTGTGTTGTAAAATAGTTAATAATCACACTTAGCCCATTACACTTATTCGATTAGTCTCTTAAGTAAGGATGGGCTTGGACATTTCTTATTAGTTTAACAGACAATATCAGGTGTGATGGGAATTTATTGGTTCTTTAACTTTGACCAAATATGCAATGTCATTATTAGACTTTTAATTCATTCAACGTAATCCTTAAACTATTTTTAAATGTTCAATCTAGTCCCTAAACTTTCAATTTGTTCGATATAGTCCTCGAGTTTTCATAATAAAGTCAAATTAGTCATTATGTACTATCACAAGTATTAATAAGGGATAAGCACATTAGAAGTCCTAAAACTTATCACAAAAGTGCAATTGAGTCCTAAAACTTTCAAAAGTGTAATTAAGTCCTAAAACGTATCATAAAAGTACAATCAAGTCCTAAAACTTTCAAAAAGTGCAATTGAATCCTAAAATTTTCAAAAAGTGCAATCAAAAGAAGAACTTAATGAGACTAACTTGACAAGTTTTAGGACTTTATGACAAGTTTTAGGACTTAATTGCACTTTGTGACAAGTTTTAGGGTCTAATTGTACTTTGATGACAAGTTTTAGTACTTTCAATGCACTTATCCCTATTCATAATTATACTATTCCCCAGATTTTAGAATATCTATTTCATTTCAATCCATTTCTTAAATCAATAAAAATATGCTATCTTTTTAATGCCTTTTTACTTTTTATGTGTTTATAATTATTACTATATTCTCACTTAAGTATATTTTAACTTAGGATCTCTATAATAATAAAAATATAATCCTATTTAAAGTTATATCAAATTCATATTCCTTTTATTTTAAAACAAAGTGCATAGATTTCTCGTATTTATATTAGTCTAAATCTTGTTCTTAATTTTTCATATATATAAAATTTTCAAGTTTTTGTGTTTCGTGTTTCCTTAATTAAATTTAGTTATATGTAAATTAGGAAATTAAAATAGTAGGAATATCAATCTGATACAACTCTAAATGAGGTTCTATTTTCATTATTAAAAAGATCATAAGCTAAAATATACTTAAAGAAATTCTCTCTCATCTTTCTATAGCCATTTAATGTCTATATTTTTGTTTTGGTGCTCGTCGTTCATGATACTGTATCACAAAGAGAGTTATTAGATACCTTGCAGAAATATGCAAATATTAACTATAAATCTGAAAGAAATTTGCAGTATTTTTTTTTTCAAGAATACATATCTAGAATTCCCTTGATTTATTATTTTGTTTTGGTATTCATCATTTACATCGATTGATGTTTAAAATTAAATATTGTTTCCAACTTTGTACAATTTGGTTTCTTTGTATCGTGATCATCCATTCAATGAAAATGTTTTATTTTACCTAGGTCCAACTTATCGCACATCGGACATGAATATTACCAAGGAAAACCATCTAATGCTGGTAAAATAAATTAGAAAAAACTCTTCTGGCGATTTGGTCTAAATTTCACAAGCGCTATACTGTTCATGGAACACCTGTTTTAATTGTGTCCTTGGACGAAGGAAATTTGGTTGAACCCTATCTTGAATGTTCATATATCAAGTCAAGGTCTTACTTGAATTGAAGATTGGTTTGGGAATTTGCAAGGAAAGTCGAGCAACTCACCTAATCTAGAGCTGGTTGCTGCAACACTATGGAATATGTGAAAGGTGCGCAAACAAGCCATCTTCAAGAACAGAAAACCTGACACAATCAACCTCATTGACTCTGTTCTAGCTGGGTTGAAGAGCTTTAACAGATAGAACCCCAAATCGAGTAGATCTGGGAACAAAGCCGACGATTTTTCATGGACTTGGAATCCATTGCTGGATGGAACTTATAAGATAAACATAGATGGAGCGTATGAACTTGGAGCTTCGGAAGGTTTGGTTGCCTGTGTTTGCCGTGATTCCGTCAGGAGGTTGCTGGATGGAGCAGCTCGTATGGTGGCAATGTTGTCTGCGCTGATGGTTGAGTCGCTCGCTTTTTTAGAAGTCCCAACTCACTTCTTTCCCAAAAGACACGAAGTCCTTGTACTTGAGTTTGATAGTTTGAACTTAGTCAATGCCTTAGAGAGTCCAAATCAACTTAGTTGGGAAGCTCACGTGCTTATCTTGAAATGCAAAGATCTGTTCCTATCCTTCTCTAGTATCCAAGTTATTCATCATTCTAGAGAGGCCAACTTTGTAGCAGACTGGGTTGCCAAAACCCACAAGAGAAACTATTTACCTTTGAATTGGGTCTTGTCCCCTCCCCAAGCACTTTGGGAGCTCTTATGTACTGATTCCCATCTATCGGCCCTACTATCCTTTCTTAGTGAATGATATTTTTCATTTTTTGACCCCAAAAAAAATACTGTTCATGGAACAAGAAACAATTCCTAAAAGGCATAACGAAAGGACGTGGAACAATTGCCAGAAACAATCACCAGTTTCAACCAAAACAGATTGCAAAGATTTGCTTCGCTAACGAGCTAGCCTAGAAAGAGACATATTATTGGAGAATACATGCTAAGCGTTATTACATCGTTGAAGTTCTCTTCTTAGTGCCCTAAGCCAGCCAAGCTCACCTGAGCCAACATTTCTCTCTCTCTCTCTCTAGCATAGGACAAATTTAGTTAGCTAACGGCCCAAACAGCTCTTTGGAACAGTTTCAACATTCTCTTGAAATCAACCAAGACCAATATCACTCTCTAGGGAATTCCTATGACCCACTAGCATACACCCATTCCATATTCTATATTAATGCTTCACAGGGCTTGGGAAAGATTCACAAATTTCCAGCTACATTCTGAAACGAATCAACATACACAAAACCAAACAAGAAGATCTAGAAGAACCGCCGAGAGACAAGCGAATGGCCACCATAGCAGCTGAAACGATGCTTCGGTGCATCTTTGATGGAAGCTTGTTAGTAAATGATGTGGAGATTGAGCGGAGGCCATACCACCGCAATTACGGTTGTGCGCTGCACAAGGTGAAAGGAAGTCACTCGACTGCTTGCACCCATCATAACAACATATCATTCCCCGGAAGGAGTGATCAACCAACTACTCTTTGTACGCAGCAGCTTCCAAGTTCTCTTCTCAGTCTTGCGTTGTCAGTGGTTCTCTGTCCACAGCAAGGACAGAAAATGAGGTCAAATGAGCATTGTCAAGTAGATGATAGGTATATATATTGGAGGGATTGGACGGAAAGAAGAAAAAAGATTAGAAACAGGGAAGCTATTCTCTTTGCTCTTTATTAGTTCTTGTCTTTACGTGCTCCTCAAGGTACAGAATCACCAGAGGATAAAATAGCTCAAGCTTCTTTGCTAGATTCCTCCCGTAAATTCTGCCGAGTTCTATTCCAAACGAATTCTTCTCTTTATATAATTACATGGGATAGAGAGTTAAATTTATTTGCTTGACACATAAGTTAGCCAATTTGTAAACTTTCTTGCCAGTTTGTGCGGCAACAATGGCAGTGGGACATTGTACTAATTGTAACGCCCCGAGTCTACCACTATACACATATTTTCCGCTTTGGGCCCCACTAGGTCCTCACGATTTTGTTTCTTTAGGCTTCGCTCAGAAAACACGGATGTACAGATAGAGTACCCCGAGCCTTATAAGCTAGTTCAGAACTCCCCTCTAAGCGATGTGGGACAAGAGAGGCTCCCCACTTCCTTACGCATGTCTGAGGACTGAGGCGCGGATGCACCGCCATCCCTCCTCCCCATGCATTGTCGCCGAGGCCGTCACACTAATTAGCTAGTTTGATCTCATAAAGAGAAACAATTCTCGGTAAGGTGACCTTAAAATATGGTAACACTAGAATTTGTCAGTGAATTTCAACAGGATATAGACAAATAAAGAAAACACTAGAGAGGTCCAGCGAAATAACTTCCCCGTCTGTCTCACTAATATTTCCAGATAGTCCTGTTTAACTAATAAACATTTCGTGTCAAGCCTCTTCTCCACATCATTTTATTTCCTTATAAATTGCATTATTACGTGTTTCTCCGAAAGAGAGACGGGTGACCATTTAATTTCTAAGTAAAGCATCAAATTAAAGGAAGAACAAGTCATTGAGAAGAAACCACATTACAGAAGGATTTTAAAAGTTTGCAGGAAATCTGCCTGATAAAGGACACGAGAAGTTACTGAAGAAAATCAATATTTGAGATGTGGTTGGACAAGAGAATACTCTAGCAGCGTTTTTGCTGATATTTACAGGGCATTGTTCTTAGAACAAGAGAATAGTATCCGAAGGACGGAAAATGCAACAAATACAAACAAAGAGTCAGCATAGAGTCCTAGATGTTAAACAAAAGACCATCGGTTTCACTATAACTAACATTTGTAAGCATTCACTTTGCCAACAAATTGCTCAAAGAAAGGGATATGCCTTTGGACAAATCTTGCTTGTTGCAAATAATTCTTGGTTTTTGGCCTTTACTAGCCAATTCCATACAAGCGAAGCGGAGAAAACATTCAAGCTCAAAAGTGTTTCTGTTTCTTGGGGACCAGTCTGACCCTCCAAAGTTAGCCCTACCAGAAGGCACAAGACGATCAGGAATTAAGATATCAACTCAGCTAATTGACTGGCCGAGAACACAAGCAAGAATAGTTTCTAACTCCTTAGAAATTCCGCCAGCATCATTTTCCTACTCTCGAGAACTCCTAATCCCAACGATCAAACATCAAAGTTCTGCTTCTATCAAAATTCATCCAAAACCATGCAAAAAATTAGAGAATTTAAAGACATATGTTGAAATTTCCCACGTCGCTTGACAATTAAGCTTATATACTCTTTATATACACGTGCTCTTCCTCTTCCAATTAGCTTAAACCTTTGGGTTGGACATTTAACATGATACCAGAGATAAGTTCTGCCCCTTTATGCCATTCATTTATGAGTAACCAATCACATCACACAACCAGACATGAAACTATAAAGAAGGAAGAAAGCAAAAGACTCAAATTTAGGACAAGTTTTTACTCTTTAGCTGGATATATAATGAAAAGGACACCGTCTCTGAATTTCAGACATACAGAAGCCAATTCAGATCGATAGAAAACATCAAAGGTTAGATCCTTTTGTTCATACCAAACATTGTCCTTCAAGCATAAACAAACATTTGTTATGATCCAACGCTTAACGAATTAGAATACCCACTTCGGAAAGATCTATGCTGGCTATTACCTTAACTTCAGATAGAAATTCCAAAATCCAAAGCCAAGCCAAAAGATCTCTCTCTCTATAAGGAATCACAGCATCCTTAGGGAATTGTGAACTAGTTAACTAACTTGACAAGACCGCCACATATAGGCAATTTTAAAATCACAAAGCTCTCTCTCGAGAACATCCATCCTCTCTAAGTTATGCTATTTCCTGCTCTATATATAAGCTCCCTGGTACAAGACTTTCAAAACTTCAAAGATACAACTTTAGCCAAACACGAACGCGCTATAAGCTAAGACAAAAGGGAGATCGAGAAGATACTGGCCACCTTAGTTCCTGAGATGATGCTTCGGTGTGTGCTGGAAGGAAGCTTATCACTGACTGACATGGAGATAGACATGGCAATGTTTCATACCCCAGAAAAGAATCGTGTAGGGATTGTTAACTATCAATGGTAGTTTCCAATTTCTTATTCTCAATCTTCCCCGTTAGTTAGAAGCTTGTCAGTTAGTATAAAAAACCCCTGTGAAGCAGCTTCAGCAGAACAATGATGTTTACATTTTGGAGCGGGATTTGTGGTGAACATAGGAGAGGAAAGGTTAGGAATCAGGAAGAATTTCTTTTTCTTTCCATTCTATTTTTTTGTCCTGTCATAGCCTTGATGGCTCCTCAAGGACAAATAGCCATTTAGAGAATAAGGGCGCGTTTGGCAACTAGCCAAACAGTAACTATTTCTATTCTTTTGTTTTCAAAATCAGTTTTGGAACAAAAACTTGTTTGGTAAATTTTTTGTTCCCGGACACAAATTTGCAAAAATTTATTCCCAGAATCAGTTTTGGAATAGAATCAAAAAGCAAAAAAAAGTTGCTTCTTGATTTTGGAAACAAAAATCAGAAATGGAATTTTTTTCTTCTTCTTCTTCTTGGCTTGTGGCCGGTCACCGGCTGTCGGCCATTGGCAACCAACCGTAGGCTAGGGCCGATGAGGGCATTGCGGCCCTCGCCGGATCTGGCATGGGCGACCCTTGCCGCCGCCCTCGCCTAGGCGACGAGGGTCCAACCCTCGCTGGAGCCGGTGAGGGTGGCCCTTGTCTATGGCTGGTCGCCAGCGTCGGCGACCTGACCATGGCCAAGGAAGGGGAAGGAGAAGAAAAACAAGAAGAAGAAGAAAGAAATATTAAAAATTCAAAATATTATTAAAATATTATTAATAAAAAGAAATTTTGTGCAGTTAGCAAATGCATTTCTGTTCTTTTTCTATTCCAAGAATAGAAATTTTGGGTAGTTACCAAACACCTTCAAATATTTAGAAATTGTTTCTGGGCACGGAATAAAAAAGAATCATTTGAGTAGAATCAGTTTTCGGGAACAAAATGGTTGCCAAACGCACCGTAAGTAATGTCAAATTACCCATTGCAAAACACATTGCATACTGTAGAAAATAGATGGAAGCATCTTCTTTGCCCCTCCTTTTTCTTCAAATTATGACCAACATCGACAAAATAGATATGCTGAGTTCAATGGTCTTTTATACTCAAAATCTGTGGAATTATTTAACTCTTTGGAGGCTCTAACTCATCTCTATATCTTCCAAAAGAAGTGCATTGTTGCTGGGTTTTTTTTTATGAACCAGCTAAGATGCTCTAATTCGTGCAAAACATATATGCCAACATGAATTTCGGTGAATGAGTATAGGTAATGAGTTGGGTTGAACGAGTATAAGTGCTGATTAAACAAGTTTTTCATAAAATACCTTATTAGAGTAAAAATTTAACCCAATAAAAAATGACAAAGATGTAATCCCAATTTATTAAATTATGTCTCGAATTTGAGCCCACGAATGAAGCCCGACCCGAAATATATAATTATTTATGTGGATGTTTGAAATATTGAGCAAAGAAAGATGGGCACATAATTTTTCATTCCAAGGTACAAACAAAAGGGAAAGTCCATGTCCACTAATATTCCTATTCAGATTTGGGAAATTTGAGTTTGACTCTGACCAAGGTCTCCTTCCATTTTTCATATAAGTATCTTTCTTCATCAGACGAAAGGGAGTAGCGTGGGTCTTCGTGCCATTCATGTGCAGTGAAGTTTTACTTCGTGAAATTACATCCAAAGAGGACAAGTGTTTGTGGCTGTGAAATCTTGTGGTAAAATTTGCACATTCTTATGTGAGATTCAAAGATTATTTTATAAGAAATTGTGAGCTAAAAAAACTGTGTGAGTTATTAAGTATAATTGGGAGCTGTGAAACACTGAGAGTGTTTGAGTGATTCGAGTGTGATTGTAATCTCTGCTATATCACTTGATTTATATTGACATTCTTTATTGCTCTCCTCGTGCATGTAGGCCACCCTAACCGATTTACTTAAATTTAGTGTTTGATTTATTTTCTTGTTCTGCCTATTTTATTGATCAATTGCTTGCTTCTACTAATAATAATTGTTGAGATGCACATGTGAACTGTGTTACAAAAGTCGCACATCGGATAAGTGGAGTGGTGTGGTGTGGAGCACTTAATATATTTATAACTCATTGGCTTAACATTTTAAGTAAAGGTGAGTCCAATTAGATATGTTTACGGGTTTGGACTTGGGCTCCTTCTTAGTGATCTTTCCGAGTGAAGGCATTGGGCTTCTGCTGCATGCTCTTAACAAATAATATTAGAGCTGATGGTAGATTGATGGGCCCCAATATGTTCTGATGTTCAGTGAATATCTCAAGAAAGAAATCTGGTGACCAACGTGATTTTTGGGTAGTGGGTGTGGTGTAGTAACGCGGCCCTCATAGCAACTTCATAGTTCAGTCTGGAGTAAGATACCATGGATAAAGTTTAGCGTTGATGGAGATTTAAATTGAGATATCTTACCACCCGCTGGGTGGTGCTGCTGGAGCGCGTTCTCTTCCTCTCGCAAAAAGTTGAATATTCGAATTCCAAGCGCCGCGGGTTGACTTAACTGGTGGCACGTGTGTGGTGGCTAGCATGTGTCGCCCTCAGGGTTTACTCCCCAGCTGTCGGTCGTACGCGGGGGTTTCCTAGGTTACCAGAAAAAAAAATTGAGATGTCTTTATGTAGAATGATACCTGGCTTATGAGGGATTAGACCTAACACTGAGCTCACATGTGAAAGAGAAATTGTTGAGATGTACGTTTGAGTTGTATTAGAAAAGTCCAACATTGGATAAGTTGAGTGATACGGTGTGGAGCAGTTAATATTATAGTTGGCCCATAACTCATTTGCTTAACCTTTTGATTGAAGGTGGGTCCATCTGGATATGTTGACGGACTCGGACTCGGACTCGGGCTCCCTCTTAGCAATCTGGGTATCGAGCTTTTACTATGCACTACTAACACAATATGCGTTCAGAACTCGGCCATTATAATACAAACATAATGTTTTCATGGATTGACTTGGCTAACGAAATAATCAAAGGAGACACTGCTCTTCGGTGAAGTCTAAGCCAATATGAGAATCTACGTAAGGAAAATGAACTACAAAAGCCACGTGCCAGCCAAGCCAAGCTGAAATTTGAAGCCATATTAACAGAGCTCTCTCTCTCTCTCTCTCTCTCTCTCTCTCTCTCTCTCTCTCCATAGTTAGGAATCAAGAAAAGCCTCGAATAATCCGTTATTAGTTAACTAATCAAACAAGAACACACGAAGCGAAATAAACAACGTTTCTTGAATTCTACCAAAAAACCGAGGTCTCTTTTCTAGAGAACTCCTACAATTTTGTTATCATCCATCTCTTCCTACTCCCATTTAAATGTTCACTGAGGCACTCAACTGATTTGCAACCAAAAACTTTAAGACACAAAATAGTCTTGAGCTCAAATTGCCAACACAAAAGAGGAAGCGCAGGGGAACTTCAGTGGGAAGAAAGAGAAGAGAATGGCCGCCATAGCAGCTGAGGCGTTGCTTTGGTGTGTCGTGAATGGAAGCTTGTCGCTGAATGATGTGGAGATCGAGCGGAGGCCGTACCATCGCAATTGCGGGTGTGCACTTCACAAGTTGAAAGGCGAACCCCCGACTGCTTGCTCTCGTCATAAAAACATGTCATTCCCCAAGAGAGAGTTATCCGGTAATTGCTCTTTGTACACGGAAGCTTCCAAGTTCTCTTCTCATTCTTCCCTGTTGAACGGTTCTTCCATCAGTAGCAAGGACAGCACATGACGGTGAATTAGCTTTGTCGACTAGACAGTAGGCATGCAGTGGAGGCATTAGTCGGCTGGAGGAGAACAGGAAGGTCAGAAACAGAGGATCTGTACATTCTTGTTTTGACGCTTAAAACTCCTGGAGGCAACTAGACCTCAGAGGATTGATAGCACCGGCTTCTTCTCTATCTTCCTCCTGTAAATTCAGACTTTTATATGTATGCACATTCTTCTCCTTGTTTTCCTTCACATGGGACAACGGAAGCCAAATTTATCTATTGAAAAAATCAACGTAGTAGCCCTTCCCGCTTAGTTGAGTCTCCTTCTCAAAACTAGCATTTTATTTCTCAACGACGGTGAGCGAGGGTGCTTGACACAAGCCTACTGGAATGATCAACCGGAAACACAATGCGTTAAACACTTTGTTCATCAGCTATTCTCTTTTAGCCGCTTGATTGATTTTTCACTTTGCGATTCCTAAAACAAATCCTTAGGGTCCCTAATCATGACCCAATTTTTCAAACTTAGCAACCGAAAGTCTAAGTTGAATGTTGAGTTCCTAGGAAGCAAACTAATCAAACAAGAACACACGAAGCGAAATAAACAACGTTTCTTGAATTCTACCAAAAACCCGAGGTCTCTTTTCTAGAGAACTCCTACAATTTTGTTATCATCCATCTCTTCCTACTCCCATTTAAATGTTCACTGAGGCACTCAACTGATTTACAACCAAAAACTTTAAGACACAAAATAGTCTTGAGCTCAAATTGCCAATACAAAAGAGGAAGCGCAGGGAACTTCAGTGGGAAGAAAGAGAAGAGAATGGCCGCCATAGCAGCTGAGGCGTTGCTTTGGTGTGTCGTGAATGGAAGCTTGTCGCTGAATGATGTGGAGATCGAGCGGAGGCCGTACCATCGCAATTGCGGGTGTGCACTTCACAAGTTGAAAGGCGCCCCCGACTGCTTGCTCTCGTCATAAAAACATGTCATTCCCCAAGAGAGAGTTATCCGGTAATTGCTCTTTGTACACGGAAGCTTCCAAGTTCTCTTCTCATTCTTCCCTGTTGAACGGTTCTTCCATCAGTAGCAAGGACAGCACATGACGGTGAATTAGCTTTGTCGACTAGACAGTAGGCATGCAGTGGAGGCATTAGTCGGCTGGAGGAGAACAGGAAGGTCAGAAACAGAGGATCTGTACATTCTTGTTTTGACGCTTAAAACTCCTCGAGGCAACTAGACCTCAGAGGATTGATAGCACCGGCTTCTTCTCTATCTTCCTCCTGTAAATTCAGACTTTTATATGTATGCACATTCTTCTCCTTGTTTTCCTTCACATGGGACAACGGAAGCCAAATTTATCTATTGAAAAAATCAACGTAGTAGCCCTTCCCGCTTAGTTGAGTCTCCTTCTCAAAACTACGGTGAGCATTTTATTTCTCAACGACGGTGAGCGAAACACTTTGTTCATCAGCACAAGCCTACTGGAATTTTCATCAACCTAAAACACAATGCGGGTTAAACACTTTTTTCAAACATCAAACCGCTATTCTCTTTTAGCCGCTTGATTGATTTTTGTTGGGACTTTGCGATTCCCATAAAATGAAATCCTTGAAAGGTCCCACAATCATGACCCAATTTTTCAAACTTAGGGTATGAAAGTCTAAGTTGAATGTTGAGTTCCTAGGAAGCAAGAGCCAGAGCTTTGCTTGTATTGGTATTCCTTAGGGAAAGTGGGGTTAACAAAGGGAAGCTGTACCCAATGACTAGTATTCTTTTTGCTCTCTCACTCTCCGTCCTCAAACCAAGAATTTCTTAGCATTTAGCAGTAAGTCTACTATTTTGTGTGTACTGTGTTTCTGGCATTTAGTGCGAAGCCACGAAAATTTGCATATTTGCGTGTATATAAGAACAAGGCGCGCCGATCTTATATCAAAGACACTTTCAATGGTTATGAAATAGGCCGCGAATTCACAATTTGGCAAAACTAACAAGCAGTCTCATTCTCAAGGGCTTGGGGGTGAGAGTTTCATTTTATATTTCACCAAATAGTCATATGGATTATCTTTGATTCCTCATCAATCAACTACCCATATTTTGTTAGTAAGTAACAAATACTTATATTCGATTAGTAATGTAACAGTCTGAATTTTTGATTCTTTTCTTGGGATTTAGGAAATGAATATTGATCAATGCACTATAGTGAGATCTCACTCAGGACCCGCGCATTCTCGGGATGCTAACCTTAGGGGTATGGCCATTATGGGATTGAGTTCGCACGACCAAAGAACTCGGCCTGAGTTCGACCTTCGACTATAAGGATTGACGAGGGAATGTTTTGAGCCAATCGAGACCGGTCTATTTGATTGATCGTGTCCGAAGGGAACTAGCGACAGACCCTCGCAATTATATCATAATCGAGGTTGTCCCAGGTAGAGTAAACTTAAACGTGATTTGACTTGATGTCGGTCACGGGTCGAGAGCGCGTAATCCCAATGAGCCACTCGTTAGCCAGAGATAAGCTAAAGTCGCGATTATTCGATTTTAGTCATTTATTGGAATTCTGGCTCGGGAATCGAGAATTTTGAAAGTGACAATTTTGAGCGGCCAATGACGTTTTTGGCTTGGCCAACCTTGGGGCCACCCATTTCTACAAAAAAATGGATTTCGGTTCGGGACCGGAAAAATACAAATTTGCCCATCGGGACACCGACGTTGATTTTGAGCCCGTATGAGATTATTTTTTGAGGTCGATGACATTTTGGGGTGGCCACGCACATTTAGAGTTGTTACGGTAAAAAATTGGGAGTTTTGGCTCGAAAGTGAAAAATAATATTATTTTAATCCCCAGGACCTTGCAGTCGATTTTCAAGGGCTTAAGAGGCTATTTTCGTGATTTCGACGCCATATTATATTGGCAACACACATTTGGGGTTGGTATAGTCAAAAATTGAAATTCGCCCCGGGACCGGAAAAATGACTATTTTGCTCATGGGCTATTTTTGGGTTTCGAATTTTGAAAATTATTTGGGATAATTATTAAGATTTTTCAGCTACATTATTGGACCCAATTATCCATTTGCTCCTCAATTATTGGATAGGGATAAACGAGGACCATCGGATTAGGGGTATTTTGGTCAAATTTCCCGGATCGGCGACACGTGTCCACCCAAGCCCACTATATTTGACCAGCTCACTCTCTCTCCTCTCATTTTTGACTGGCCATTCTCTCTCCTCTCTCCCGAAATCTCTCTCTCCCTCTTCCTCCTTCTCGGGCCGTCCGTACGCCGGAACTTGTCGCCGCCGCCTGTCCAGCCGCGCCGCCGTGCTGTTGCCTCGTTGTCACCACCCATCCTGACCATCCTTTCTCTCTCCCTCTTCGGCCGTCCGTATGGTGTTCGTACACGTCTGCACGGTGTTCGTACGGCCGCCGCGCCGGTCACCGCCGCCTCGCTGGCCACCATCCCTGTCGTCTGTACAAGTCCGTAGGGTCCATACCGTCGTTCGTACCGCCATCCATACCGTCGTCTGTATCGTCGTTCGTACCCCCGGCAATGCTATTGCAGCTGCTGCTGTTGATCCGCCGTCCCCGCCCCTGTCCAGCCGAGTTGCCCTGTCTTTCTTAGGTAAGTGACTTCCCCAATCGACACCTAGGACCTCGGGTATTGCTAGACGCGGTTAGGACTCGGTTTAGGGGGTTTATGTGGCCGTTTTGGGGATTAGATTAAGGCTAGTTGTTCGGAGAATATGGACTGATTTGGGCGATGAATTTCGAGGTTTGGGAGGCTCGATGATGGCTGTGATGTTGTGGATTGATCAGGGATTAATTGTGTGGTTGATTGGTATTGTTATGGTTTGATTGGGCTTGTTGGGTTGCGCACTGTTTGTGATTGTGGGCTGGTTTGGGATTGTGATTGGATTGAATGTGGCTTGGCCGAGTGACATGTATGTGGTAGTGAGATGTGGTGATGGTGTGATTGTACTTTGGGATCGCGTGTTATATGTGTATGATTGTGTGGTGTGCTTGTGTGGTGAGAATGTATATTTGCGAAGTGTATGTGAATTGTGAAATGTGCGTGAAATGTGAAATTGTGTTTGGTCGTGCGGTTATTGGCCGTGTGTAAGTGTGTTTTGAGTGGAACGAGGGTACGGAAGTGTAGGATTGGTTGGAAAGGATCCATCCTGAGGCGTATTCGTTTACGCAGGACGATGTCGTCTCTGATGAGGTGACGATGCTCGGCCTGACGAGGTGTCGATGCCTGACGAGGTCAGAAGACCGTTGGCCTGATGAGTTTTACGCGGACACGGTAGAAGGAAAGTGTGTGTAGGATTCCGTCCTGAGACGTGTTTGTTTACGCGAGACGATGTTGTCCCTAACGAGGTGACGGTGCCCGGCCTGATGAGGTATCGATGCTTGACGAGGTTAGAAGACCATTGGCCTGATGCGTTTTACACGGGCGCGGTAGTGGTGGAAGAGTTGAGAATGAGCGGGAATTGGCTTGAGGTGCGAGGTTTGAGAAAGTGACGCATGCTGTGAGTAGTGTGCAAGTGTGTTTGTGTCGCGTGATGTGATGCTTAATTATGGGGTAGAAACTGCTAGGCACGGTATGAGACGTGCCCAAGTGGTTTCTGTCTTATAATTAAGGCACGCCGCCTGTGATGTATTACTGTGAGGTGCTGGCTATATTATCGTCTAACGTGCAGGAACGTGTATGATGGGTTCCGGGTAGGATCGCATGTGTTTGTGAGTATGGTTAATTGTTGTGCGTATCGTGCATGTTTTGTCTAGCAGTACATGAGTGCCTACGTGGGGTTTGGGGTTGTACACTTATTGAGATTCGTCTCATAGTTGTATAATCCACAATTTCAGACCCCCAGCCGTAAATCCCAAAAAGTCCGCCTCCTCTTTTTGGAAGTTCGAGGAATCGCCTTTGGTGCCCGGTGGAACTGCAGGTGAGTATTCGAAGGCTCAAGTCTAAAGAATCAGGAGCAGAACGGAAGGCGATCCTTAGGTTTTCCCTAGGGTATTTTAGGGATTGTGTAAATCGGATTGACCCATAAAGAAGTTAAGTTAACCAGACCCTGATCTTTTTGTTACAACGGTGATTTCGGATGCTAGCTTGCTATATATGTTTGTATGTTGGTGTTGTAGGAATGGTGTTGATGTTGTTTGATTGTTGTAGTACTCTACCCCGTTGTCGTCAACTTTTTGTCCGGGGTTTTTATATTTGCTTCCGCATGTGGCTCTGATGTTTGAGTTGGGTTGGCGATGTTCGTGAGACGTCGCAACAAATTCGACCGGAGCGGGATGTCGTGAGCTCGATAGGGTTCGGGACATGAAAAGTAATATTTGTTTGATTGTTTACAAATTACCACCAATTTCGGCAAAATTGCTAAGTTAAAATATCAACTGATATCGGTTGAAATTGGATACAGGAAAGTGTCACGTGTCCGATTTCTCCCATACCCATATGGGTTGAAAAGTGGGGCTCAGTGGCATTGGGGTTTAGTGCAAGACATACGGAAGGATTGATACAATTGGCTTGTGAGAGTAGCGTTAGGGTGTTTATATTAGGAATCTAGAGATGTGATGATTATTACCTTTAAGGATTGGGTGCAAACTGGTCGAGAGCATAAGGAGCTGATATGGCTCTCCTGATAATGGCCATGTAGGTCAAAACCATTTGTTGTGCTGAATGTTTTGCTCGAGGGAGGGAATGTCCGAGCTAAATTGGGCATAGGACAGTCAATTATAAGGATGCGATTCGCCACATTGTTTTTGGGAAAGATTTATCGACATAAGGCTAGCTTGGTGTTTAGGCTCATCAGGCACCGCACGGGCTTGTCCTCAGCTAGAAAGCTTTATGGCCCGTGACAATCACGTGCCATGTAATAGGAATTTAAATTGCTAAGCGAAAGTTCCAAACTCGGAACTTTACACCTTTTGTTTGTTAAAGATTAGGTATCTTCAACTTAACATGCTCGTTGAAGACATGAAAATCCTTTGTTCTAATCCAAACTCGCCAATATGATGCCCTGAATTCAGATGAAAGAGCAAAGTAGCTGATTTAAACTAAATTTTAATGACTAGCATAGAACAAGAAACAGTTAAACCAAAGCAAAGGAAGCATATACATATAGACAAAACAGAGCCAGTTGTGCATATAAGGCCATTTCTAGGGATTCACTTGCCTAAAGGATTTATTAAAAAAGTCCTTTGGAGAAATCTACGCCAATCTTTGAACATATATGCCATAAACTTCACAAGCCATAGTCGCAAGCATGCTGACTCTTTTTAACCCATTTTATACGTCATTGTGTTCCGGGATTCTAACAACTGTAAAAAGTTTATTCCAGTGATGAAAACAAATAAAATGAAAATGTTAAATTCAACTGAGGCCCAACATCTCTCATGTTGAACATGAATAGGACATGAATATTACCATGGAAAAAAAATCATCGAATGTCGGTTACTTAAATTAGAAAATACTCTACTGGGTATTTGGACTATGTTTTCCAAGCACAGTATCGTTCATAGAACAAGAAACAATTCTTAGAAGGTATAATCAAGAAAGAAGAAAAGTTGTCGGAAAAGACGAATGAAAATCCTACTATACATAAAGACAATCACCAGTTTCATACAAAACAAAAGTGTAAAGATTCGCTCTAACGAACTAGCCTGGAAAGAGATGTATTATTCGGAGAAATATATGCTAGGCGCTATTACATCCTAGGAGTTCCCTTTTTAGTTCCCTAAACCAGCCAATCTGACCCGAGCATACTGTCCTCTCTCTCATGCAACTAGGAATAACGACATTCCTTGGGAAGAACAATTTTAGTTAACTAACGGCCCAAAAAGCTCTTTGGAACAGCGTCAGCATTCTCTTGAAATCAACCATGAACAATATCACTCTCTAGGTAACTCCTAGGAACCACTAGCATACACCAATTCCAAATTCTATATAAATGCTTTGCAGGACTTGCGAAAGATTCACACATCACCGCCTTAAGTCTCAGACAAACCAACACAAACAAAACCAAACAAGAGGATCTAGAAGAACCGCTGGGAGAGAAGTGAATGGCCACCATAGCAGCTGAAATGATGCTTCGGTGTGTCTTTGATGGAAGCTTGTTAGTAAGTGATATGGAGATTGACCGTAGGCCATACCACCGCAATTGCAGTTGTGCATTGCACAAGTTGAAAGGAAGTCGTTCGACTGCTTGCTCCCATCATAACAACCTATC
The DNA here is from genome assembly GCA_024733475.1 of Syzygium grande. Lineage (NCBI taxonomy): Eukaryota > Viridiplantae > Streptophyta > Magnoliopsida > Myrtales > Myrtaceae > Syzygium > Syzygium grande. Next base: position 36,416,839 of record JAMXDD010000008.1, on the reverse strand, counting down.
ATTCCCCCGGAAGGAGTTATCAACCAACTGCTCTTTAACCACAGCAACTTCCAAGTTCTCTTCCTCAGTCTTGCTTTGTCAGCTGTTCTCCTGTCAGCAGCCAAGACAGCAGTTGACAGTAAATTAGCATGATCATGTAGATGATAGGTATATATTGGAGGGTTTCGATAGGAAAGAAGAATAGAGGTTAGAAATAGGGAAGCTGCTCTTTTTGTTCTTTCGCCAGGCGGCCGTCGCCTGGGTCGGGCAACCTTGTCGGCCGCCCTAGCCGGCCGCCCTAGTCGGCCACGCTTTGCTGAAGAAATTTTGTTTCTTTCAAAACAGTCAGCATTTGTGGAATGCCGAAAGCCCAAAGCTGGTCCGGACTAGCTTTGGGCTTTCGGTATTCCAAATGCTAGCTTTCGACTTTCCAGACTTGGAAAGCTGAACCAAACTGGCCTATAAAGTTTACAATAACAAAAGAATAGCTTATTTAATCGTGGAGAAGAGGGTGCAGTCTACAATTCTCGTCAAGAATTTAATTAGCGAGAACTGTTCCAAGACGTCGACAGTATGCAAAAACAGATATTAGCAAGACATGGACAAAATAGGCAATTCAGTGAATTTTCAGGTTAGTAGAAACTAGGGTCCAATTACACTTCAGGAACAGTGAACTAAATCCTTCTGCTGTTCGGGTTGAAGGAGCTCATGTTTCAGATTGGCGATGCTCAAAGAACTTGCCGCAATGTTCTCCTTGAAAAGAGATCAGCGACCGATGACCATCTTAGTTCTTGAAAAATTAATTAAAAGCTCGAATACGAAACTAAGTGAAATGACAAAAGTTATATTTAACCAAGTTTGTCACCTCTACAGGCGATTCCAACTGTATCTTGCATGCAACAACTAGAACAAGAAACAACATTTGCAATGCCCAAACGGAGTACGTGGACCAGAATTTCTAGAAAAGACAAACTTAACACAGAATATTGTATATAGATATATATATTTAAATCTTAAGTATTCACTACGCCAACGAATTAGAAAGAGACATCTCATTGAACAAATCAATGCTGGCTGCCAATAGCTTCTTGAATTTGACTTCTTGTACTCTAAGCCAGCCAAGCCGAGGTTAGCCAACTCTCTCTGTCCCTGAAAATTAGGAATCCCAGATCCCTCGGGAAGCACAATTTTAGTTAGTTAACTAACAACCCAAAAACCTCCTAGGAACACCGTGAATTTTGTCTTGAAATCAACCAACACCAAGGTTGCCCTCTAGAGATCTCCTAACACCCACTACACGATACACCAGTCCTAAATTCTATATAAATTCTTCCAAAAGATCACAAATGCGTCACAACATCATCACAGAAACATCCTCAAACACCCCAACAGAACCAAACAAGACGTCTAGAGAGTCACTGAAAGTGAAGAGAATGGCCACCATAGCAGCTGAATTGATGTTTCGCAATGTCTTTAATGGATGCTTGTCAATACATGATGTGGAGATCAAGAGGAGTCTGTACCATTGCAATTGCGGATGTGTGCTGCACTAGTTGAAAGGAGATCATTCCACAACTTGCTCCCGTCATAACAACATAACATTCCCCAGGAATAAGGAGTTATCGGCTAATTGCTCTTTGTCCACGACAGCTGCCAAGTTCTCTTCTCAATCTTGCGTTTGCAGTGGTCCTGTTAGTAGCGAGGATAGCACATGACAGTGCATTATCAAGTAGAAGATAGGTAGAGATTGGACGCATTGTATAGAAGGAATGATAAAAGGTTAGAAACAGGGAAGCCATTCAATTTGTTCTTTCTTATTTCTAGTCCTTACTTACTCCTCAAGGAACAAAATCTCCAGAGGATAAATTGCACACAAGCTTCTTTGCTAGCTTCTTCCGTTAAATTCAGCCGACTTCTAATGTAAACGCACCATTCTCCTTTTTCTGTGATGGAAAAGAGAGCTAAAGTTAGCCATTTGGGATAAATATTAGCCGGTCGCAATTTTATTCACTGTCTTTCTTTGAAGACTCATATATTGTGACTAGGAAATCTGTGTCAGAGAAAGTTAAACTGTATCTATTTGACAACTATACTGAACTATCAACAGACTTCCTATGCGTTGTCTCGTCTTGAATACAGGCGATATAAGAATCTCACATTATTGAATTAATTAGGTTTCTCAATGATGGCCAGAAAGGGTTGCGGTGGTTAAACCAAACACGATCCTAGCCAAACTGAGAAGGTGACCTTGAAATATATCGTAACATATTACAGCTTTTTTTTAACAAATTTTCCTCTATAACTTAAAACGATTTCTGTGAAAGCCTCTTCTCCACATCTTTTTATTTCCTGTCCGATGAAGGACATAAAATGTTGCTGAGGAAGTTCATTTAGTGAGACGTGGTTAGACAAGAGAATACTCTGTTGGCGTTCTTGCTGATATATGCTAGGTATTGTTCTTAGAACAAAAGAAATAGCATCCAAAGGTGGTTTACAAAGGAAGTTGTACCAGATACAGACAAACTGTCACCAAAGAGTCCTACATGTTCATACAAAAGACCATCAGTTTTACCATAACGAACATTTGTAAGCATTCACTTTCCTAACAGGAAATTGGTCAAGAAAAAGACATCCATTGGGTCAAATCTCGCTTATAGCAAATAATTCTTGGATTTCACTCCCAAAGTGTTTCTGTTTATTTGAGTATTTAAAGAAACAAATTGGGCATTAATTTACAAATAATCATCACACAGCACAACCAGACAAGAAACTAAGAAAGAAAAAGACACTGTCTCTGAATTTCATGACCTGTAGAAGCCAATTCAGAACAATAGAAGTTCAACAGAATTTATTTTGTTAAGTAGTTCGCAGGCATGCACTGTCACACCCCAAACTCAACAAGAATAAGGTTATGACACAGCCATCCTTTTACCAAAGGACGCAACCTAAACATAACCAAAACTCATCTAATATCATAATATATGCATCCACATATATATACATGATATAGAGTTTATTTGGTTACAATATCAGAGTTAACTACAATCCATTAAAAAGCTAAGTACATAACTAGAAACAAGCTAATACATTAAGCTCCACATTTATGCATAACTTGTACCAAAAAGTCCCCACTATCAAAATGTCCACCCCGATATCGAAACTCTCAAGCCCTATTTGCAGCTCGGTGAAGAACCTGAAAAACAAGTAAAATGAAAGGAATGAGCTACCACGACTCAGTGAGCAATACATTTCTTCTAAGTAGATCGTGCACCCACTATGCACACAGTTATAAGACCAAATGAAATCTCAATTAACCCAACATATAACAAACTCCAGGTTCGAAATACGTTATATGCTACTTTAAACATCACATTTTCATAATAGGAAAGTTTATTTCAATTAATAATATCAAAGAAGAAATCAATGGTCAAATTCATTGGCTAATCTCATCAAAAAGCACCGTCAATGGTCCATTCCATTGGCCAATCTCATCAAAAAGCACACGCCAATAATCCATTCCATTAGCCAATTTCATGCTCAGAAATCTAACTATGATCACGGATAACATCTCGTGAAAGATGACCAAGATTCCCCTTGGCAAGGTCTCCACCCACCATAAGCCGGTGGCTCGGCCCACAAGGATATTCTAGACTAGTATGCGCATACTCATAACCCTTCATTGGGTTGAAAAAACATTGAGCATCAAAATCTACATCCTCCTAAACCAGCAAATCCAATCCACAATCAAAATCACTAATATTCAGAAATCATTTCGCAAACGCGTATATAACTCTTCAAAAATCACATTCAAACTCAAGAACTTCTCATAAGTTTTTCACAAAAGATTTCACAAACCCCTTTACATTCCATAAGTTCAAATCGAAATCAAAAGCAAATCTTCTATTCCAAATACAAAAAATGGCAGTAAATGCTCGATCTAGTTTTATGCAAACAAAATGTCATTTCTTATATGATAACATATCTATAACATCTCATTTTCTAAATATGAGCTTACAAATTTAAAGAAGAAATAGTACCACTCACTTTGAAAAGCCGAAAAACTAACCTATGGCGATTTCTCGAGCCAACGCACTCGATTACCTAACAATAAATCGAAAAACGGTATCAAAACCGAATAAAATGTTACTTCAACTACGACTCGGCTAAACTAGGTTTAGACGCTAATATAACCACTAAAAGACGCCCTCAAATTGCTCGTCTAAAGCGAATATCCAAAATCGTCCACAATGTGGAGCTTGAGCGCAAAACTTGATTGCGCCATAACTTTCTCCACTAAACTCCAATTCAAGTAAGTTTATAGTCAAAAGAAAGCTCATTTGGAGCACTACAGGACCCTAACTTGGCAGCCCCAAAATTGAGCCGAAAACCGATGAAAATCAGCCTAAAAGCCACTGGTCGTGCACTGTTCACTGCACGCGTTCAACTTCAAAAATTCATATCCGCAAATAGTAAGTCCAAATAAGATTATGTAAAATCTCACGGCTCCGCAACACTATAAACTACCAATTTTATATAAATACGTAGCTCTATGACTCAAAAATCTGACTTCGCTGCTTGAATAACACATAACTCCGAATTACGAGCCCTAATTTGAAAAATATTCTGATTAATTGAATGAGGGGTGCGAATATTTACGGACCGTTATGTTATGAAGTCGAATCGGCTTAGCGAGACCTCCGCGGTGAAAAACCCTCTTCTCTTTTCTCTTTTTCTTCTTCCTCTTTCCTTTCCTCTCCTTTCTCCTCTTTTCCTTTCTTTTCTTCTGTTTCTATTCGTGCTCTTGGCTTCTTAAAATGAGCCGAGCATCACTGTTGCTTCTTTTGACTTTTCAACCATTTTTCTCTTTTTTTTAGCCCATATTTTACATGCACTGCCACTTGAAATTCTCATGATGTCAAACTACAGAGCGATTACTATTATGGGACAGTACGGAGCACATAAAAAGTGTATAGAAGTGAAGCCACGGCTGCTCAAAGTTATCAAACACTTAGGATTCCATGCTTTGATGCAATTTATTGCTGATCATTTCTTGTTTTCACTTTAGTAAAAAGAATTAGACCTTTGAATATGCTCTTGTAATGGACAACAACGTGTACACTTCGAGTTGTTGAAGCAAATATTAGGTATGGAAGAGGTTTAGCATCCATCGCCTAGAGTTCCATATTTCCTAGAACAAGAAACTGTTGTTTTCTAAATAACCTAATTCCCAAATTTTCCATCCCGGTCAAATGAAAACATCAAAGGCTAGATCCCCTTATTTATACCAAACATTGTCCTTCAAGTATCAAACAAACACCTTTTAAGATCTAATACTTAACGAATTAGATACCCACTTCGGAAAAATCTATGCTGGCTTTGACATTATTAGAAATTTCAAAGCCCAAAGCCAAGCCAAGCGAAGAAATCTCTCTACCTCTCTCTCTGACCTTAACTACGAAACACGGTGTCCCTAGGAAATGGCGTAACTACCTTGACCAGAACACCACATAAGAAGAAACTCGACAATGCTAAAATCACAAAGCTCTCTCTCGTAAACATCCATCCTCTCTAACGTAATACAGATGCTCCCAGAGCATGCAATGCTTTCAATACTTCAAAGATACAACTTTTGTCAAACAGGAACACGCGCTAAGCTAAGAAGAAAGGGAGACCGAGAAGATAATGGCCATCTTCGTTGCTGAGATGGTGCTTCGTTGCGGCTGTGCACTGCGCAAGTTCAAAATCACTTGCCCAAGTGCTTGCGGAACAATTTTCAGAAAAGACGAGAATTCAATCTAAAATCCTACATATACATACAAACAATCATTGGTTTCACATAAAACAAAAGTGTAAAGATACGCTCTAACGAACTAGCCTGGAAAGAGACATATTGAAGAAATACATGCTAGGTTCTATTATGTCCTTGAAGTTCACTTCTTAGTTCTCTAAGCCAGCCAAGCCGCCCCGAACCAACTGTTCTCTCTCTCTCTCTCTCTCTCTCGGGAAGAACGATTTTAGTTAACTAACGGCCCAAAAAGCTCTTTGGAACAGCTTCAACATTCTCTTGAAATCAACCAAGACCAATATCACTCTCTAGGGGAACTCCTATGACCCACTAGCATACACCAATTCCATATTCTATATAAATGCTTCACAAGGATTGCAAAAAGATTCACAAATTACCATCTATATTCTCAGACAAACCGCCACACAAAACCAAACAAGAAGATCCAGAAGAACAGCTGAGCAAGAAGAGAATGGCCACCATAGCAGCTGAAACGATGCTTCGGTGTGTCTATGATGGAAGCTTGTCACTAAATGATGTGGAGATTGAGCGTAGGCCATACCACCGCAATTGTGGTTGTGCGTTGCACAAGTTGAAAGGAAGTCGTTCCACTGCTTGTCCCCATCATAACAACATATCATTCCCCCGGAAGGAGTTATTAACCAACTGCTCTTTAACCACAGCAGCTTCCAAGTTCTCTTCTCAGTCTTGCTTTGTCCGCGGTTCTTCTGTCAGCAGCAAGGAAAGCAGTTGACAGTAAATTAGCATGATCAAGTAGATGATAGGTATATAATGGAGGGTTTCGATAGGAAAGAAGAATAGAACAGGGAAGCTACTCTTTTTGCTCTTTCTTTTTCTTGTCTTTCCTTGCTCCTCAACGTGCAAAATCTCCAGAGGATAAACAGCACAGGCTTCATTGCCTGATTCCTTCGTTAAATTCTGTCGAGTTCCATTGCAACTCATTCTTCTCCTTATATGATTTCATGGGATAAAGAGTAAAATTTGTCATGTTGACATATATACTTGCCAGTTAGTGAACTTCCTTACTCTGTGCTCTCTTGAATACTCATGAGTCGTGACTATGAATTCCCACAATGTGAGATTTAATCAGTTTCTCAACAATGGCCAGGAAGGGTACCTACAACTAGTTGGGACATATAACAGAAGTCCAATACCACCTTATAGCCACTCACAAGAGGAAGCCAAATGGATGAGATGACTATAAGTTTACAATAACAAAAGAATAGCTTACTTAATCGTTCAAACCTCAGATGAATTACATGATGGCAAAGAGGGTGCATTCTACAATTCTCGTCAAGAATTTAATCAGCGAGAACTGTTCCAAGACGTCGACAGTGCACAAAAACAGATATTAGCCAGACATGGACAAAATAGGCGATTCAGTGAATTCTCGGGTTAGTAGAAACTAGGGTCCAATCACACTTCAGGAGCACTGAACCAAAATCCTTCTGCTGCTCGGGTTGAACGAGCTCATGTTTGCGATTGGCAATGCTCAAAGAACCTGCCGCAATGTTCTCCTTGAAAAGAGATTAGCGACCGATGACCGTCTTAGTTCTTGAAAAATTAATTAAAAGCTTGAATACCAAACTAAGTGAGATGACAAAAGTTTTATTTAACCTAAGTTCGTCACCTCTACAGGCGATTTCGACTATATCTTGCATGCAACAACTAGAACAAGAAACAACATTTGCAATGCCCAAACGGAGTACGTGGACCAGAATTTCTAGAAAAGACAAACTTAACGCAGAATATATTATATATATATATTTAAATCTTAAGTATTCATTACGCCAACGAATTAGAAAGAGACATCTCATTGAACAAACCAATGCTGGCTGCCAATAGCTTCTTGAATTTGACTTCTTGTACTCTAAGCCAGCCAAGCCGAGGTGAGCCAACTCTCTCTCTGTCCCTGAAAATTAGGAATCCCAGATCCCTCGGGAAGCACAATTTTAGTTGGTTAACTAACAACCCAAAAACCTCCTAGGAGCACCGTGAATTTTGTCTTGAAATCAACCAACACCAAGGTTGCCCTCTAGAGATCTCCTAACACCCACTACACGATACACCAGTCCTAAATTCTATATAAATTCTTCCAAAAGATCACAAATGCGTCACAACATCATCACAGAAACATCCTCAAACACCCCAACAGAACCAAACAAGACATCTAGAGAGTCACTGAAAGAGAAGAGAATGGCCACCACAGCAGCTGAATTGATGCTTCGTGGTGTCTTTCATGGATGCTTGTCGATACATGATGTAGAGATCGAAAGGAGGCCGTACCATCGCAATTGCCCGATGGGTGCTGCACAAGTTAAAAGTAGATCATTCCATGATTTGCTCCCATCATAACAAGACAACATTTCCCAGGAAGGAGTTATCGGCCAATTGCTCTTTGTCCACGACAGCCGCCAACTTCTCTTCTCAATCTTGCGTTTGCAGTGGTCCTGTCAATAGCAAGGATAGCACATGACAGTGGACTAGCATTATCAAGTAGAAGACAGGTAGAGATTGGACGCATTGTATAGGAAGAATGATAATAGGTTAGAAACAGGGAAGCCATTCATTTTGTGCTTTCTTATTTCTGGTCCTTCCTTACTCAAGGAGCAAAATCTCCAGAGGATAAATAGCACAAGCGTCTTTGCTAGCTTCTTCCCGTAAATTCGGCCCAGTTTTAATGTAAACGCGCTATTCTCCTTAATTTCTTTGATGGAAAAGAGAGTTAAAGTTAGCCATATGGGATATATATTAGCTGGTCGCAATTTTCTTTGCTGTCTTTCTTTGAAGACTCGAAAATTGTGACCAGGAAATCTCAGAGTGTTGGAGAAAGTTAAAATGTATCTATTTGACATATATACTGAACTATCAGTACACTTCCTGTGCGCTGTGTCGTCTTGAATACTGGCAATATAAGAATCTCAAAATATTGAATTAATTCAGTTTCTCAACGATGTCCAGAAAGGGTTGCGGTGGTTAAACCAGACGCAATCCTAGCCAAACTTAGAAGGAGACCTTGAAATATATTGTTAGATTTTACGGCTTTTTTTCCAAATTTCCCCCTGTAACTGATAAAGATTTCCCTGAAGGCCTCTCCTCCACATCTTTTTATTTCCATATAAATTGCATTATCATATACCATTCACTTTGTTGCCGCATGTTATTGTATTTCCTAAAGGGGAGTATGAAAGTCCTGGGTTCTAATCCAAACTCGCCAATATGATGCCATAAATTCAGATGAAAGAGCAAAGTAGCTGATGTAAACTAAATTTTAATGACTAGCATAGAACAAGAAACAGTTAAACCAAAGCAAAGGAAGCATACACATATAGACAAAACAGAGCCAGTTGTTCATATAAGGACATTTCTAGGGATTCACTTGCCTAAAGTGTCACGCCCCGAACCCCAACGGGCACACGACATCCATCTCTGGTCGATTCAAGCGACGTCCCAGGAATGTCGCTGACCTCAAAACGCCATCAGAGATTTATACCACAGCGGATATCAACAAATAAACCCGGAAAATTAAAAACTGGGGAGAACAATCGGGGAGAATATACATATCTTTTTCATTTCCTTCTTATACCATAATATTTACATTTAGGGATTCTTAAGTGTGACGCCGTGATGGTGGGTCCTGCGCTAGCGTCACTCAAGGACTAGTCATGCATCATCGCCGGTTTATAGCTGAGTCATCGCTTGCCGGTCGCGCGGATACCTCGATTATAAAATAATAATAATAATAATATTTACATTTATAACTATCCCATACATGTACATGCACACCGCCTTTCACAAAAATCGATACTCCAAGGATGAAGGCCTGGGTTTACTACTACTCCAAAAAAAATGGTGCTCGCCAAAAACCCACTCTGAGTCTGATTCCTTGTCCTCTGAGTCTGGGTCCCCTTATACCGTCCCGTCTCCTGAGGACTCCAAAACGTTCTGGTGGCGGTGGCGGAAGATTCATGGATCCTGTTGGGATTCTAAAATTATCGGTTGAAACAACCGTGAGACACTTCTCAGTAAGCTCATCCCTAAACCCAACCTAGGCTATCACGTACCTCCAGACAATTTCGCAAAACACACAAACATACACACATACCACATAATCACATAATCGGCACTTTAATACAATCATAAGCATGCTAAATTTTCATGTCATACACTCTTTCCATTATCATCCTATTCCATCCACATTCCTCGCCAGTGACCCCGTACACGTACACGCCTCAGGTATACTGCGATCGTTCATCACCACACTTCCGGCTTGCGTACTCGTTCACACCTCAGGCCCCAATCGCAACCTGAGCATCATGCGCCCCAGGCCCGATCCCAACTCAGCCCGCGCCAAATGCGACAAGCCTACATGATTGAAACCCGAGCTTAAGATGCCTCGGTCCAATCCCGGTCTCACCCGAGCTAATCGTGCCTCGGACCGACTCTCATATTTGCTTTTTCAAGCCTCGATGCATGCCAAAATGCCTCAGACCTACGTGATCGCTGCCCGAGTTTATGATACTCGGCCCGATCCCAACCTCGCACTTTCACCCTTTCACATACTTTTCATAATCACTTGCCATACTGCAATTTTCCTTCTACTCAAGTCCATGCTCAACACACGTTTACCACACGCAACTGACCCAACCCACGGGGTTCGTGCACACCTCATTTCACACATAAAACATGCTCACTCAGCAAATCACACGACCAATGTCAATAATTAATTCAATTTAGCTCACGTGTGCACCAAACAAGCATATTCAGTCACTTAATTGCACAATAGTATACTTAATTTAATTACCACAATTTACTAAAAATTTAAATATATACCCAACACAATAATTCCCATTTTTCTCCGACTAAATGGCGTCGGATTAATTCCGAGCCTTCACAGAACTTTCTCGCCATAATTTCTAGGTTCCAAAAATTCAACTCGCGTCTCAATCGGACCCTCGTAGCCCCGTAAACAGTAAACTACAGCCGGTGAACAGTATTTCGAGGCATATGAACAGTGTTTCTAGGCATACGAACAGGTTTCTAGGCATATGAACAGTAAATTCGCAGCCCCTATTTTCTAAATTTCTAAAAATATTGTCCAAATTAATTCCTGATGCCCGCCATAAGATTTCCACTCCCTATTCATGCCATTCCGCACCTAATTCCATACTGATTTTGCCCAAAATCACCCGTCGATACCCGAAGTCCTAATTTGGGTTTAGACGCGACTTACCCGCGTTCTAGACTATCGCGGCTAGAACAGAGAGCGGTGGCCCTTAATCGGGGACGACGGCGACAACGTACAACTCCCGAGTGGCGGCGAGCGGCTTAGACGGCGACGGTGTGACTTCTGCTGCGGGCGAAGGCCTCAAGGCCAAGAGAGAAAGAGGGAAACCGAGAGAGAGAGACGGCGGGAGGGTGATCGGCGTGAGGGCGGCATGAGGCGGGGACGGCAGTGGCTCGGCGGCGGCTTGACCGGCGGCGATCGGCGGTCCGGCAAGGCGATTGGCGAGAGAGAAAGGGAGAGAGAGAGAGAAAGAAAGTGAGAGGGTGGGTGTGTATGATGGGGGTCTCTCACGGCAAGAAGAGAAAAGGGGGGAGAGAGTCATCTAGAAACTTTGGCCCAAAAAAATATCTAAAGCCAAAAATGACTAAAATACCCCTTCTTCCAAAGCATGCCCTTTGTTAATTCTTAAGGGCAAAACAGTCAACTTCTTCGTTTCTTGTCCAAATTGAATTTTTCCAAAGAAATTGAGCACACCAAAAATTCACACGTGTCACGTGCAACGTCGTCCTAATGTTCCGGCGTGACTTCCTAATTTTCCGGTGTCCAATTTGGGCAAAATTTCCATAATTAAATTCTATTAAACGCGATTCGAGCGTTTCTCGAGCTAAGGGGCGGCTTGGTGGGAAATTCGCGAAATCGACTCATGACTGATACTAAATCGAGTCACGTGTAAGTCCATTTGGTGCGTGATGACCTCGATTGTCATTAAAATCACGAAGATCAATCACTTGATCCGAGAGGTATGATTGTTTGGTATAATTTCGGAATCATTCGTCAAGTCGTTTCGTGGTCCAACGGAATCACCCGCGATCCACTACTCGGATCATGGCGAACTGACCCCTAATTATCCTTGGATCGGCCAACAGTGGCTCAAAATATCACTTGCGCGATTTAATAGTCGAAATCTATTCACGATCGAATTTTCTTTAGTCGCGCGAATTTAATTCCTCTATTAGCCTTTCCCTAACGATTAGCAATCCTAGGAATGATCAGTTCCGGGCGAGAAATTTACTACGAGCACATCTCATAAAACTCAATTATTTAATAAATTCCAATTGGCGGAAATTTCGGAATGTCACATAAAGGATTCCTTAGAAAAGTCCTTTGGAGAAATCTACGCCAATCTTTCAATATATATGCCCTAAACTTCACAAGCCATAGTCGCAAGCATGTTGGCTCTTTTTAAACCATTTTATACGTCATTGTGTTCTAGGATTCTAACAACTGTAAAAAGTTTATTCAGTGATGAAAATAAATAAAATGAAAAAAATTAAACAAGAGGATCTAGAAGAACCGCTGGGAGAGAAGCGAATGGCCACCATAGCAGCTGAAACTATGCTTTGGTGTGTCTTTGATGGAAGCTTGTTAGTAAATGATGTGGAGACTGAGCGTAGGCCATACCACTGCAGTTGCGGTTGCGCGTTGCACAAGTTGAAAGGAAGTTGTTTGACTGCTTGCCCCCATCATAACAACATATCATTCCAACAGAAGGAGTTATCGACCAACTACTCTTTGTCCACAGTAGCTTCCAAGTTCTCTTCTCAGTCTTGCTTTGTCAGCGGTTCTTCTGTCAGCAGCAAGGACAGCAGTTGACAGTAAATTAGTTTTGTTAAGTAGATGATAGGTATATATTGGATGTCACGCCCCGAACCCTATCGAGCTCGCGACATCCTCCACTTTGGTTGATTTATGCGACATCTCAGGAATATCATCGACCTCTAATCATCGTCAGAGATTTACAACCACAGCGGATACTACAATTAATCCCAGACAATATAAAATTGGGGAAGCATTAAGGGAGAATATACATATTCATTTCCATAACCGAGCTTATAAAATATTTACAACTTACAACCGCCATTTACATGTGTACACCTTACTATCAACCATCGATAGCAAAAAGAACTTGATGACCTGGTATTCCAACTTCAAAATGGTACACATCCAAAACATATTCTTAAACTCTACTCTAGCCCCTGCGCCCCTTGCTAGGCGTCCATTCCGAGTCCGACTCCACGTCTTATGAATCCGAACTCTCCTGATCGGTCCGTTCCTCTGAAAATTCTGGATCTGCTTCAATCTCAATCGGGTGATTTATGTCACCCGACTCTGCTAGAACTTCATTCTGATCCTCCTCCCATAATCCATCGAAGACATTGAACTCAGGTACAAAATTGGGATCCATATACTAGCTTTCGTATGGGAGTATGTAGTTCGGCTCCTCCTCAGGCTCCTCAGACTCGTTAGGCTCGATCTCCGGTTCTGCCTTGGGCTCTACCCCCTTTGGTTCCTCCTTAGGAATTGGTTCTAAGTCTATATCCATGGGGTCGTCCTCAGCTTGTGATGCTTCGGGCTCGGGTTCATGCTCAGCCTTGAAGATCCTTGAGCAGCGGCTACTGAATGTAATCCCGATTGAGCTAAACTAGTATCTACACTGGTCAACTCTCAGTCTATCGGGGGTATGGCAGACGAATCCCAATCCCCTACCAAGTTAAATGGAACATCAAAACCTCTGACGGGTCCGAACTCATCCTCATCAACATCACGGAAAAACCAAGCAGTATAGACATGAGTCTCCCACAAGGGTAGTCCTACCTCTACAAAAATAGTCGTAGCATGCATAATCCAGGTCATGTTATCGGGCATAAGGAATTCTGCAACTTCATTCTCAGTGTGCACTAGTACCCCAAAACGTACTGGCGGTGGCGGAGGATTCATGGATCCGATCGGGGTTCTGAAAATATTGGTTGAAACAATCATGAGACTACATCTCAGTAAGTACACCCCTAAACCCCACCTAAGCTATCACGTACCTCCAGACAATTTCATAAAACACAATCACACACATGCGCCACAAAATCACATAGTAGGCACATCAATTAATTTACCTGTGCTTATCCTGCTTGCGCCCTGCACGTTAGTCACACTCACATTATATACAACCACATGCATGATAAATTTTCATTCTTGCGTACTCGTTCCAATCCAACCTCATCCTTTTTCACATTCTCGCCAGTGACCCGCGTTACAGTACACGCCTCAGGTCCACTACGACCAACTTATCACAACACTCCAGGCCCGCGTACACGTACACACCTCAGGCCATGTTTCTTGCCTGCGTAAACGTACACGCCTCAGGCTCAACATCTACCACCTACTGCGCAACCCGCGTTGAAGTACACGCCTCAGGCTAGCAGTTTTCCGGTAAAATCGGGCATCGTCCCACGTTGAAGTACACGCCTCAGGACAGCACGAATTCCACGATCACACATGCCATCTCATATTCACTTTCTTACTTATGCACATGCTCAACAAGCATTTGCCACACACAATTTGCCCTTCACATGTGGCTTGTGCATGCATTAATTACACGAAATCCATGCACACCCAGCATTTTACATGGCCAATAATAATAATTAAAATAATCTAGCCCACGCGTGCACCCAACATGCATAATTAAATCAATCAATTGCACCATCACACATTCAATTTCACCATCCCAACTCAATTATATTTCAAACTCACGTACAACACGGAAATCGCTATTTTTCTCTAACCAAACGACCTCAAATCGATTCCGGTCCTTCATGGGACTTTCTCACCATTAATTCTTGGTTCTAAAAATCCAACTTGCATCCCGATTGGCCCATCACAGCCCCATGAACAGTAATCTACAGCTTGCTGTTGTCCTCAAATTTCCAATAAAAATTGTCCGAATTCAATCCTAAGGCCCGCCACCTAATTCCACTCTTAAAATCATGCAATTCCACACCTAATCTATTCCCGATTTCACCCAAAATCACCCGTTGATACCCAAAGTCCTAAGTTGAGTTTAGATCGCGACTTACCAAGTTCTAGACTTTCTCGGCTAGAATTGAAAGCGGCGGCACTCAATCGGGACGGCGGTGAACGGCAGCGCGGCATGGTGGTGGCAATCGGCGAGCGGCGGCTTGGGTGGTGGCCGGTGGGGCTCATGGCAAGGGGAAGACCAAAAGGGAGAGGGGAGAGAGAACGGCGGGATAGGGGTGGCGGTGACGCGGTACGGCGAGCGGACGGTAGCTTGGTAGCTTGACTGACCCGGACTCAATCGGGGCCGGGCGACGGGCGGCTTGGGCGGTGATCAGCAAAGAGAGAGAGAGAGAGAGAGAGAGAGAGAGAGAGAGAGAGAGAGAGAGAGAGAGAGAGAGAGAGAGAGAGAGAGAGAGAGAGAGAGAGAGAGTACGGTGGGGGGGGGGGTTCACGGCAAGGGGGTTGAATGGGAGAGGGGAGAGGAGAAAGAGAGAAGAAATTAGACTAAATTAGTCCAATTTGACCAAAGTGGCTAATTACCGAAATACCCCTTCTCTACTTTTTGATCCGACAGTCCAAATTCAATCTTATCTTGAAATCAACGGCCCAGATAGAATCCTACCAAAAATATCCAAGGGTATACTTGTAATTTTTCAAAAAGTCCAAGGGCAAAATTGTCCAATAAAAAAGTTAGGGCAAGATAACCAAAATGCCCTTTGCCCATAAAACATGCCCTTTGTTAGTTCTCAAGGGTAAATAGTCCGATTCTCCGTTTCTCATCAAAATCAAGTTTTTTTCTAAAGGATTCGGGCACAACAAAAATTGCACGTTACAATCGCAACGTTGTCCTAACATCCCGTTGTGACTTCCAAATTTTCCGATGTCCGATTTGGGCTAAATTAAATAATTAAATTTTATTAAACGTAACTCGAGCGTTTCTCAAACTAACAGGTGGCTTGTTGGGGAAATTCGCATATTCGACTCGTGACTGATAATATATCGAGTCACGTGCAAGTCCGTTCGGTTCGTGACAATTTCGGTTGTCATTAAAATCGCGAAGGTCAATCGCTAGATTCGTGGGGTATGATCGTTCGGTATAGATTCAGGATAATTTGTCAAGTCATTTCGTGGTTCGGCGGAATCACTCGCAATCCACTACTATGATAATGGCAAACTGATTCCTAACTACCCTTAGATCGGTCAACAGTGGCTCAAAATATCACCTCGACGATTTCATGGTCGAAATTAAATTCACAATCGAATTTTCTAATAGTGGTACGAATTTAATTCCCTAATTAGCGTTTCTCCAATGGTTAGTATTCTAGGAATAATCAGTTCTGGGTGAGAATCAACTGCGAATGCATTTATAAAACTCAATAGTTTATAAATCCCAAATGGACAAATCTTTGGGATATTACATTGGAGGGTGTTAAATATGTCTTGAATTTTATGTACTCGGTCCGGTTCATGACCCGACTCGACATATTTTTTGTTTGATCCGAAAGTGGAGAGAAAATTGAGATTTGGTTCGTGATGCGGAGGGTTGGGCCGATAGGCCCAACTTGTAGCAAGCGAACAAATCTCCATAGCGGACCGCCCAAGTTGGAGCAAGCGAACCAATGTCTCGGGGGGTTTGGAGGCGAGCCCCTGAGGAAAATTTTTGGGAGCCTTATTTATACTGCGGCTAGGTTTTCTCATTGATGTATAGAAAGAACTTTGTTTACAGAGAGTTTTATGAGCTGTGAGCTTTAGTCGTTGTTTTGACTTTTGAAAATTGTACTCTATTTGATTATAGTGGAATTCTATTTTACCTCGCCAATGGACGTAGATCACCTTGTGATAGAATCACGTAAAATTCCTGTGTTCTGTCTTTTATTTTTTCCACATCTGTTTCCAACAGAGGGATTGGATAGAAATGAAGAAAAAAAAGTTAGAAACAGAGAAGCTATTCTTTTCGTTCTTTCTTATATTTTGTCTTTACATGCTCCTCAACGTATAAAATCTGCAGAGGATAAACAGCACAGGCTTCATTGCAAGATTCCTCCTTTAAATTCTGCCGAGTTCCATTGCAACTCAATTTTTTCCTTTTATATGTACATGGGATAAAGAGTTAAATTTGTCATGTTGACGTATATACTTGCCAGTTAGTAAACTTCGTTACTCTGTTCTCTATTGAATAGTCAGGAGTTGTGACTACGAACTCCCACAATGTGATATTAAATCAGTTTCTCAGCAATGGCCAATAAGGGTACTTGCAACTAGTTGGGATATATAACAGGAGTCTAATACCACATTATGGCCACTCATTAGAGAGCCAAAACATAATCTCTTAAACATACCTAGTTGAATTCAATTTTACTTGAAAGCTTGGGCCAATTAGTTACTTCCACAACATATTTTGATTGCTCTGCTTTACTTAATCATTCAAACATCACATAAATTACAAATTTACTCGATTGTTATATAGAAGAATTACATGATGGCGAAGAGGGTACAGTCTACAATTCTCGTCATGATTTATATCGTGAGAACTGTTCCAAGACGTCAACAGTATGCAAAAACAGATTAGCCAGACAAACAAAATAGGCGATTTAGTGAATTCTCAGGTTAGTAGAAACTAGGGTCCAATCACACTTTAGGAGAAGTGAACTAAATCTTTCTGCAGTTCGGGTTGAAGGAGCTCATGTTTGGCGATGCTCAAATAACCTTCCACGATGTTCTCCTTGAAAAGGGATCAGAAACCAATGGCCATCTTAATTCTTGAAAATTAATTAAAAGCTCGAATATGAAACTAAGTGAAATGACAAAATTTTTATTTAACCTAAGTTCGCCACCTCTATAGGTGATTCAGACTGTATCTTGCATGTTAACAACTAGAACAATAAACAACTTTTGCAATGCGCAAACGGAGAAATTGGACCAGGATTTCCAGAAAAGACAAACTTAACACACACACACATATATTAAGTATTCACTACGTCAAGGAACATCTCATTGAACAAATCAATGCTGGCTGCCAATAGCTTCTTGAATTTGACTTTGTTGATTCTTAAGTGTTCGTATGTGTAAAAACAAAGTTGTTCGACAAACCTTAAAGCGTAGATGAGTAATCCGAATGTTGACGAATGATTAGAGCTCAATGAATTCACGTTGTGTCCTTAAGACAATTTGTCTCCTTTATTGGTATCCAAGGTTCTTGAACAATTGCCTTCCAGGATAGAATAGATTGCCTTTCCTATGAAGCGGTACTTTTTCAAAGGAAACCTTTGAACACAACTTTGAAGATTAATCGCACAAAAAATGACAATGATGAAGAATAAGAGAGCAGTAGAAAAATGTTGCGCGAAAAACACAAATATTTTTTGTTTTATTTAAAAACAATGAAGAGTCACGAAGAACCGAAAAGTTTCTTCAGTTCACGAACAGACATATCTGTCCGAAAATAAATAGGCAAACAATCACGAATAGACATATTTGTCCAAAAAAAATAAAATTCCAAAACAAAAACATGTCTGTTCGGTGAAAAACAAAACTATCTAAACCAATATGTCTATTTGGTGAAAACCAAAACTGTTTGAACCACACTTCTTATTCACCTTCTATGAGATTTGGATATCAAAATTGTGACATCCCGAATTTCGGCCCATTTTTGGGATTTATAAAATGTGTAATTCGTCAATGCACTTATAATAAAATCTCGCCCGGGAATTGATCACTCTCGGGTTCTTGTTTTTAAAATAAAGATTTTGCTAGAATTGCACTCGATCGAATTTGGCCGTTATTTAGACCTCGAACTTGGCAGTCGATTTTCGGGAGTTTCGGGACGAAATAAATTGGGCAGTGTTGATATTGTTGTGGCCAGCATTGAGATTGTCAAGAATAGTGGAAAAGTGGATTTTCAATCGGGTACGAATTTGGACTAGTAGACCTCCCTCGCTATAGTTTGATTTAATTAATTTGGCCTTTGTCCCTTTTTATATTCGAGGTTTATTTTAGACCGGTAGATCATTTTCGATTTTGAATTTGGGCTATCGGATCGCAATTAATATTTGAATGTTTATATTTTATTTCCTCTCTTTTTCTTTCTCTCTCTCTCTCTCTCTCTCTCTCTCTCTCTCTCTCTCTCCTCTCTCCCTCTGTGTGCGTGTTTCCCCCTGCGTGCGTCCCATCCGCCTACGCCCGTCAAGGACTACCACTCTCTCTCTCCTCCTTTTTTCTTCTTTTCTTCTTTCTTCTTTTCCTTTCTTTCTCTTCTTCCCTTCCTTCTTCCTCGCCCGCGTCTGCTCCGGTCTCTGCGTCTGCTTCTGCTCCTTCTTCTACTTGCTTCGCCCTGGCCGACGCTGCCTGAGCTCTCCTGGTCGCTGCACACGTTGCCCGTAGTGGCCAGCCAGCTCATTTCACCGCATCGCGTCGTTCGCCAGCCATCGCCCCGACCGACTGGTCTCCTCCATCGCGCGCGCGGCAGTGGACTCGCCCCCACTTGCCGTCGTGTCCGGCGGGTCCCAGCCATCGTCCAGTCGTCCGGCTAGCTACCCAGCGTCGTCCCAACGCTTGAGCGTCACTGTCGCTGCCGCCGAGCGTTCCCCCTATCTCTCTCTTCCCCGCGTCTCCCCTATTTCAGTTCCGACAAGCTAGCCATCCCCGTCGTTGCTGCCCGCCGGCTGGCTCGCCCGTCACTAGCTCGTCTGGCCAACCACCGCCGGTCCGCACCCCCCTCAGTCTCCATCTCCCTCTCCTTCTCGCCGCATCTTCCTCTTCTTTGTCCCTCCCTTTCCCCTGTTTCTCTCCTTCACGCCCTCGTTGCCGCTCGCCGGAGGAGCTCCGCTGCCGCCAGGGCTATTCCGCCACCACCACCACCTCGCCTAGCCTCGTCCTACCGCCCTACTCCTCTCTCTTTCCCTCCTGTCCGCCTCGACCAGCCGCTCCCCCGCCTAGGACCGCCGGTGCTCTCAACCGCCGTCGCGCGTGCGTCCAGGGAAGTCGCCGTCGCAGCCGCTGTTCCGCCGCTGCCCAGCCTCCGTCGTCGCGTGTTTGGCCCGATTTCCAGCTTAGGACGCCAAGTGAGTTTGACTATAAACCCTAATTAGGATAAATTGCATTTCTAGATGGGTTTTAGGGGTTAATTGGGGTAATTTAGAGGTTAAATTGTAGAGGCTGTTAAGGGCTGGTTTTGTGGTGTTTTTGGTGACCAAGGATGATTATTTGGTCGAGGTTTAGTGGCTGGTATAGTGCTGTGATGTGGCGAAGCGTAGGTGCCGAGATTCGGACAAAATGGCGGACTTAGTGGATGAAATTAATAGACCGGATGGCGACTATTTTGGTGGTTGATTAGATGGACGTTTGGGAAGTATAATGGAGCATTTTGAAGACAATTATTGGCCTAGAATATGTGGTATAGTGGCTGGCCACGACGGGATTTGATTTAGGTGAGGCGCGATCAATTTAGGGTTTGATCGTGTAATTACTAGGAATGATTGCTTTGTGCAATTGACTGGCGAATTGAGCCTTGTTTGTGGCTAATTTAATGATACCATGTCACATGTTTAGCGGGACTAGGAATGGATTAGCTTGGCGGGCCTCGAATGTGCGAGTTCTTGTTGACCCGATTATGTGAATTTATGCATGGGTTGTGTGTCAAGTTGATGCTATGGCTAATTTGAATTGATTGTCTGATTGGGCATGTTGATTTATGAAATTGAATATGCGCGGTGTAAGTTGAACATGTTACATCGTAATTCGCGCATGTGGATGCCCAAGTGTGAACGTGATAGCCATGAGTGTGCATCTCAAGCATTGGCACGGCATGTGCATGTACGAATGTGCCCGAATGACTTGTGCATTGTGATCACTTAAAATGCCTTGATGCGTCTTATGCGGGGTTCAGATTTAAATTGGTGCTTGTGAATGTGTGATCACAATAAACCCTGATGCGTTTTACGCGGGGTAGTGAACCCGTCCTGAGGCGTGTTACGCGGGACGATGCCCGGTTTACCGGAAGATGACCAACCTGAGGCGTTTTACGCGGGTAATGTGTCGTGAGCCTAATGCGTATTACGCGGGCTAGAGATTTATCTCAAAGTGTTGGACCTGATGCATTTAACGCGGGTCGAAGAAGAAATTGATAAATGGTTGAATGCTAGTATGCAAGTACGCGTTAATGCATTGATGAGGCATAAACATGAGTGCGAACATGAGCATGTGCATTACATACGTCGGGACAGAGTGATATGTGTATATGTGCCGCGATCTAATTTCTATGGTACAATTGTTATTATATATAAATAATGCCTAACCTGCAGGGTCAAGTAAAAATTAGATTCAGGCCCGAGGGCCTGAGTCAGTTTATGTCTTGAATTGTGCGTTATTTTGTACTCGTCAGGAGGTGCACGTTAGCCTAGTTTAGGTTTAGGCAATTACTCATTGAGATTATTCTCATTGTTGTTTAAACCACATTTTCAGACCCCCAGCCTTGAGGATGGTAGGCGTACCGATGCGTTTTGGGAGGAGCCCTAACTAGTTGTAGTGCTTGACCGCCGAGTCGCGTGTCCCCCATTTTGACGTTAGTGGTCATTGAATCGTTTTGATTTTTGAGCGTGGGCTGTATATGAATATTGTATATGGTTTCCTATAGCAATACAAGTGGTTACTTCGTAATCTTGTTCTCGTTTGTGGCTATCCTTAGTTTGGTGTTGTAGTTCTGTACGGGTGTTTGATCTGCTTCCGCATGTGTTTTAAGTCTTTGTGTTGGGCGTTGGGTCGGCGACACGTCCTGGGACGTCGCACTCGAATCGACCATGAAAGGGGTGCTCGCGAGCTATAGGGTTCGTGGCGTGACATCCCCGTTTGATTTGGTATCAAAGCAAGGTCAGCTCGATCCAATTAGGTCGAAACTTGGAGTGATAAGGAGCGATGACCTTAGGTAGCCAGTAGGGTGACCTCGTGTGCTATATGTGTCTCCTGATTGCTTGTGTTTGATTGAGTGCTTGTTTTAGTTGACCCGTAAGGTGCAGGTGCGGCAAGACTCGAGGTCAGTACACGTATTCTCGTGATTGAAGTCTCGTGCTATTTATGCTTAATCGCATGCTGAGTGATTGATTGCTATAGCATTAAGTCCCCTACCTAGGGCCCTAGACCGGTTTAGCTTGGGTTAGGTCTCTAATCCCGATGTGGGAATTATAGCAAGAGGATGGACATGCGAGTTGGGGAGACGAGTAACCAAGGAAGAGGTAGAGGTCGAGGCCGTAGAAGAGGTAGAGGTAGAAGTCAAGTCATGAGCAGGACCGCGTAGAGCCGCAAGTAAGGGTTGCCGAGGACCCGAGGGTAGATGGAATTTTAAGAGCCCTCGAAGATGCTGGAATTTTGGGAGGCAGATTGGCCCAAGAAAGAAATGCCACTATCGCCGCTACTGTTGAGGCCGCCATTGTTGCTGCTAATGGGGCCAATGGGAATAATGGAAACGATGAAAATGGTGGGAATCAGGGAAATATGGAGAATCCAATCCCGGGACCAGTAAATGTGGTCAGACCGATGTCTAAATTAGTAGAGCAGTTTTTGAAACTGAAGTCGCCAAAGTTCAATGGCAAGGGTGATTCCGAGACCGCACCCCGTTGGATTGAGGAACTGGAGAAGGCCTTCGAAGTGCTAGGGTGCACTGAGGTCGAAAAGGTAATATTGGCGGTATACCAACTGTAAGACAACGCTAATGACTGGTGAAAGGCCACTAAAGGAAGGGTGTTTCCCGAGGGAACTGCTTAGACATGGGTCGTATTTTCTGAGAGCTTTTTGGGAAAGTTCTTCTCTAGAGAGTGCTAGAGAAAGGAAGTTAGCAGAATTTATGAGGCTCCGCTAAGGATCGATGACAGTTGATCAGTACGAAGCAGAATTCACAAGATTGTCAAGGTTCGCACCAAGGATGGTAGAACACCCGAGGACAAGGCGCGAAGATTTCGGGATGGATTGAAACCGGATTTGAGAAGTCAAATGATATCGCTAAACATCAAGAACTATAGTGAGATGTATGAACGGGCTCAGGCTATAGAGCGGGATCAGATTGATAGGGCAGTCGCCTCTGGATCGCGATTCGTCCCGGCTAGGGACAACCGTCGTCTGGCGAAAAAATCGATGGCGGGAAACGGGCGATTTGTCCCACCGATTAAGAAGAACATCGGGAAGCCGAGTCATCAGCATAATAGAATTAGGGTCTATTTCAAGTGTGGGAGTTTGGACCATCATATTAGGAATTGCCCCCAATAACGCCCCGCGGGACCCCCGATACAACAACCACCTCGATTTGGGAATCAATCTGGAAATTCCCTGCCAACTATTATGAACAGGCCACCGGCACAAGGACGGGTGTATGCCATGGCGCGAAGGGAAGTAGAGAATGCGCCGGGTGGTCACAGGTATGGTTTCTCTGTGCCATCATGTAGGGTATGCGTTATTCGATCTGGGAGCATCATATTCGTTTATATCTACTTAGTTTGTTGAATTGACTGGATTAAAGCCTGTTGTATTAGAAGTATAATTGTGTGTGACCACGCCGTTGAAGGATAAGATATGCATATCACTAGGATGCCCGAATTATGAGATAGTGATTGGTGGTGTAGAAAGCAAGATATACCCAACTATGTTGCCGATGTATGATTTTGATTTGATTGTGGGCATGGATTGGTTAGTTAAGCAGAACGCCGTAATGTATTGCAGTAGCAGGGTAATCCAGTTTAGCCCGGCTGGACACCCTAAATTTGAGTTTATAGGGAGTCGAGGAGGGACCTCGATCTCTTGGGTTTCCTCTGTGGAAGCAACTAAATTGTTGAGCGAGGGCTGTCAAGGTTATTTAGCCAGCGTGGTTGATCCGACGGCAGGTGAGGTGTGGCTTGAGGATATATCAGTGGTGTGCAATTTTCCCGATGTCTTTCCCCATGAAATTGCTAGGATTGCCGTCAGAAAGGGAAGTAGAGTTCGTTATCGAGTTGGCCCCTGGAACTGAGCCAATCTCAAGCCGCCTTATAGGGTGTCATTGTCAGAGTTGAAGGAATTAAAGGTTCAGATGTAGGAACTATTGGACAAAGGTTTTATCCGATTGAGTGTATCTCTATGGGGAGCGCCAGTATTATTTGTCAGGAAGAAGGATGGATCGCTAAGGTTGTGTATCGACTACCGTCAGCTGAATCAAGTGATGGTCAGGAACAAGTATCCCCTCCTAAGGATTGACGACCTGTTTGATCAGTTGCAAGGAGCCTCGGTATTTTCTAAGATTGACTTAAGGACGAGGTATCACCAGTTAAGGATCCAAAAAGAGGACATTCCAAAGACAGCGTTTATGACTAGATATGGACACTATGAACTCACAGTGATGCTATTTAGACTGACTAATGCCCCTGCTGCTTTCATGGATTTAATGAATCGGGTATTCAAAGAATTCTTAGACCAGTTTGTCATTGTCTTCATCGATGATATTTTAGTGTATTCGAAGAGTTCCGAGGAACACGAGGTGCATTTGGAAAAGGTCCTACAGACGTTAAGGGAGCACGCACTGTATGGTAAGTTTAGCAAGTGCGAGTTTTGGCTGAGTCGAGTGGCGTTTCTTGGGCATATAATTTCCGGAGAAGGAATCTCCGTGGATCCGGCAAAGATTGAAGCAGTAATTGTCACATCCCGATTTTTGGAGCATGGGAAGCCGCAGGTAAATGGTAATATCCTCAATTTCAATCCCTAGAAAATGGCTATGATTTAAGTTTGGCGGTTTTCCAATCAGAATTAAACTGTTTTCTCTTGTTTTGGAAAACCTAGTTTTTGGATCATTTGTACCCTTTCGTTTTGTTATTTTTGGGAAGACATTTGTGATCCGAAATTCCAAATGATTTCTTCTGGAAAGTTGTTCCAAACATTTTGAAGTTGTACGTGATTTAATTTCAGAATTTTTGGAGTTAATATGAGTGGTACGATGGCCTGATTTTCAGACTGTGTGAAACTGCCCGGAATGGGAATTTCGGTGATGTTTACACCGTCTTGATTTTCTACAAGCTTTTCTAGGCCGATTTTAGAAAAGTTTCCTTCATGAAAGTTGTTGAGAACTTCTTTTTCTATAACGTGTACAAATTTGGGAAATTTTCTGAGATGATTTGCATGCTGGACAGAGCTTATTTTGAGAAACAAAAATGCTGTTCCAGTGAACTGTTTTTAGTCAGTCTTTGAGTGACCGAAAATGGTATTTAAAGAGAGAATCAGATTTCGTGTTCTTCATGAAAAATGTTTATTAAGGTCTTGTTTATGACATATCCGAATTTGAGAATTTTTAGAGTTCATTTACTATGATTTTAAGTCCGATTTCGTGAACAGTGCAAAACTATTCGGTTTTTTCAGATTTCAAAGATTTAGCATTTTCTATATGAGAAAATTGGAATTTGGACTTGGTATCTGCTGGTGATTTAAAGTACACGTTCCAAGCTTTCAAATGAGATATTTTATGCCTTGATCGGAGGTCGGACCAGGGAAAAACGAAATTTGGAATAAATAGCCAAGAGTGAAGCTTGTTCAAGAAGCTTTTAATTAATGACATACATTAATTGGCCATTATTATTCTTGACTTTGATCACCCTTCATGATGGCTTGTGAGGTAAGCGCTTACCTCATTGGCCCGATGACATAAGCGCTTACCTCATCAAATTTTGGCCCCAAGTTTCCCCTCCCTATAAATAGAGAAAGGCCATTTGGCCAAGGGGAGAGAGAAATAGAGAGAGAGAGAGAAGCCGAGAAAGAGAGAGAGGGAGAACCTCACGTGAAGCCCCCCCCCTTTCTCTCCCTCACGCCATTTCCACGCCCCCGAGAGCTCCGGCGAACTTTCTTAATTCTTGCTTTGTAGTCATGATCGAGAAAGAGAGAAATAAAAAGAAAGAAAGAGAGAAAAAGCTTACCGACTAGCCTGTGTTTCTCTTGTTGTTCGATCAAGTGAGAAAGTCATGTCCAAGGCCCGAGTGTTCGTGTTCAAGCCCGAAATTTCCCGAGCTCACCCGTCTCGAACCCCGTTCTCTGGTTTTGTTTGCCGTTGTGTAAATAAACTTCCTAATATCGGGAAAGGAAGTTGTGATACGTTGTGACACGGTTTGCTTGGACCGTTTCTCGGTCATTTGGTTGGTTATTGTTGGTTCATTTCTTGATTTACTCATGTTTCGTGTTTGAAGTTTGTTTCAGAGGTAGAATCGAGATTTGACTGGTAAAGTGCACATGTTATAGTCATGTTTGATGTTCTCTTGTATGAACTTTGCTATTGATCTGCCATTGATGCGGGTGCGGTAAGGGCCGGCTTGTGCTAACGGCGATCTCCTCGTCCTCGCTTGGTATTAGTAGGTTTACTTACTGAGTCTCCCTGACTCATCCCCCATTTTTCCCACCCTCATGTCCATAGGATGGTCGAATGGACGGCGGCGACAGGAGGAGTTCGAGCCATGTTAGAGTTCGAAGAAAGTGAGGAGCGAGAAGTAGTAGTGGGCATAGGATAACCCAAGTCGAGTGTCGCTATTCCTAGTGTGTGTAAAAAAATGTGTTAATTGCCATGGCCCGAAGGGCTTGTTAAAACATATTTGCATGCACTGTAATAATAAGGTTTGCTCATGATGCTTGTCTTAATCCCGCTGTTGTTTTGAACGTGATTGTCCCGAGTATGCTTCCACGTGTGTGTAACGAAAGATAATAATGAACGGGACGTCACGTTTTATGACCCCGAGGTACGGGGCGTCACGGTAATGGACTAGCCAAGACCAACGATAGTTACTGAGGTTCGAAGCTTTCTAGGACTGGCAGGTTATTATCGGAGATTTGTGGAACAATTCTCAGCGATAGCCACTCTATTGACGAGGTTGCTTAAGAAGGAGACTAAGTTTGAATGGATCGAAAAGTGCGAAGAAAGTTTTCAGGAGCTGAAGCAGAGGTTGATGATGGCGCCAGTGTTGACGATTCCTTCAGGATTGGACGGGTATGAGATTTATAGTGATGCTTCGCTTAGAGGATTGGGATGCGTGCTAATACAACATGAAAGAGTGGTTGCTTATGCATCGCGGCAGTTAAGGCCTCATGAGATAAACTACCCGACCCACGACTTGGAACTGGCAGCAATTATTTTCGTGCTTAAAATTTGGAGGCATTATTTATGTGGAGAAAGATTCCAGATCTACACGGACCATCAGAGCCTCAAGTACTTGTTTTTGCAAAAGGAACTGAATATGAGGTAGAGGCGTTGGATGGAATTGCTGAAGGACTGTGACTGCGACATATTGTATTGCCCCGGGAAGGTTAACTGGATGGCGGATGCCTTAAGTTGGAAATTGAGCATTGCGCATTTGTTGGTTAAAGAGTGGATTTTATTGGAAGGAGCGCGGGACTCGAAATTTAAGTTCGAGGTAGGGCACCTCTCTAGTCTGATGACGACATTAAGGATTGAATCGGAAGTGCAAGCCAAGATCAAGGCGTTGCAGTCTATGGACCTTGAGATTCAGAAAATTTTGAGTATGGATAACATTAAGAGGAAACCGGACTTTCAAGTATCCGAAGATGGAATATTTAAGTTTCGAGGATGATTGTGCGTACTCGATGATTTGGAGCTTAAGGAAGAGATTTTGTCGGAAGCTCATAGGAGCAGTTATAGTATTTACCCGACAACACAAAAATGTACCAGAATCTCTTATAGCACTATTGGTCGAACGGAATGAAAGCGGATGTGGCCAGGCATGTGACTAAGTGTCTGACGTGCCAACAAGTGAAGGCATAGCATTGTAAACCTGGCGGAATGTTGCAGCTGTTGGAAATCCCAAAATGGAAATGGGAGCACATTATAATGGACTTTGTAACGGGACTGCCAAGAAGCCAGATGGGACACAACTCTATTTGGGTGGTAGTAGATAGATTGACCAAGTCAGCGCACTTCCTGACAGTGACGAAAGGACTTCGAGCTAGAAAGGTTGGCAGAATTATATGTGCGTCAGATAGTTCGTCTTCACGGAGTACCGGTATCAATCACATCGGACCGTGATCCCCGGTTTACTGCGAATTTTTGGAAAAGTCTGTAATTGGCCATGGGGACTAAGTTGCAATTCAGTACGACCTATCATTCTTAGACAGATGGCGAGTCTGAGAGGACTATTTAGACTTTAGAGGATATCTGAGAGCGTGTGTGTTAGATTTTCAGGGCAAGTGGGAAGAATAGTTGCACCTTGTTGAATTTGCTTACAATAACAGTTTTCAACAAAGCATCGGAATGGCACCGTTTGAGGCACTATATGGTAGGGCGTGCAGAACATCGTTGTGCTGGAATGAAGTGGGGAAAGAAGTATAACGGGTCCAGAGTTGGTTCAGCAATCGGTGGAAACGGTAAAGATTATTCGAGAAAGGTTGAGAACAGCCCAGAGTCGTCAGAAAAGTTACGCAGACCGGAGGCATAGGCCGTTAGAGTTTCAAGTTGGTGACCATGTATTTCTTAAGATCTCCCCGATGAGAGGGCTATCTCGGTTTGGCAAGAAAGGAAAGCCGAGTCTAAGGTATATAGGCCCGTTTGAGATTTTGGAAAGGATTGGAATGTTGGCCTATCGCCTAGCCTTGCCGCCGAATTTGTTGCAGGTTCATAACGTCTTCCACGTGTCGATGTTGAGAAAATATGAACCGGATCCGACCCACGTGCTGAATCATGAAGTAATAGATGTGGACGATAGGGTGTCGTACGTGGAGAAGCTAGATCGGATCGAGGACAGGAAGGAACAGGTTTTGAGGAGCAAGGTGATTCCATTGGTCAAAGTTATTTGGGAACATCACAGGACGGAAGGCACCACATAGGAAAGCGAGGAAGTGATGCGACACCAATACCCCCATTTGTTTGAGTAGTCGGGTTTGGGTTGTAAATTTCGAGGACGAAACTTTTGTAAGGGGAAGAGTTGTGACATCCCGAATTTCGGACCATTTTTGAGATTTATAAAACGTGTAATTCGTCAGTGCACTTATAATGGAATCTCGCCCGGGAACTGATCACTCTCGGGTTCTTATTTTTAAAATAGAGATTTTGCTAGAATTGCACTCGATCGAATTTGGCCGTTATTTAGACCCCGAACTTGGCAGTCGATTTTCGGGAGTTTCGGATGAAATAAATTGGACGGTGTCGATATTATTGTGGCTAGCATCGAGATTGTCAGAAATAGTGAAAAAGTGGATTTTCGACCGAGTACGAATTTGAACTAGTAGACCTCCCTCGCTATAGTTTGATTTAATTAATTTGGCCTTTGTCCCTTTTTATATTCGAGGTTTATTTTGGACCGATAGATCGTTTTCGATTTTGAATTTGGGCCATCGGATCGCAATTAATATTTAAATGTTTATATTTTATTTCCTCTCTTTTTCTTTCTCTCTCTCTCTTTCCTCTCTCCTCTGCGTGCATGTTTCCCCCTGCATGCGTCCCATCCGCCCATGCCCATGCAGACTGCCACTCTCTCTCCTCCTTTTTTCTTCTTTTCTATTTTCTTCTTTTCCTTTCTTTCTCTTCTTCCCTTCCATCTTCTTCGCCCGCGTCTGCTCCGGTCTACGTATGCCTTACTTTCCTTCTTCACCTTTCGCCCGCCCTCACTTGGCGGTGTTGCCCGCCATTGCCGACCAGTTGCCGTCGCACCGCCGCACCGTCCGCTAGCCATCGCCCGACCATTGGTCTCCTTCTCCGTCTTGTGCCAGCCCAAAACGCCGCCGCTTGCCGTCACATCTGGTGGGTCTTAGCCATCGTCCAGTCGTCCGGCCAGCTACCTACCAGTAGCTGTCTCGATGCACGAACGTCCTTTCGCCCGCCGCGAGCATTCCCCATGTCTCTCTCTTCCCAGCGTCTCCCCATTTCGATTCCCGACCGATGCCATCCATATCGTTGCTACCCGCTGGCCGGCTCGCCCATCGCCGGCTCGTTCGGCCAACCACTGCCGGTCCGCACCCCCCCTCAGCTTCCATCTCCCTCTCCCTCTCGCCGCATCTTCCTCTCCTCTGCCCCTCCCTTCCCCTGTTTCTCTCCCTCACGCCCTTCTTTTGGATTCGGGAGGACTCTTTTTGCCGTCGCCAGGGCTGTTCCGCCACCACCACCACCTCGCCTAGCCCCGTCCTACCGCCCTACTCCTCTCTCTCTCCCTCCCGTCCGCCTTGACCAGTCGCTCCCCCGCCTAAGACTGTCGGGGCTCTCAACCGCCGTTGCACGCGTGCCGGGGAAGTCGCCATCGCAGCCACTGTTCCGCTACTGCCCAGCCTCCGTCGTTACGTGTTCGGCCCCGTTTCCAGCTTAGGACGCCAAGTGAGTTTGACTCTAAACCCTAATTAGGATAAATTGCATTTCTAGACGGGTTTTAGGGGTTAATTGGGGTAATTTAGAGGTTAAATTGTAGAGGCTGTTAAGGGCTGGTTTTGTGGTGTTTTTGGTGACCAAAGATGATTATTTGGTCGAGGTTTAGTGGCTGGTATAGTGCTATGATGTGGCGAAGCGTAGGTGCCGAGATTCGGACAAAATGGCGGACTTAGTGGATGAAATTAATAGACCGGGTGGCGACTATTTTGGTGGCTGATTAGATGGACGTTTGGGGAGTATAATGGAGCATTTTGAAGACAATTATTGGCCTAAAATTTGTGGTATAGTGGCTGGCCACGACGGGATTTGATTTAGGTGAAGCGCGATCAATTTAGGATTTAATCGTGCAATTACTAGGAATGATCGCTTTGTGCAAATGACTGGCGAATTGAGCCTTGTTTGTGGCTAATTTGATGATACCATGTCGCATGTCTAGCGGGACTAGGAATGGATTAGCTTGGCGGGCCTCGAATGTGCGAGTTCTTGTTGACCCGATTATGTGAATTTGTGCATGGGTTGCGTGTCAAGTTGATGCTATGGCTGATTTTAATTGATTGTCTGATTGGGCATGTTGATTTATGAAATTGAATATGTGCGGTGCAAGTTGAACATGTTACATCGTAATTCGCGCATGTGGATGCCCAAGTGTGAACGTGATAGCCATGAGTGTGCATCTCAAGCATTAGCAGGGCATGTGCATGTACGAATGTGCCCGAATGACATGTGCATTGTGATCACTTAAAATGCCTTGATGCGTCTTACACGAGGTTCAGATATAAATTGGTGCTTGTGAATGTGTGATCATAATAAATCCTGATGCGTTTTACGCGGGGTAGTGAACCGGTCCTGAGGCGTGTTAAGCGGGACGATGCCCGATTTACCGGAAGATGACCAACTTGAGGTGTTTTACGCGGGTAATGTGTCATGAACTTGATGCGTATGACGTGGGCCAGAGATCGATCTCGAAGTGTTGGACATGATGCATTTAATGCGGGTTGAAGGAGAAATTGATAAATCGCTGAATGCTAGTATGCAAGTATGCGTTAATGCATTGATGAGGCATGAACATGAGTGCGAACATGAGCATGTGCATTACATACGTCGGGACAGAGTGATATATGTATATGTGCCGCGATCTAATTTCTATGGTACAGTTGTGATTATATATAAATAATGCCTAACCTGTAGGGTCAAGTAAAAATTAGATTCAGGCCCGAGGGCCTGAGTCAGTTTATGTCTTGAATTGTGCGTTATTTTGTACTCGTCAGTAGGTGCACGTTAACCTAGTTTAGGTTTAGGGAATTACTCATTGAGATTATTCTCATTGTTGTTTAAACCACATTTTCAGACCCCCAGCCTTGAGGATGGCAGGTGTACCAATTCGTT
Organism: Syzygium grande; assembly: GCA_024733475.1. Classification (NCBI taxonomy): domain Eukaryota; kingdom Viridiplantae; phylum Streptophyta; class Magnoliopsida; order Myrtales; family Myrtaceae; genus Syzygium; species Syzygium grande. The sequence goes on along the minus strand of JAMXDD010000008.1, from coordinate 36,385,237 downwards.
TTGGGAGGAGCCCTAGCTAGTTGTAGTGCTTGACCGCCGAGTCGCGTGTCCCCCATTTTGATGTTAGTGGTCATTGAATCGCTTTTGATTTTTGAGCTTGGGCTGTATATGAATATTGTATATGGTTTCCTATAGCAATACAAGTGGTTACTTCGTAATCTTGTTCTTGTTTGTGGCTATCCTTGGTTTGGTGTTGTAGTTCTGTACGGGTGTTTGATCTGCTTCGCATGTGCTTTAAGTCTCTGTGTTGGACGTTGGGTCGGCGACACGTCCTGGGACGTCGCACTCAAATCGACCATGAAAGGGGTGCTTGCGCGCCGTAGGGTTCGTGGCGTGACAAAAATCCCAACAATCTCTCACATGAATGAAAAGTTCAGATATCATGATTCTTCATGCATGTATGAGATGCAATGTGCAATTATTACATGAGAGAACACTGCATTGGGATAAGTAGTCAGAGACTTGAAACTTTCCCTAGTGAGACCTATCGGACTTGCTTGATCAATTAGTAGACTTGATGTCTTTGAACTGTCAACCTTCAGTGTAAGTCAAGACAATAGGAATCACACAACTATCTCTCAAATAAAGTTGGTTCTCACTATTGTGTTCGTTTTGGCCATGAACACCGCCTGGTTTCATGAGGCTTTCGAGAATTCGGCCTTTCAAATTCTTTAAAGAAGCTACCCTCACTTCACACTCACATAGATGATTTCTGAATGTGTAGTATAACAAATACCCGAAACAAAATCATTAAAAGCTTACACTTAACCTTCATATATCAGTATTGTCTCCATATGGGAATGAGTAAGAGTTGACAGTACTCTACACCACCTGCATAATTTAGTTGTCCCTTTGAACCTAGATCTTGGGATCTCCAGTCAACTAGGAAGGGTTTCCGTTATGATGACTTATTTTATAGGCCTTAAACCCATTCCCCTTGATGTTTTCATAGCCATCTTTCTAGTTAGGCCTTTTGTTAATGGATTCGCAATATTATCTTTTGACTTCACAAAGTTAATCGTGATAATTCCACTAGAGGGTAGTTGTTTTACAGTATCGTGTCTTCGACATATATGTTGTGACTTCTCGTTATACATGACATTCCTTGCTTTGCCTATTGCCGCTTGACTATCACAATAAATACATACAGCTGGCACTGGTTTAGGCTAATTAGGACTATTTTCTAAAAAATTTCGAAGCCACTTAGCTTCTTTATTGGCCTTATCCAAAGCAATAAATTCTGCTTCCATAGTAGACCTTGCAATGCAAATTTGTTTGGATGATTTCCAAGACATTGCTCCCTCACCAAGTATAAACACATACTCACTTGTGGATTTTGTGTCTCTTATGCCGGTTATCCAATTTGCATCACAGTATCCTTCAAGTACCGTTGGATACTCTGTGTAGTGCAAAGCATAATTTTGAGTATGCTTCAAATAGCCTAATACATGTTTCATAGCTCTCTAATGATTTTCATTTGGACTAACTGTAAATCGACTTAGCTTGCTCACAGCACAAGCTATATCCGACCTAATACAGCTCATGACATACATTAGACTTCCTATTATACTGGCATACTCATTTTGAGCTTTGCTTTCATCGGTATTCTTTGAAAGATGTAAATTAATATCTACTGGGGTTTTTACTGGTACAATGTCTATATTCTTGCACTTTCCAAAAATCTTCTCAATGTAATGAGACTGTGATGGAGCTAATCCTCCATATGTCTTATGAATTTTAATCCCTAAAATAACATCTACGACCTCCATATCTTTCGTATCAAATTTACTTATGAGCATGCGTTTGATCGCCTTGATAACCTCATTATCACTGTCCATTATAAGCATATCGTCTACATACAAGCACAAAATGGCAAAACCATTATGAGTGTTCTTAACATAGACACATTTATCACACTCATTAATCTTAAAACCATTCGACAATATGACTTGGTCGAATTTAGCATGCCATTATTTTGGTGATTGTTTCAAGCCATAGAGTGACTTAATCATCCGACATACTTTTTTCTCTTGTCCCGGAACAATGAATCCTTTAGGTTGTTCCAAATATATTTCTTCTTCTAAATCCCTATTTAAGAAAGCCGTTTTTACATGCATTTGATGGATTTCAAGCCTATACACTATTGCTATTGCAATTAGCATCCTTATAGATGTAATTCTAGTAATAGGTGAATAGGTGTCAAAATAATCAAGACCTTCTTGTTGCTTGTATCCTTTTACTACAAGCCTAGCCTTATATTTATCAATAGAATCATTCGCTTTCATTTTCCTCTTGAAAATCCATTTACATTGTAGCGATTTATTACCAGGAGGAAGGTCAACCAATTCCTAAGTATGATTTGACAAGATGGACTTAACTTTACTATTGATAGCTTATTTCCAGAACGGGGCTTTTGGGGATATTACAGCCTCTTTAAAGGTCCGAGGTTCATTCTCTAAGAAATATGTTAGAAAATTAGGTCCAAAAGACTTAGAAGTTCTTTGTCTTTTACTACATCTAGGTTCATCCTCCATAGGATTGCTTTTAGGTGCAAAATCCTGAGGCCTCTTATCAATGTTAATTGGCTTATATACTATATTATACGGAAATATATTCTCAAAGAACAAAGCATCCCTTGACTCAACGATCGTATTAACATGTATATCTAGTACCTCAGACTTATGAACAAGAAATCGATATTTATTACCATTAATAGCATATCCAATGAAGACAATCAATGATTTTTTATCATATTTTAACCTTTTTAAGTTTAGGAATCGCAACCTTAGAGCACCCTTACACCTTGAGATATTTCAAATTAGGTATTCTGCCTTTTCACTTTTCAATTGGAGTTTGTTGTGTCTTTTTATGGGGTACTCTATTTAAGATAAAATTCGCCGTTAAAACAGTTTTCCCCCACAAATTTTGTGATAAACCGGAACTAATCAACAATGTATTCATTATTTCCTTTAAAGACCGGTTTTTCCTTTCCGCCACTCCATTAGCTTGTGGCACATAAGGAGGAGTAATTTGGTGAATAATACCAAACTCAGAACAAATTTCTTTAAAAGGAAATTCATATTCACCTACTCTATCACTTTCTATCATTTTAACTTTCTTATTTAACTAAGTTTCAACTTCAGACTTATAAGTTCTAAAAGCATTCACAGAATCATCTTTGCTACTAAGCAAATAAACACAACAATACCTCGAACAGTCAACTATAAAAGTGATAAAATACTTCTTACCATCCCTTGACGATATTGCTTTCATATCACATATGTCCGTGTGTATTAAATCTAAAGGTTCTGTGATTCTATTATCTATAAAATAAAAGGGAGGCTTTGAAAACTTAGATTCAACACACACTTGGCATTTTTCACTTGCACAGTCAAATTTTGACAATAATTCCATATTCATTAATTTCTTTATTGACTTATAATTAACATACCCTAGTCTAGCATGCCATATATCAAGGAGACTCAAGCACATAAACAAAAACAACTTTATTCATAACATCATTAGGTGTAACAATTACTACATTCAACTTGAACAGACCATCACTAAGATAACCCTTTCTTACATATATCTCATTTTTAGAGAGTACAAACTTATCAGATATAAACACCAACTTGAAACCATTCATGTTAAGGAGAGATCCGGACACTAAATTCTTCTGTATGTCTGGAACACGTAGCACATTATTTAATGTCACAATTTTCCTAGATGTCATTTTCAAAGCAATTTTTCCAACACCTTCAACCTTAGAGGTCGATGAATTACCCATGTATAGTTTTTCATCACCTTCCACAGGCGTGTAAGATGAGAACATCGATTCATTGGCGCATATATGATGAGTTGCTCAAGTATCAATCCATCATTCTTTGGGGTTTCCCAACATGTTATACTCGGATATCATAGTAGTGAGATTGATATCATCAACACCACAGGAAATCTGTTCCACCACATTTACCTGAGTTTTCTTTCTTTTCTTGGCTCTACAATCTTTGGCACGATGTTCAGACTTTCCACAATTGTAGCATTTGCTAATGAACTTTTCAGGCCTTGTGGATATCCCTCTCCATACTTTTTCCTTTTCTTGTTAGTTTTCGATCCTTTTTCAACAACGTTAGCCCTTGAGACTTCTAGGTTGCTACCAACTTTCTTCTCAGAAAGCCTATTGTCTTTTGTAATCATTCCCTTTGCTAACGAATCAGTCAAAGAAAAAGACATCCCCTTGGTCAAATCTTGCTTGTAGCTAATCATTCTTGGATTTTGTATTTTACCGGCCAAGTCCATACGAGCCAAGCCGAGCGGCTCAAGTTTCTCAAACTCCAAAGTTAGCCCCACCAAAAGGCACAGGACAATTAGGAATCAAGAAATCATTGTAATTTCAGCTAACTAACTGACCAACAATACTAGAGAGAATAATTTCTAACTCCTCAGAAATTCCACCGGCATTATTCTCTTTCTCTTGAGAACCATTCAAAATATTTGACAACTGAACATGCATTTATTTTGCAGAAAATGAATAATTTAAAAATAGTTTTCAGACTGAAAACTTTACACCTGTTCTTCAACTTAACATGCTTGTTGAAGAAATGAAATCCCTTTTTGGGGCAAAAATAAATAGAAGTCCTAGAGTATGTACAAGATTATTAGTTCAACCCAAGCTCAGCAATTTGGTGCCATAAATTCAGATGAAAGTTAAATCTATCCACTTGACATATATATTAGCCAGTTAGTGAACTTCCTTGGTCTGTTTTCTCTTGAATATATACTCATGAGTTGTGACTGCGAATTTACTCAGTTTCTTGACAATGGCCAGCAAGGGTACGCAAAACTCGTTGGGAATCACAACAGAAGTTTAATACCACAAAATAGCTGCTCAAAAGAGGAAGCCAAGCATACTCTCAAACATACCTAATTGAACTAAATTTCACTCAAGAGATTAGGCCGATTAGTTATGGCCACCACATATTTTGATTGCTCTATTTTACTCTAATCAATCTGATTTGAGATTCTCTTTTGCACTACATATGAAACCTAACACTCGTAAAACTGGACAACAACAATATCTTGGACACAAATCCTCACCAAGCCAACCGAAGAGAAATCAAGATACATAATTTATCCTGGTTCAACCTTAAACTAAGGCTACATTCAATAGAGGATTCCATTATATTTAGCACCTCCCACCTCTTTGTTTCGTCCCTCAATTACAAAAGAAAGTGGCTATATACTTTTGGCAGCTATTCATGGACCCAAATCAAAACTACTAATAAAATACTAACACAAATTTAAAAAGTCCTCTGGCATCACGAGGGCGTTGCCCCATCGACCCCCCCCGGGTGGAGCCCCCAACCTTCACCCGCTCATTGAGGAACTGACCCCTGTGCCTTCCAGTCGATGGGGAGTATGAACCAAACCCCAACTCTTAACACTAGGAAAACTAGACAATAACTATTTTCTTGAATCTTGGCCACGGCCCTGTCCAAACAACCTGAGATGGAAACGAGCGTAATGATATATCAACCAGAAACCATGCATTAAACTTTTTGTTTATCCGCTATTCTCTTTAGTCGCTTGATTGAATATTTGCTTTGACATTCCTAAAACTAGTCCTTAGGATTTCTAATCCTGACCTATATTTCTAAGCTTAGCTACTGAAATTTAAGCTAAATTTTGAGTTCCTAGGAAGCATGAGCCAGCGCTTCGCTTGTTTTAGCACTTACTGCTAGCAAAAAAAAAAAAAAATGGTTTAACAAGGGGAAGCTGCATCCAATGACCATTTTTTCTCTCTATTCCCATCCTCAAACTAAGTATTTCTTAGTTTCTAGTAATAAGTCTACTATTTTGTCCTCAACGTTTTTCTGGACTAGTGTTCCGGTTCATTGGTCGCCGCATAGGTTTGTCCTTGGCTAGAAAGCTTTATGGCCCGTGACAATTACGTGCCATGTAATGGGACTTCAAATGTCTAAAGGGAAAGTTTTAGACTCGAAACTTTACACCCGTTGCTATATAAAGAACTAGAAAAAAATAGGGTATCTTCAGCTTTAACATGCTTGTTGGGGACATATAAAACCCTTTACACCTGTTGCTATTTATTTGTTCTAACCCAAACTGGCAAATATGAAGCCATAAATTCAGATGAAAGAGCAAAGTAGCTGATGTAAACTAAATTTTCCATGGAACGTGACTAGCATAGAACAAGAAACGGCGAAAACAAAACCAATGAAGTATATAGATATAGACAAACCAGAGCCAGTTGTGCATATAACAACATTTCTAGGGATTCACTTTCCTAACAGATTCATTAGAAAAGTCCTTTGGAGAAATCTACGCGAATCTTTGAACATACACGCAATAAACTTCACAAGCCATAGTCAGCCAAAGCAAGCTGACTCTTCAACCCATTTTAGCTATGACTCTCTGTCTCTCTCTCTCTATATATATATTTCAATCATGTTCTCTGGTAAAAATTATCTTTAATTATTTATATTCTTTCAATTGCTGTCAGAATGAAGAAGCCATGTCTACAGTTTTAAGATGTAAATGAATTTTCATACAAGGATCTCGACACGCTGCAAATCAATTCATTCATATGTATGATACTAATAGAAACTCCCGCAAATTTTCTACATGAGAGAGATATCTTGACCATCCTATTTTTTAGTAAGTTAGTGAAAAGCTGGAAAAGAAAGGATACAATCACTGTGCATAAGGATTCTAACAACTGCAAAAAATTTGGTCTAGTTATGAATATAAAAAAATGAAAACGCTTTATTCAGCCTTGCCGTGCCGTTCATAGAACAAGAAACAACTCTTAAAAGGCATAACCAAAGAAAGCACAAAAACTTTCAGAAAAGACAAGAATTCAATTTAAAATACTACATATACATACAAACAATCCCCAGTTTCACACAAAACACTAGTGTAAAGATTCGCTCCGACGAACTAGCTTGGAAAGAGACATATTGGAGAGTACATGCTAGGCTCTATTACGTCCTTGAAGTTCACTTCTTAGTACCCCAAGCCAGCCATGCCAACCCGAGCCAACTCTCTCTCTCTCTGCACCATGCATTTAGGAATAACTGTCACGTCCCGAACCTCATCGAGAGCACGACACCCTCTACTGATCTATTTAAGCGAAATCTTAGGGTATCGCCGATTTCACTTATAATCATTAGATATTTAAATCAACAGCGGATACCACAATTAATCCCAGACAATTTAAAACTGGGGGAAACATTCAGGGAGAATACACATATTCGCTTCCATTATCAAACTTATAAAATATTCACAATTCACAACCGCCATTTACGTAAGCACACCCTACTACAACCCACCGACAACAAAAAGTGTTCGATGACCTGGTACTTTAATCTCAAAAATGGTGCCCTTCCAAAAACCCATTCTCAACCCCTGTACTAACCCCTACTCGCCTTATTCGGCGTCCACTCTGAGTCTGACTCCTCACTATTCAAATCCGAACTCCCCTGAACAATTTGCTCCTTCGAGGACTCCAGCTCTGCCTCGATCTCAATCGGGTGATTAATGTCAACCGACTCGACTGGAACTTCATACTGATCCTCCTCAGCCAATCCTTCAGAGAAGTTATCCTCCGATACGACATTAGGATCCATAAACTGCTCGAATGGGAGTATATACTCCGGATCTTCCTCAGGCTCTTCAGACTCGTCAGGCTCGTTCTCGGGTTCTACCTCGGGCTCTACCTCCTCCAGTTCCTCCTCGAGAATTGGCTCTAAATCTATGTCCATCAGGTCGCCTGTTGCTTGCGATCCTTTGGGCTCGCGTTCGTGCTCAGCCCCTGAAGATCCCTGAGTTGCAGGTGCTGGATGCAATCCAGATTGCGTTAAACTAGTTTCTGCACTAGTCAATTCTTCGTCTATTGGGGGTATAGTAGACGGGTCCCAATCCCCAACTAAGTCAAACGGAACATCAAAACCCCTAACGGGCCCGAACTCATCCCCTGCTATATCCTAGAAGTACCAAGCAATATAAACATATGTCTCCCATAAAGGTAGTCCTACCTCTACAAAAACAGTCGTAGTATACTTAATCCAGGTCATGCCATTACCCATAGGAAATTCTGCAACATCATACTCGGTACGCACTGGTACCCCAAAATGCTCTGGTGGTAGTGGCGGAGGATTTATGACTCAGGTCGGGGTTCTGAAAAATATTGGTTGGAACTACCATGAGACTACATCTCAGTAAGTACACCCCTAAACCCCACCTAGGCTATCACGTACCTCCAGACAATCACAAAGATAATCACGCACACACCAAATCATCACACAGCAGGCACATCAATGGTTCTTACCAGGGCTCATCATGCGCACTACCTGTACGTTAGTTACAACCACGTCATATACGTACAATCACACGCATGTACAAATTTCATTTCATGCATTCATTCCATTCTTATCTTATCTTTTCCACATCACTCGCCAGTGACCCGTGTTACAGTACACGCCTCAGGTTTACTACGACCACTTATCACAACACTTTGGGACTCGCGTTAACGTACATGCCTCAAGCCATGTTTCTTGCCCGCGTTGAAGTACACGCCTCAGGTTCAACATCTACCACCTGCTACGCAACCCGCATTGAAGTACACGCCTCAGGCTGGCAGTATTTCGATAATACCGGGCATCGTCCCGTGGTGAAGTATACGCCTCAGGACGGCACAATTTCCACAAACACATATCATACCACATTTCTTTCTTATTCATGCACATGCTCAACAATCATTTGCCACACTCAATTAGCCAATCACACGTGGCCCGTGCATGCAACAATTCACACGCAATTTATGCTCACCAAGCATTTGACATGGCCAATTAAACAGTTAGTTCAGTCTGACCTAAGCGTGCACCCGACAGGCCTATTTCAATCACTTAATCACATAACCACGCACTAAATTATATCGTCACAATTTAGTCATAGTTCAAACACGCATTAAATACACAATTTGCCATTTTTCTCCAAACAAAAGGTGTCAAATCAATTTCGGTCCTTCACGACACTTTCTCACAATTATTTGCCAGTTCTAAATATCCAATTTACGAACCAAACCGAGCATCACAGCCCAATAATTGGTCAGCCACAGCCCACTTTCGACCTCCAATCATCCACCAAAATTACCCAAATTCAATCCTAAGGCCTGCCCATCAATTTTGTTCATAAATTGTGCAATTTCACACTTAATTTAAACCCGATTTCACCCAAGAATCATTCGTCGATACTCAAGTCCTAAATTGGGTTTAGAGCGCGACTTACTTGGTTCTAGACTAATGCGGCTAGAACAGAAAGCGGTGGCGAATGGCGGGGATGGCGGCGATCCGGCGACGCGGCTAGGTGGCTTGGGCGAACAGCGAGCAGCGGCGGTCTTCCTTGGCCGACTAGCTCACGGCCAAGAGAGAGAATTGGGAGGAGAGGGAGCGGCGGCGTGGGACGGTGATGGTGGTACAGTGGCCGGTGTACAGACAGCGGGCGAACGGTGCGGTGCGGCTCGACGGCATCGGTGTATGGGCAAGGGGCGATCGACAAGGGAGGGAGAGGATAAAGGGGTGGCCGAGAGGTTGAGGGAGAGAGAGTGAGGAGAGAGAATTGGGTTTAGACTCAAATAGTGCAATTTTGACTAATTTGGCAAATTACCATCTTGCCTTCGTCTAATCTTTTCAATCAACGGTCCAGATTCGATTTTATCTTGAAACCGATGGCCGAGATTGAATCTTACCCAAAAATATCCAAGGGTAATTTGGGAATTTCATAAAATTCCAAGGGCAAAAATGTCCAACCAAAAAGTTAGGGAAAAATTACCAAAATGCCTTTCTTCCATAAAACATACCCTTTATAAACTCTTAGGGGTAAAATGGTCATTTTCTTCATTTCTCATTGAAATTGAATTTTTTTTGAAGGATTCGGGATATTCCAAATTTGCACGTTCCAATTATGACGTAGTCCTAACGCCCTGTTGTGACTTCCTAATTTTCCGATGTCCAATTTGGGCTAAATTAAATGATTAAATTTTATTAAATGCAATTTGAGCGTTTCTCAAACTAATGGGCGGCTTGTTGGGGAAATTCGCATATTCAACCCGTGATTGACAATAAATCGAGTCACGTACAAGTTCGTTCCGGTACGTGACGACCTCGGTTGTCATTAAAATCGCGAAGATCAATTACTAGATCCGAGGGGCACAATCGTTTGGTATAAGTTCAAGATCGTTCGTCAATTCATTTTGTGGTCTAGCGGAATCACTCGCGATCCGCTATTATAACAGTGGGGAACTGACCCCTGACTATCCTTGGATCGGCCAACAGTGGCTCAAAATATCACCTCAGCGATTTTATGGTCGAAAATCAATTCACAATCGAATTTTCTCTTAGTCACACAAATTTAATTCCCCGATTAGCCTTTCCCCATTGGTTAGCATCCCAGGAATGATCAGTTTCGAGCGAGAATTTACTACGAGTACATTTCATAAAACTCAGTATTTTACAAATCCTAAATGGACTAATTTTCAGGATGTCATAGCTCTTCCCCCCTTACAAAAATTTCGTTTTCGAAATTTACAATTCCCACCACTAATACTCAAACAACTGGAGGTACTGACATCGCATCATCTCTTCACTTTCCCAAGTTATGCCTTCTGTCCCGTGGTGCTCCTAAATAATCTTAACCATCAAAATTGTCTTGTTCCTCAAAACTCGTTCCTTCCGATCTTCAATCCTTATCGGTCTCTCGACATACGACACTTTATCATCAATTTCTATTTCCTCATAATTTAGCACATGAATCAGGTCCAGTTCATATTTTCTCAACATTGACACGTGGAACATATTACGCACTTGCGACAAATTCGGCGGAAGTGCAAGACGATACGCTAATTCCCCAATCCTTTCTAAAACCTCAAATGGTCTCACGTACCTCGGACTCAACTTGCCCTTCTTACCGAATCTGGAAAGTCCTCTCATAGGCAACACCTTAAGAAATCGTGATCCCCCACTTGAAATTCTAGAGGCCTTCGCCTTTTGTCTGCATAACTCTTTTGACAGCTCTACGCTGTCTTTAGCCTTTCGCGTATAATCTTAACAGCCTCAATCGATTGTTCAACTAACTCTGGCCTGGTTATAGATCTTTCTCCTACTTCGTTCCAACACATGAGCATTCCACACACACGGCCATATAGTGCTTCAAAAGGCGCCATTCCAATTCTCTGTTGAAAGCTATTATTATACGCAAACTCCACTAAGGGTAATTGTTCTTCCCACTTACCCTGAAAATCCAACACACATGCTCGAAGCATATCCTCTAGGGTCTGAATCGTCCTTTCAGACTGACAATCTATTTGAGGATGGTAAGCTGTACTAAATTGTAACTTGGATCCTAAGGCCATCTGCAGACTTTTCCAAAAATTGTTGGTAAAGCAAGGATCACGATCTGAGGCAATAGTCACTGATACACCATGCAAACGAACTATTTGTTGCATGTACAATTCAGCATATCGATCTAACGCAAAGTCCTTCCGCATAGCCAAAAAGTGTGTCGACTTGGTCAATCTGTCGACAATCATCAACATAGTATCATGATTTCTTTGGCTTCTTGGTAATCCTGACACGAAATCCATAGTTATATGCTCCCACTTCCATTCTGAAATTTCTAACGGTCGCAACAATCCTCCAAGCTTACAATATTGTGCCTTTACCTGTTGGCATGTCAGACACTTAGCCACGTGCTTAGCGATATTCGACTTCATACCGTTCCACTAGTAATATTGCCTCAAATTTCAATATATTTTAGTACTGCCTGGGTGGATACTATAACTATTACGATGCGCTTCTGATAAAATTTCTTCCTTAACTTTACATCGTCTGGCACATTTTACATAACCGTCCTCGGAATTTCAATATACCATCCTCGGATACCTAAAAGTTCGGCTTTCTCTTAGCCTCCTCCAATTCTAAAATTCTTGAATTTCTGGGTTTGTAGACTGCAACTTTTTAATCTTAGCCTGAATTTCGGTTCAATCCTAAGCGTAGCCAGCAAGCTCGAGACTTGACTTACTTCGAATCTAAACTCCGAGTCTCGCACTTTTGCTAACAGTGTCTATTCCTTAACCACCAAATGAGCGATGCTCGACTTCCGACTCAAAGCACTAGTTACCCAATTAGCCTTCCCAGGATGATATAAAATATCACAGTTGTAATCTTTCAATAACTCTATCCATCTACGCTGTCTCATGTTTAATTCCTTTTGAGAAAATAAATATTTGAGGCTCTGATGGTCGGTATAGATCTGAAATTTTTCTTTGCATAGATAATGTCGCCAAATTTTCGAGGCGAATACTATGGCGGCCAATTCCAAGTCATGCGTCGGATAATTCAACTCATGCGGCCTTAATTGCCTTGACGCATAGGCTACTACTTGCCCTTGTTGCATGAGTACACATCCCAATCCTTTCAGCGATGCGTCGTTATAGATTTCATATCCTCCAAGTCTTGATGGGATAGTCAATACCGGTGCCATTGTCAATCTATGTTTTAACTCCTAAAAACTCTTTTCACATTTATCAATCCATTCAAATTTCGTTTCCTTTTTCAATAATTGCGTCAACGGCATTGCTATCGACGAAAATCCTTCCACGAAATGACAATAATGCCCAGTCAAACCTAGAAAACTCTGAACTTCTGTTACTGTCGTCGGTCTAGGCCATTTCATTACCGCCTCAATTTTCGATGGATCTATTGAAATTCCTTCTTTGGAGATCACATGACCGAGAAACACTACTCGACTGAGCTAAAATTCACACTTGCTAAACTTAGCGTACAGTGCGTTCTTCCTTAGAGTCTGCAACACTCGATTTAAGTGAAATTCATGCTCCTCTATGCTCTTCGAGTATACCAATATATCATCTATAAAAACGATCATGAATTGATCTAAAAATTCCTTAAACACTCGATTCATCAAATCCATAAAGGCAGTAGGGGCGTTCGTCAATCCGAACGGCATCACTGTAAATTCATAATGTTCGTATTTCATCCTAAATGCCGTCTTTGATATATCCTCCTTCCTAATCCTCAACTGATGATATCCCGTTCTCAGATCAATTTTAGAGAATACTGAAGCCCCTTGTAACTGGTCAAATAAATCATCAATCCTTGGCAAGGGATACTTATTTTTTATCGTCACTTGATTCAGCTGCCTATAATCGATACATAACCTGAATAACCCATCTTTTTTCCTTACAAATAAAATCGATGCTCCTCAAGGAGATGCACTCGAACGAATAAACCCCTTGTCTAACAATTCCTGCATCTGCACTTTTAATTCCTTTAATTCCAACAATGACATCTTATAAGGTGTCTTCGAGATTGGCTCAAGTTTCAGGTGCCAACTCAATTACAAACTCTACTTCTCTTTCCGGCAACAATCCCGGCAATTCCCGAGGAAACACATCGAGATACTCACATACTACCGCTATATCCTCAAGCCTCGGCTCTTCAGCTGTTAAATCAACTACTGTAGCCAGAAATTCTTGATATCCTTAATTCAACAGTTTCGTCATTTCTATTGAGGAAATCCATGGAATTGAGGGTCCTCCTCGACTTCTCACAAATTTAAATTCTGGATGTCCAACAGGATTAAATTGGATCACCCTATTATTGCAATCCATTACAGTCCTCTGCTTAGATAGCCAATCCATACCCACTATCACATCAAGGTTGTACATATCTAAAACAGCTAAATCAATCATTTCCCCCTATCCCTAATCACAATCTTACATTTTGGACAACCCTAACGAAATCAGCATTTTATCATTCAAGGGAGTCATCACGCATAACACAACATCAAGCAATTGCGGTTTTATTCCAATCAACCCAACAAACTGTTTCGATATGAAAGAATGTGACGCCCCAGGGTCTAATAAAGCATACACATCATTGTTGCATAGAGAAATCGTACTTGTGACAACTCCTGGTGCATTCTCAGCCTCTCGTATGGCCATAGCATACACTTGTCCTTGCGCTTGAGGCCTACTCTGGTTTGCTATCTGGGCCGATCCAGTCTGATTCCCATTCCGAGGTGGCGACAATGCAGGCGGCCTATTCTGTCTGGGATTGAGGCAATTCCTTATGTGGTGACCAAATCCTCCACATCCAAAACACGCTCCCCCCGGGTTGGACAAGGTCCATTTCCATGTCTACCTCTACAAATTCTACATAGACCATTTGAGATATGGACTGGCTTCCCAATATTTCTTTTAATTGACGGAGTAAAATGCCTATTATCCAACATCGGCCTCTTCCCAGGATTACGATTGTCCCTACCTTGGACAAATCTCGACCCAAGCGGCGGTCCTATCCACCTGATCTGCTCAAGAATCTGGGCCCTATCAAATATTTCCTCATACGTCCTCAGATTTACCAGTAACAACTGGCTGCGAATATCAGCCTTCAGTCCGTCCCGAAATCTTCGCGCCTTGTCATTGGGATGTTCTACCATTCTCGGCACAAACTTAGATAATCTCCCAAATTCCGCCTCATACTAATCTATCATCATCTGACCTTGGCGGAGTCTCATAAATTCGGCTAACTTTCTTTCCTTAGCGTTGGTCGAGAAATATTTCTCATAAAATCTCTCAGTAAAAGCAGCCCAAGTACGGATAGTATCTTTCGGAAATATCCTATCTCTGGTGGCCTTGCACCAATTATTCGCGTTATCTTGCGACAGATATACTGCCAGAGTCACTTTCTCATTATCGGTGCACTCTAGCACTTCAAAGGCTTTCTTGAGTTCTTCTACCCATCGAGGTGCAGCTTGGTCATCTTCCCAAAAAACTTAGGCGGTTTCAGCTTTATAAACTGCTCTACCAGTTGATGCATTGGTCTATTTACGACCACTTACCCCTGCCCTTGGTTCTCATTATTATTGACAGCGACAGCGGCCACGCGGCTCGACAGCTTGGGCAATCGTCACAGCTCTTTCATGAGTCTGCTGTCCTAACAGATTTCCGATCTGTTCCAATGTCCTCATAACGACTTCCATTCTAGGATCTTCAGTAGGTCTAACTTCCACTCTAGGGTCCACTGCAGCTCTAGCATTAACCCCGAGATTTTCTATCGCTCCTGCACCCATTCCAAGATCCTCTACAGTTCTAGCTCTAGCACGACCTCTACCCCTTGATCCTCTACTTGCGCCTCTTTTTGGGACTCTTCCTACGCCTCTTCCTTCGCTGCTCATTGTCACAATTCTACCACTCTCCTATCTGCTATAATTTTACTCAGGAATTAGCGATCTAGACCAGCTAGATCAATCTGATTCTAAGCAGTAAATTAACACAAGAGTTCACTCAGCAAGCAATCCCTCACTACCAATCACGAAGTCACAATCACAAGAGTCTGAACACTTACCTCAGGTCCAGATGCACCTGCATTTTAATTACCACAAAACAATTAACTTACTCAAACAATCACAACAAACAATCTGGAGGTACGTGTAGCTCATTTCGCCCTACAACTCACTAGGGTCTCCGTAAATACTACCCCAGAATCTCTGCTCCTTATCACTCCAAACTTCGACCAGTTTAGATCGAGCTAACCTTGCTATGATACCAATTCAAACGGGGATGTCACGTCTCAAATCCCATCAAGAGCACGACACCCTCTACTGGTCGATTTAAGTGACATTTCGGGGTATCGCCTGACCTCACTTATAATCATCAGAGATTTAAATCAACAGCGGATACCATAATTAATCCCGGACAATTTAAAACTGGGGAAACATTAAGAGAGAATACACATATTCACTTCCATTATCAAACTTATAAAATATTCACAATTCACAACCGCCATTTACATAAGCACACCCTACTACAACCCACCGACAACAAAAAGGGTTCGATGATATGGTACTCTAATCTCAAAAATGGTGCCCTTCCAAAGACCCGTTCTCAACCCCTGTACTAACCCCTACTCGCCTTATTCGGCGTCCACTATGAGTGTAACTCCTCACTATTCAAATCCGAACTCCCCTGAATAGTTTGCTCCTCCGAGGACTCTGACTCTGCCTCGATCTCAATCGGGTGATTAATGTCACCCGACTCGGCTGGAACTTCATACTGATTCTCCTCAGCCAATCTTTCAAAGAAGTTATCCTCCGGTATGACATTAGGATCCATAAACTGCTCGAATGGGAGTATATACTCCGAATCTTCCTCAGGCTCTTCAAACTCGTCAGGCTCGTTCTCGGGTTCTACCTCGGGCTCAGTCTCCTTCGATTCCTCCTCGGGGATTGGCTCTAAATCTATGTCCATCGGGTCGCCTGCTGCTTGCGATCCTTCGGGCTCAGGTTCATACTCAGCCCATGAAGATCCCTGAGCTGCAGGTGCTGGATGCAATTTAGATTACGCTAAACTAGTTTCTGCACTAGTCAATTCTTCGTCTATTGGGGGTATAGCAGACGGGTCTTTATCCCCAATTAAGTCAAACGGAACATCAAAACCCCTAATGGGCCCGAATTCATCCCCTGCTACATTCCGTAAGTATCAGGTAGTATAAACATGGGTCTCCTATAAAGGTAGTCCTACCTCTACAAAAACAGTCGTAGTATGCTTAATTCAGGTCATGCCATCACTCATAGAAAATTCTGCAACATCATACTCGGTATGTACTGGTACCCCAAAACGCTCTGGATGGCGGTGGCGGAGGATTCATGACTCAGGTCGGGGTTCTGAAAAATATTGATTGGAACAACTATGAGACTACATCTCAGTAAGTACATCCCCTAAACCCTACCTAGGGTATCATGTACCTTCAAACAATCACAAACACAATCACGCACACACCAAATCATCACATAGCAGGCACATCAATGGTTCTTACTAGGGCTCATCATGCGTATTACTTGCACGTTAGTCACAACCACGTCATATACAATCACACGCATGTACAAATTTCATTTCATGCATTCGTTCCGTTCTTATCTTATCTTTTCCATATCACTCGCCAGTGACCCGCGTTACAGTACACGCCTCAGGTTTACTGTAATTACTTATCGCAACACTTCAGGACCCGCGTTAACGTACACATCTCAAGCCATGTTTCTTGCCCGCTTTGAAGTACACGCCTCAGGCTCAATATCTACCACCTACTGCGCAACCCGCGTTAAAATACACGCCTAAGGCTGGCAGTCTTCCGGTAATACTGGCTATCGTCCAGCGTTGAAGTACACGCCTAAGGACGGCACAATTTCCACGAACACATATCATACCATATTTCTTTCTTATTCATGCATATGCTCAACAATCATTTGCCACACTCAATTAGCCAATTACACGTGGCTCGTGCATGCAACAATTCACACGCAATTCACGCTCACCAAGCATTTGACATGGCCAATTAAACAGTTAGTTCAGTCTGACCCAAGCATGCACCCGACAGGCATATTTTAATCACTTAACCACATAACCACACACTAAATTTTATCATCACAATTCAGTCATAGTTCAAACACGCATTAAATACACAATTTGCCATTTTTCTCCAACCAAACGGCGTCAAATCAATTCCGATCCTTCACGACACTTTCTCACAATTATTTACCGGTTCTAAATATCCAATTTACGAACCAAACCGAGCATCATAGCCTCGAACCCCATCAAGCCCGTGACTTCCCTCTAGCTCGGTCGAATCAGTGCGACGTCCTAGGAACCCATCACCGACCCAATGTTCCCATCAGAGTTGATTTGCGATGGAAACAATTATAAAATCCTAGACAATAACATTGGAGACTACCGGGAATAACTAGATCGTAGACCCGCCAACATATATATACATTACACTTCCAAAGATTTACAATATTCATCATAATTTACAAGCACACCAAACCAATAACTATTAACTTCCAAAATACAAAAAGGATCAGCATCCTAGATAAGCATTATCCAAAAATGGGGCACTCTCAAACTATTGCCTCGCTCTCAGAACTAGTCCCTATGCCCTCTCGAAGGCGTCCACTCTGACTCACTGTCCTCGACATTACCACCTGAATCCTCCTCAGCTGTCTGATCACCCGAGGGTTCTGAGTGGGTCTCAATATGTTCATGGCTCAAGCGGGGGCTCTGAAATGGTTTGGTTGATACAATCATGAGACACTTCTCAATAAGTTGCAACCTAAACTCTACCTAGGCTACCACGTTATTCCAGAC
The DNA here is from genome assembly GCA_024733475.1 of Syzygium grande. NCBI lineage: Eukaryota > Viridiplantae > Streptophyta > Magnoliopsida > Myrtales > Myrtaceae > Syzygium > Syzygium grande. The sequence continues at coordinate 36,366,999 of JAMXDD010000008.1, read as the reverse complement.
ATATTCAGACACGCAATCAAGTAATCAACACAAACACCAATCAAACAATCACATTAATTTGGACTCTCATCATACGCAGCCTTCACGTCAGTTCACAAACCACATACAATTCTCATGTTCAATCAATTATACATCACTCACGCAATAATTCGAACCCCACAATTCACACTCGATCTCGTGCAAACACATCGTTCCTATTTCTCTTTCTTATCGTACCCGCGCACATTCCATCACTTTCCCGGCCTGTGTAAACATGCCTCTGGTCCCACTCGATCGCGCCCCGAGCATCACACGCCTTGGTCCAATCCCACGTTCACATTTTCCTCAGCCTTCGCCAAATGCGACAAGCCTACGTGATCAAGGCCCGAGCCTAGAATGTCTTGGCTTGATCCCACAGTCACTTTCTTTCCTTAGCCCGCGCCAAATGTTACAGGCCTACGTGATCAAGGCCCGAGCCTAGAATGTCTCGGCCTGATCCCACATTCACTTTCTTTTCTCAGCCCGCGCCAAATGTGACAGGCCTACATGATCGCAACCCGAGCTTAGAATGTCTCGGCCCGATCCCGATCTCATCTGAGCTAGTCGTGCCTCGGGCCAATCTCAATTTTTCCCGCTTTCTTGTACCTCAGCCAGCGCCAAATGCGACTAACCTATATGATCACGACCCGAGCTTATAATATCTCGGCCCAATCCAACATTCTCGCACTTACACACGTTCACATTAATTTCCTTGCACACAATTGCACCTGCAACCACATAATCACATCACAAACGCGCATTCGCGCACAAATCTGCATTTTTCCACACCCAAATGTTTTCAAATCAATTTTAGTCCTTCACGGGACTTTCACAGAATCGAGATGAACCTAATGGTACCTATCTCGCACCCAACAGCAACCCACAGTACATCACACGGCATATCACAGCCAGTAAACAGTATTTTCTGCACTCAAAATCACAATATTACACTTCCGGCTCTTCACGACACTTGCGTGAAATCTCAAGCCGGACTTCACGGTACAAACCGCGTCTCCAACAGCACCTCACAGCATACCTAACACGCAATCACAGCATTGATCAGCCTCTAAAATTTCCATCAAAACTCCCCAAATTCAATCCTAGGCCCCGAAATCAACTTCGCCCGCAAAACCATACCGAACCGCGTCTATCTAGGCCCGAAACAACCCGATATACTAGATAAAGTTTAGGTTGAACTTACCGAGCTCTAAACTATTGCGGTTAGAGCGAAGGCGGTGGCAAAAACCAAGATCTATCGGCAGCTTGTGGCGGCGGTGAAGATCGGCGGCGATCGGGAGGAACGGCGGGTGACGGTGGCATGGGCGGCGGCCGGTGGGACTCACGGCCAAGAGAAGGAGAGAGAGAGTCACGGAGGAGGGGGGTGAGGCGGTGGTGAGGTGGAATGGCGGTGATGGGCGGCGTGGCACAACGGTGGTCCGGGATGGCGGTGCGGCGGCAACACGGCGAGAGGGGTAGCTCACGAGAGGGAGAGAAATTGGGAGGGAGAGAGATGGAGATGGAGCCAAGAGAGTGAGAGAGATATATGAGGAGAGAGAGCGAGGGGTCTAACTTAATTTCCAAGTTTTGACCACTTTTTGCCAAATGACCAAAATGCCCCTCTCTAAGCTTTTCATCCGACGGTCCGGATTCGATCTTATCTTGAATCGACGGCCCAGATCGAATCTTATCCAAAATATCCAAGGGCAATCTTGTAATTTCTCAAAAAGTTCAAGGGCAAAATTGTCTTTTCCAAATTTGAGGGCAAAATTATTAAAATGCCCTTGTCCTTTATAACTAGTCCTTTAGAAATCCTTAGGGGTAAAATGGTCACTTTCTCATTTTCTTGCCCAAATTGAATTTTTCTAAAGGATTCGGGCACACCCAAAATTGCACGTTACACCCACAACGTCATCCTAACGTTCTGCCGTAACTTCCTAATTTTCCGATGCCCAATTTGGTCTAAATTTAATAATCAAATTCTATATAATGTAACTCGTGCATATCTCTGACTAACGGGCGGCTTTTCGAGAAATTCGCAGAATCGACCGTGACTGATACTAAATCGAGTCACATGAAATTTATTCAGACCATAACGACTTCGGTTGTCAATAAAATCGCGAGGATCGATCACTAGTTCCGATGAGTATGATCGTTTGGAATAGGTTCTGGATCGTTCGTCAATTCATTTCGGGGTCAAACGGAATCACCCGTGGTCCACGTGTATGATAATAACAAATCGGCCTATCACTATCCTAAGATCGGCCTATACTAGCTCAAAATATCACCTCGACGATTTTATGGTCGAAAGTCAGTTCGCGATCGAATTTCTTTAGTCGTACGAATTTAAATCCCCCATTAGCCTTTCCCTAATGGTCAACTGCTCATTGCCCGCAATCTTGTTCTTATTTCTCAAAATTATCCGTTCAACAGGGGCAAAATTTAAATTAGCTTTTTCCAAATTTGTGGAGGGATTGGCAAGGAAAATTATTAAAATGCCCTTGTCCTTTATAACTAGTCCTTTAGAAAATCCTTAGGGATAAACAGTAAAAAATGGTCCATTGCTTTCTCATTTTACTTTGAGAGTTAAATCCAAATTAAATTTTTCTAAAGGATTCACGCACACCCAACGTGGAGGCATGAAAATTGCACGTTACACCCACAGATCGTCATCCTAACGTTCTACCGTAACTTCCTAATTTTCCGATTTTGCCCAATTTGGTCTAGATTAAATTTAATAATCAAATTCTATATAATGACAAAAAAGAAATACATCGGGCATATCTCCTCACTCCTAAGGCTAAACGGGCGGCTTTAGATCCAAATGTCTCAAAGGAAATTCGAGCTCAATCGACCCGTGACTAATACTAAATCGAGGTCACATGAAATTTATTCAGACCATAACGACTTAATCCTATCCTAAACTAGTTGTCAATAAAATCGCGAGGATCGATCACTAGTTCCGATGAGTATGATCGTTTGGAATAGGTTCCGGATGCATTTATCTCAATTCATTTCGGGGTCAAACGGAATCACCCGTGGTCCACGGTATGATAATAACAAATCGGCCTATCACTATCCTAAGATCGGCCTATACTAGCTTAAAATATCACCTCGACGATTTTATGGTCGAAAGTCAGTTCGCGATCGAATTTCTTTAGTCGTACGAATTTAAATCCCCCATTAGCCTTTCCCTAATGGTTAGTATCCCAGGAATGATCAGTTCCGGGTGAGACTAACAGTCCCTAATTGGGCCTTGACAAGTACATTAATAAAATCGGCTATTTCATAATTCCCAAATGGGCGAAATTTGGAATGTCACAAGCTTGTTAGTAAATGATGTGGAGATTGAGCGTAGGCCATACCACCGCAATTGTGGTTGTGCCCTGCACAAGTTGAAAGGAAGCAATTCGGCTGCTTGCTCCCATCACAACAACATATCATTCCCTTGGAAGGAGTTATCAACCAACTGCTCATTGCCCGCAGCAGCTTCCAAGTTCTTATCTCAGTCTTGCATTATCCGTGGTTCTTCTGTCAACAGCAAGGGCAGCAAAGGACATTAAATTAGCATTTTCAAAGTAAATGATAGGTATATAGTGGAGGGATTGGCAAGGAAAGAAGAAAAAAGGTTACAAACAGCGAAAGTATTCTTTTGTTCTTTCTTATTTCTTGTCTTTACGTGCTCCTCAAGGTAGAAAATCTCCAGAGGATAAACAGCACAAGCTTCTTTACTAGATTCCTCTTGTAAATTCTGCAGAGTTCCATTGCAAATGCATTCTTCTCCTTATATAATTACATGGGATTGAGAGTTAAATCTATCCACTTGACATATGCTTTAGTGAGTTAGTAAACTTCCTTGTTCTGTTTTCTCTTGAATACTCATGAGCTGAGACTACAAATTTACTCCATCTCAACCATGGCCAGATGGGGTACGCAAAACTTGTTGGGAATCAAAATGGAATTTTATACCACATAATAGCAGCTCAAAGAGGACGACAAACATAATTTCTCAAACATACCTAATTGGACTGAATCTCACTCAAAAGCTTTGGGTTACTAGTTATGCCCACCACATATTTTTATTGCCGGCTTTATTCTAATCAATCCGATTTGAGATTGTTTCTTGCACTCACCTTCTACACATGAAACCTAACACTGGAAAAACTGGACAACAACAATATCTTGGACACAAATCCTCACCCAGTGAACCTAAGATGAATTACGAATTTACTAATGAGGTGTCTTTAGTTTCTGCCTTTGGACTGCAACATGAATAAGATGACTATATGGAAAAACAGATATTATCCAGACATGGATAAAATAGGTGATTCAGTGAATTCTCGGGTTAGTAGAGCCTAGGGTCCAATCACACTTCAAGAGCAGTGAACAAAATCCTTCTGAAGTTAGGGTTGAAAGAGCTCAAGTTTCAGAGTGGCGATGCTCAAAGAACCTGCCACAATGTCGTCCTCCAAAAGAGATAAGTGACCAATGACCATCTTAATTCTGGGAAGCTTAATCAAAATCTCTCATATGAAACTAAATAAAAGGACGATTTTTTATTTAACCTAAGTTCGTCACCTATACAGGCAATTCGGACTATATTATGCGGGTTACAACTAGAAGAAGAAACTACTCTTGCCAGGCGCAACCGGAGGAGGTGGACCAAAAATTTCCAGAAACGACAAAGTTAACATAGATTACTAGATATATGTAAAATATTAACAGTTTCGGCATAACAGAAATTTGTAAGTATGAACTACGCCAGCGAACTATAAAGAGACGTCTTACTGGAGAAATCAATGCTGGCTGTAATACCTACTTAAATTTGGCTTCTAGTACTCTAAGCTAGCCTAGCCGAGCCGAGCTGAGCCATTTCCCACTCCTAGATCTCTCTCTCTCTTGGACAATTAGTAACCCACCAATGCCAAGGTCGCCCTCTAGAGAACTCCTACAGCCCACTACGATACACCAGTCGCAAATTCTATATAAATGCTTCCGAAAGATTGCAAATGATTCACAGCAAATATTCTCCAACACGCCAACAGAACCAAAAAAGGAAATCTAGAAGAATCACTGCAAGAGAAGAGAATGGCCACCATAGCAGCTGAATTGATGCTCTGTGGCGTCTTTGACGGATGCTTGTCGATAAATGATGCGGAGATCGAGAGGAGGTCATACCATCGTAATTGCGGATGTGCGATGGACAAGTTCAAAGGAAGCTGTTCCACCGCTTGCTCCCATCATAACAACATATCATTCCCCAGGAAGGAGTTACCGATTAATTGCTCTTTGTCCGCAAAAGCCGCCAAGTTGACGTCTCAATCTTGTGTTTGCAATGGATCTTCTGTCTGTAGCAACGAAAGCTGATGACTATGGATTAGCATTGTCAAGTAGAAGATAGGTAGACACTGGAGGCGTTGTAGAGGAAGAAGGATAAAAGGTTAGATACAGGGAAGCTATTCATTTTGCCCTTTCTTATTTCTAGTCCTTACTCCTCAAGGAAAAAAAATTCCTGAGGAAGAAGAGCACAAGTTTCTTGGCAAGCTTCTCCCTGTAAATTCGGCTGGGTTTTAGCATAAATGCAATGTTCTCCTTATTTTCTTTCACGAAAAAGTGAGCTAAAGTTTATATATTTTAGACATATAAGCCAGTCCGATACTTCTTTGCTCTGTTTTTACTTGAACACTCAGTAAGTTATGACTAGGAAATTTCAGTGTCATATTTATTCAGTTTCTCAATAATGGGCAGCGGGGGCACCTTAAGATATATCGCAACATTTTAAGCCATTTTTTCCCTGATCCTCGCAGCGACAACTATTATGTCTGTGATTTTCAATAGGAAATAGAAAACTACAGAAAACACTACAAGAAATCTATTAAAATACTCTGGTGGCGTTTTTGCTGATATTTACAAGGTGTTTTCCTTAGAACAAGGGAATAATATCCGAAGGTGCTTTGCAATGGATGTAAAATGCAACAAATACAGACAAACAGTCAGCATAGAGTCCTGTATGTTCCTGCAGAAGACCATCAGTTTCACCATAACGAACATTTGTAAGCATTCGCTTTGCTAACGAATTAGTCAAAGAAAAAAACATCCCTTCGGTCAAATCTTGCTGGTAGCTAATCATTCTTGGATTTTGTTTTTACTGGCCAGGCCATAAGAGCCAAGCCGAGCGGTGCAAGTTTCTCAAACTCCGAAGTTACCCCCTGCCAAAGGGCACAGGACAATTAGGAATCAAGACATCATTGCAATTTCAGCCTACTGACCGACAATACTACAGAGAATAGTTTCTTAACTCGTCAGAAATTTTCCACCGGCAGTATTTTCTTTCCCTCGAATACCATTCAAAATATGATAACTTAGATGCATTTATTTCGTAAAAAATAAATAATTTTAAAAATATATTTTTTAAATGATCGTTTGAAATAACTAATCAATAAAAAATATTTCATTATGGACAATAATTTATGTTTAAATATTTTCATAAACAATAAAAAAAATTTCGTTGGTTTTTTTATAGGATATAAACAATTATTTTTAGTAAATTATTTTTCAAATCATTAATTTTTAGCGAAACAAATGCACCCTTAGAGAAACTAATCAGGCATGGATTTCTGAGTAATTATCACATTAAACAACCAGACAAGAGACTTAGAAAGGAAAAACAGAAGAAATAAAAAAGACTGCATTTGTACGATCCATAATGAAAAGGACACCGTCTCTTAAGTTCCATAAGTATGGAAGCCAATTCAGGTGAACAGAACTTCATCGATTTTACTTTGTTAAGTAGTTCCAGGGCATGCACTGCCACTTGAATTTGGTATGATGCCAAAATAGAGTGCGATTACTATTATGGGACAGTACGGTTTGCACTTATAAAGTACACAGCAGGGAAACTACAGCTACTCAAAGATATCAAACACGTAGGATCCCATACTTTGATACACTTCATTGCCATTTATTTCTTATTTTATTTTTAGTAAAAGAATTTTCGTGTTCGCTATGCTCTTATAACGGACAACTACACGTATGCTTCACGTTGTTGAAGCAAATTTTAGGAATGGAAGCATCCATCACGCAGACTTCCATCTTTCCTAGAATTTGTACAGGATAATTAGTTCAACCCAAACTCACCAATTTGATGCCATAAATTCAGATGAAAAAGCAAAGTTGCTGGTATAAACTAAGTTCTTCATGCAACATGACTAGCATAGAACAAAAAACGGTTAAACCAAAGCAAAGGAAATATACACATATAGACAAAATAAAGCTAGTTCTGCATAAAACGACATTTCTAGGGATTCACGTGCCTAACGGATTCATCGTTAGAAAAGTCCTTTGGAGAAAACTACGCTAAATTTTTAACATATATGCAATAAACTTCTTAAGCCAAAGTCAACCAACGCAAGCTGACTCTTAAACCCATTACTAGAACTCTCTCTCTCTCTCTCTCTCTCTCTCTACACATAGGTAGGAATGAGGAAAACTCTTGAAAAAACCGTTAACTTAGAAGAGAGTTTTAGAAAAGTGATGGCCCTTCAAAGGACTCTCTCTCCATTTCAACCATGTTCTCCGGTAAGAAGTATCTCTAATTATTTTGGACTCTGCGTGTTATTTTGGCGTAAATGTTTCTTTCAATTGTTGTGAGAATGAAGAAGCCAAGGTCTTTAAACATGTTAATGAATCATAAAAAAGATCAATACATTGCAAATCAATTCATTCAGATGAATGATACTAATAAAAATCCCCACAAGTTTTCTTCATGGGAGAGATTTCTTGACCATCCTATTTCCTAGAAAGTTAGTGAAAAACTGGAAAAACAAAGGATGCATCATTGTGTACTAGGATTCTAACAATAGCAAAAAATTTAGTCCAATGATGAATATAGAAAAAAGAAAACGTTTTATTCAAGCTTTGTCCAACATCTCTCATATATGACATGAATACAAGGAGAATCATCTAATGCGGGTTACTGAAATTCGAAAATACTCTACGGGCGGTTTGGACTATATTTTCCAAGCTTTGTGTTGTTCATAGGACAAGAAACAATTCTTAAAAAACATAACCAAAGAAAGCAGAACAAATTTCAGAAAAGACAAGAATTCATTCTAAGATCCTACATATAAATACAGACAATCACCTATTTTACACAAAACAAAAATGTAAAGATACACTCTAAGGAACTAACCTGGAAAGCGATATATATTGGAGAAATACATGCTAGGATCTATTATGTCCTTGAAGTTCACTTCTTAGTGCCCTAAGCCAGTCAATCCACCCCAAGCCAACCGTTATCTCTCTCTCTCTCTCTCCCCCCTCGAGAAGAACGATTTTAGTTAACTAACGGCCCAAAAAGCTCTTTGGAACAGCTTCAACATTCTCTTGAAATCAACCAAGACCAATATAACTCTCTAGGCAACTCCTATGACCCACTAGCATACACCCATTCCAAATTCTATATAAATGATTCAGTGGGCTTGGGAAAGATTCACAAATTACTAGCTGTATTCTCAAACAAACCAACACAAACAAAATTCTTCAACAAGATCTAGAAACCCGCTGAGAGAGAAGTGAATGGCCACCATAGCAATTGAAATGATGCTTCGGTGTGTCTTTGATGGAAGCTTGTTAGCAAATGGCGTGGAGATTGAGCGTAGGCCATACCACCGCAACTGTGGTTGTGCGCTGCACAAGTTGAATGGAAGTCATTCGACTACTTCCTCCCATCATAACAACCTATCATTCCTCTGGAAGGACTTATCAACCAACTGCTCTGTCTGCAGCAGCTTCCAAGTTATCTTCTCGGTCTTGCGTTTTCAGTGGTACTTCTGTCAGCAGCAAGGACAGCAAATGACATTAAAAAAGCATTTTCAAGTAGATGATAGGTATATATTGGAGGGTTTGGATAGGATAGAAGAAAAAGGTTAGAAACAGGGAAGCTATTCTTTTTATTCTTTCTTATTTCTTGTAGTGCTTCTCGAGGTACAAAATCTCCAGAGGATAATCAGCACAAGCTTCTTTGCTAGATTCCTCCGGTAAATTCTGCGGATTTCTATTGGAAACGAATTCTTTTCCTTATATAGTTACATGGGATAGAGAGTTAAATTTATCCACTTGACATAAATGTTAGCCAGTAAGTAGACTTTCTTGGCAGTTTGTGGCAACAATGGCAACAATGACAACAATGAAACTGGGTTACTGTACTAAATAGCAAGTTTGATCTCAGAAAGTGAAATTTTTTTATGGAAGATGACCTTGAAAATATGGTAAAAATTAAGAGCTGTTTTTTTTTTAAAAATCATCATGGTGATAGCTAAAAGGGAGTATGAAAAGGGCTTTTTTTCCCGGTTTGCTCATTATAAGAAGAAAGTCATGTAACAAAGAAAAAGCAAAGAGGAGAGGGGTAGATATGAACTATTGAGAAAACACAATATATTCAATCTAAGAAAATCCACAAACAGATCAATACGAACTTCTCTTATGAGGTTGTACCAAAACATATATGCTGATATGAATTCGGGTGAATTAGTATCGGTGCTGATTAAACAAGTTCTCCACAGAATACCCCTAGTACTGAGGAAAATTACTAACCAAAATAACTGAATGGCTGCTAGAAGATGACAAAGATGTAAAACCAATATACATACAAAACCTAGCCATTTTGATACTAACATAACACCACTTCAAAGGGCTAACGAAATAGTCAAAAGAGAGCTGCTCTTCGGAGAAGTCTAAGCCAATATGAGATTCTACATATTGAAATGAACTACAAAAGCCATGTCCAGCCAAGCCAAGCTGACATATTAACAGCTCTCTCTCTCTCTCTCTCTCTCCATATTAAGGAGTCAAGAAAACCCTCGAATAATCCATTATTAGTTAACTAACCGGACAAGAACACTCAAGGCAAAATTAACAAGATCTCTTGAATTCTAACCAAAACCAAGGTCTCTTTTCTGGAGAACACCTACAATTGTTATCATCCATCTCTTCCTACTCGTATTTAAATGTTCCCTAAGGCACTCAACTGATTCACAACAGAAAACTTTAGACACACAAAATATCCTTGAGATCAAATTACTGACACATAAGAGCAAGCACAGTAGAACTTTAGAAGGAACAAAGAGGAGAACGGCCACCATAGCAGCAGAGACGATGCTTTGGTCTGCCTTAGATAGAAGCTTTTCATCATAAGAGAGGTATCCAGTAATTGCTCTTTGTCCATGGCAGCTTCCAAGTTCTCTTCTCATTCTTCCCTTTTGAATGGTTCTTCCATCAGTAGTAAGGACACCGCGCGACAGTGAATTAGCTTTGTTCAGTAGATGGTAGGCATAATTTGGAGATGTTATTCGGCTGGAATATAACAGGAAGATCAGAAACTGAGGATCTGTATATTTTTATTTTGACCCTTGAAGTGCTCCTCAAGGCAACGAAACCTCGGAGGATTGGGCTTCTTCTCTATCTTCTTTCTGTAAATTGAAGACTTTTCTATGTATACAGATTCTTCTCTCTTGTTCTCTATCACATGCGACAACGGAAGTTAAATTTGCCAATTAAAAAAATCAAGTCAGTAGCCCTTCCCACACGGTTAAGTCTCATTCTCATAACCAGCATTTTATTTCTCAACAACGAGGAAAGGGTGCTTAATGTTAGCATTAGGTGCATAAACATAACGAAATAGAGTGTAAAGGGGGGAAAGAGAAATCAAGACATATGGTTTGATGAGACTAGCAATATCACCTAGAAGAGGGTGAATAGGTGATTTGAATGCTAATTGATCAATTTTAATGCTAAAGTAATTGATTTCATGTAAAGTCTTAACAATGTTCAGATTTTAATTAGCCTTTGAATGCCAAACAAATAAATGTGCAATAAAAGGAGTTTTAGGGAAGAGAAAATATGCACACAGATGTATAGTGGTTCGGCTTAGATTAAGCCTACGTCTACTCTCCCACGTTGACAGCCTACTGGTTAGATTTCACTAGATAATCGATCAATAAATTACAAGTTCTGAGTGATATTCTTCTATGAAAGATGGATCACTCTATCTCTCTTACAACAAGTCTCTCAATATCATAGATATTAGCTCAAGAAAGACAAGTAACACTAGTAAGAGTTTTCCTAGACTTTGGAATGGATGATTCTGGATTTCATCCCTCTACTTCTGCTCTTCGACAATTTATCTCGTTTTATACTCTTCTACTTCCAAACTAGCTATTGGACAGTCTTCAGAGGATCGTGTTTCAATCTTCACCTATGGCATATTTGTATAAAGATGATTGAATAGCCATTGAGTGATAAAGTTTAAATCTCGCTGATTCTGATCACTCATACAATCAGAACTTTGGTTTCCATAAGCAGAGCTTCTCTATTTAGAAATAGACATATCGTGAGGTTGATTGTCGATCAATTTAGGATATCTCTCAATATTTATATTCCTTGCAAAATAGCCTTATAAGATGGAATCAATCGTGCTTTCCATTTGTGAAATCCAAGCTAGATTACTAGCCGTTGCGTTTATTCTGAGTAAGCGATAAAGTTTAGATAAAGTCTGATTCTTGACTCGCCTTCAGAACTTAAGTTAGAGGGGATTGTCCTTTCGTTGCCAATTATAAACTGAAATTCTTCAAGTGCTGTATATAAAGTCTGAACTTCGTTTATTACTGTGTAGAACTTAGACTTTTCCTTATGATCCTTGTAAAGTCTGGACTTTCAAAAAATGACTTCCTGAACTTAGAAAAACTTCAAAGGTATTTGTCAGACTTACAATAACTCTTGGACACTTTTGTCAACTTCAAAATATATTAGGAGGTCTTCTCAACATGGTTTATCCTGGTTTAACCTTAAACTAGGGTTACTTCCAATAGAGATTTCACTATAATTAATACCTCTCACCTCTCCATTACATCTCTCAATTACAAGAGAAAATGATTATATACTCTCATTCACATACTGAATTTTAAAATGGAAAAAACTGCCAAAAACTCCAAACTATATCTACCATGATATATTTAACCTGAACCTTTCTTTTGCGACATAAAACATCCCAAGCTATACCCACAGTGTTATATTTTCCATGTACTTTTTATTGTGACAACAAAACTCCAAACTTATACCCTTACGACACATTTACCTTACATCAATAATCTGTCAGATGATTTGGCTTGCAATTCAGATTTGCATTTTGCATAAGATTGAATGCTTTAAATCCTAAAAGTATTTGAATATTTGTGGGATAAATGATAGCACAAGTGCTATAACTTTCATACGACGCTCACTCAAGGAACAGAACTTTTTTTTTTTGTGTAAAGTAAGTAGAGGAACAGAACTTTTTTTTTATCACTTAAGTGCCAAATCATTGAAAAATTGTTTACTTCAGTGCCTATTTTGGCAAATTGTCCTACATGACATTTTAAGTTGATTCTTTACCGCGACGTGGTTTTTTTAAAAGAAATTTAAGTCCAACTTGGAAAATCTTTGATTGACATGGCAAGAAAGGGTAAAAACGATGTCATTTTAGCCCTTTCTTCCCCGAATTCATGTCAAAACGAAACCCTAATCACTGGAAAAGGGAATGCTTTTGCAATAAGCTTGAGCAATAGAGAGGTTCGATATTGAGATGAACAGCAAAAAGTTGAAGCTTATAAGATAGCAAAGTGGGGACCAGTCAAATCAGCTTCGGTGAGATTGAGATGATGATGAGTGAAACAGCGCGATGCAAGGAGTTGTGCTTGATTTAGAGATATTGCAATGAAATTGTTGGGTTAAGGACATGAATAATCATGCTCTTTGCTAGAATCCTGCAAATCGCAAAGAAATAAGGTGATGGAAGGTAGAGATATTAAAGATTCTTAAAATTTTCTATAGGATATTATCCTATTGTTGGAAGCGAGTGTCAGGAAAATAGACCAACCTGTTTGATGCACTCACGAACTAGAGATGGCCACGGGCTGGTTTGGCCCGGAACCGGCCCGTTGACCGGGCCCAGCGGTTCGGAACGAGAACCGACCCGTGGCATCTGGGCCCGGTTCGGTTCGAGGAAAAATTTGAACCGGCCCGGAACCGCTGGTTCGGGCAGTTCTTTAAAAAAAAAGGCTGCGGCCTGCGGGTGCAGGCCCCACTTCCGCCTCTACCTTCTCATAAACGCACGCTTCTCTCCTCCTCTGCAACTCTCTCTCTCTCTCTCTCTCTCTCTCTCTCTCCGCCTCCGCCTCCCCCCACCACCCATGGCGGCGACGCCCCACTTCCTGTCCTCATTCAGGTCTGGCGCCCTCACCGTCGTCGGGATCTCCGTCTACCACGGCCACAGTGCGAGGCCATCTCGTGGGTCCTCATCTACCGCACCGCCTCCTACAAGACCCTCCGCTCCTCCATCGACAAGGCCTCCAAGAAGCTCGAGTCCATGAAAGCCACCTCCTCCGCCTCCTCCTCCTCGTCCTCGTCCTCGTCCTCCTCCTCCGCCGCCGCCCCCTCCGCCCGCCCTCCTCGGGAGGCCCGCCAGAATCAAGAAGATGGACGGCGTCGAGTCCGGCCTCAAGGGTCCTCCCGACCTCTCCCTCTTCAAGTTCAAGTCCGGCGCCGTCGTCGCCCTCGTCCTCGTCGTCGTCTTCGCCCCCCTCCCCCCCTCTCTCTCTCTCTCTCTCTTCTCTCTCTCTGCATCAGTGCATGTGCATCTTCTCCGAATCTCCTCTCCTTTTCCTCCTTCTTCTTCTCCTCATGACCGCCCCACCCCGGCCCCATCTTCCCAAATCTAACCCCCCGCCCCGCCCGCCGTCGCCCCGCCCATGGCGCGGCCGTCGGCGCCGGCCTTGGCTCCTCCTTCCCCCTCGCTACACTGCTCCTCCTCCCCTTTTCTCCTCCGCCCGCCCCCGTCTACCCAGATCTGGCGAGGGCGGCGAGCCTCGCCGGCGTCGGGCGAGGCTCGCCTGGCCCCCGACGAACCGCTGGCGAGCCTCGCCTCGAACCTCGCCCTCGTCTGGCGAGGCCCGGCCCGGTTCGAACCGCTTCGGTTTCGAACCGGTTCGAACCAGCGGTTCCGAACCGCTTCGAACGATTACGGCCGGTTCATTCATTCTTGGCCATGAACCGGAACCGCCCGGTTCGAACCGGAACCGGTCGGTTCGAACCGTGGCCATCTCTACTCGAACCAATTTTCCAAGATCGTATGTTGAATCACTAGCAAACGATGGATGAATCTACTTCATGTTGGTCCGAATACAATCACAGGGAAAGTATTCTTGTTTCATAGCGTTAATGCCGATTGTCTTCTCAAAATAGATACGGAATCCTTATGAGTCGAGAGAGAGAGAGAGAGAGAGAGAGAGAGAGAGAGAGAGAGAGAGAGAAAGAGTTCTAATTATCTCTTGTATATTATTCATCTACCGAAAAAGTTATCTTAACTTTTTTTAAGAAACTCTCTTTGCACCTCTTCAAAAGGTGTCTCTCAGACACACTTCTTATTAGAGCAAATGGTGTCCTTTGGACACACATCATGGGCGAACCGACGAAACATAACATATCTCACTCGCACATGATGGGCTTGATGATACTCTATCAAGAACATAAGGCATTCAACATTCATCTACCTTAGAAACAATTCATACTAACAAGAAAGCCGTGCGATGAGTGAGTACACCTGTACTTGGGAGCTCTATTTATGCACCTGTTAGGGACAACATAATGGCTATAACCCCAAAAATAAATAAACAATTGATGTCTCACAGTGCCTCATATATATTTTGTTTTATCAGTCCAAGTATACATATCCCTTAAAGGCTATACTTGACTTTTCTCAAGAATACCATGTATTTACAATTATTTCCGAAGCCATTGAAGGTGAAATAATTAGTCGACTGGTAAACGCATATGATAGATGTAAAACAACAAAAATCTTCCTTCATACTCATGTCTCTCTTTATTTCAGAACAACCGCTTTCCTAGACACGTCTCATAAAGCCATATCTATTCATGATCGTCGATAACATGCTAAAGTAGCAACATTGATCTTCTACTTTGAGAACATAGTCAGAAGTAACATAAGGCACAAAGTAAGATAAATTTTAAATTACTTTAAGGACTCACACGATGAATAAATAAGGATAATTGTACTCATCTCCCTTATTTGTCAAATAAAGCACATGTAGTATGAATTACATGCTATAATGGATTTCTCTTTCTATATGAGCGTATGTCATTTATTAATCATATCCACTATATGAATCTTAGCCTAAACATGGTCACATGCTTCAGACATACTCATGTTTAGCTCGAGTGCTATATCAGCTCACTTTCCACATAGCCCAATTTAGTACTCGCATCCGGCTACCTTCAGGCATACATGATTGTGGGACTATCATGTTTGATCTTATCACATATGAATAACAGACCTCATCTTGATTTCAATCAAGACGACATTAAATCGTTTTATGTACTAAACTGCTCTTCCAGCATTTATAGTACATATCATCTCATCTCAATCCGCTTACTATAGCGTTTAAGGTGATTGCTCGTGTGAGTGAGCCAATCATTACCTAGTGACATACCTTTCAATAATATATGTGTGTTTGTGCTAGTCTCATAACATTGTACTAATTAATAAAATATCAATTCATTAACAAACAAGTACAATACATATACACACATAATCCAGTGATCCTCAACAATATTACATATCATAATCATATTTGACGTAATCCTAGAGACATCCTGTAGGTCAAGAACACGTCTCTAGGAACAACCTTCATAAATGGATCAGCAACCATCCTGTTGGTTGAAATATATTGGAGGACTACTTCCTTCTGTGCTATTATATCTCTGATAAAGTTATTCTTTATGTCAATGTGCTTCGTCCTACCATGATACTTGGGATCTTTCACATAGGCAATGGCTGCTTGACTATTGCAATATACTGTCATTGATCTTAGGATATTAGCGACAATGGCTAAATTTTTCAAGAAACGATTTAGCCATATTGCTTCTTGCACTGCAGCAAAACATGCAATAAATTCTGCCTCCATCGTTGATAAAGCTGTGCATATATATTTTTTGCTATTCCAAGAAATTACACCATCGTTAAGCAAGAACGCATATCCAGACATCGATTTATGCTAATCTAGGTCTCCTCCCCAATCAGCATTAGAGTATCCTAATAAGCGTAGATCACTCGCTTGATAGCAAAGTCGATAGTCCATAGTGTCTTTCAAGTATCTCAAGATCCTCTTAACTGGTTTTCAGTATGCTAGACCAGGATTTGATTGATATCGGCTCACTAACCCCATAACATGACATATATCGGGTCGAGCACACATCATAGCATACATCAAACTTCCTACAACACTTGCATAAGGAACATTTATCATTTCTTTCTTTTCTTATGGAGTCTTAGGACATATCTTAGTACTCAGGCCTCCGCCTTGCAAAATAGGGGTATCAATGGGATTACAGTGCAGCATATTGAAGCGTAAGAATCTTCATTATATAAGACTTTTGTGACATATCAAGGAGTTTCTTTAATCGATCTCTTTTAATTTTAACTCCTAATATATATGCAACTTCTCCCATATCCTTCATTTCAAAATTAGAGGACAACCATTCTTTTATAGTTATAACCAAACCCTTGTCATTCCTAGGCAACAGAATATCGTCCACATAAAGAGATAAAATCATAAATTTATCCTCAGACAGTTTGATATACAGAGCGATCCTTTTCGATCATTGTGAAACCAAAAGAAGTTATGGCTCGATGAAAACGAAAATACCACTGTCTAGACAAAAGGCCATAAATTGAGCGATGAAGTTTGCAAACTTTACGCTCTTGACCTTCAGCAATGTAACCTATCGGTTGCTTCATATAGACTTCTTCATCTAGTTCTCCAATGAGAAATGTTGTCTTTACATCCATTTGATGTAATTCTAGGTCCAAATGTGCAATAATGGCTAGGATAAGACGTATGGAGGCAAACCTTACAACTGGTGAAAAAGTTTCCTCATAGTTTATACCCTCTTGTTGAGTATAGCCTTTCGCCACAAGGCAAGCCTTATACTTTTCAATGGATCCATCCGCCCTTCGCTTAATCTTAAAAACTCATTTGTTTCCAATAGCCTTGCGGTCGGGTAGCAGATCAACCAAGTCCTAGACGTAGTTTGTCATGCCCCGAACCCCATCGAGCACGCGTCATGCCTCTTCAGTCGAATATCGTGACGTCCCGGGATGTCGCTAACCGCACACATCAAGAGAGATAAAGTGCTAGCGGAAGCAACATACACCCAAACAATACTTAGAGAGGGGTAATAGGGAGAATATATATTCATTACCAAGTCAAACTTATACATTACACACCATTTACAATAAGATTAATATACATGCACACCGGCTCCTAAGTTTACACCACCGACATAAAAAAGACTAGTAGTCTGGGTATACTCTAACTCCAAAAATGGGACACTTCAAAAAGGTTTACCCTACCTCTAAACCAACCCTTACGCCCTATAGACGGCGTCCACTCCGAGTCGGTCTCCCCAGAACCTGAGTCTAACTCCCCCTGATCCACCTGTTCCTTTGAAGACTTAAAATCTGCCTCAATCTCAATTGGGTTATCTTCATCCCCCAACTCCAATAGAACCTCAATTCGTTCCTCTTCTTCATGCTCCTCTGGTTCTTCCTTTGGCTTTTCTTCTGGTTCCTCCTCAGGTTCTTCTTTGGGTTCCTCCTTTGGCTCTGCACCTAAATCCATATCCATCGGGTTGAACCCTGCTTGTGACTCTTCTGGCCCTGAATCAGGCTCAGCCACTGTGGATTCGGATGCTGCAGGTACAGGCTGATGTCCTTATTGTGCGAGGCTAGTTTCAAGGCTAGTCATCTCACCATCAGCAGGGGGTATAGCTGATGGATCCCAATCTCCTACTTCATCAAAAGGGATATCAAAGCCATGAATAGGACCGAGCTCGTCCATACCATCCTAAAAACACCAGGTGGTATAAGTGTGGGCTTGCCAAAGGGGTTGTCCTATATCTACCCAGACTACGGTAGTGTGCTTGATCCAAGCCATATTATCATCTATAGGGCACTCTACCACTGCATGATCGGTGTGCATCGGTATGCCAAAATGCTGAGGCGGTAGTGATGGAAGATTCATGGTCCAGGCCGTGGTTCTGAAATGGTTTGGTTAAACAACCATGAGAACACATCTCAATAAGTAAACATCCTAAACCCCACCTAGGCTAATACGTACCTCCAGACAAGTTCAAACACAATATCACTCATTAAACACATAACGTGCACACAATTACACTTACATGGGCTCTTAATACGCACAATATGCACATTAGTCTCAATTCCACAAATTCCAACCACATGCACTTTTCAAATTAATTTCATGCCCCAAAAATGAAAGTCGAACATATGGCATTTCCAAACTCCATATTTCACACACTCGTTCATGCACCACCACACTATTTTCATTAAACTTGCCAACAACCTGCGTAATTATGCCTCGGGTCCACTTTCAATCCATGGTCCATGTACGACCGTCTCAAATTCACAATACTCCCTAGCCCGCGTTACAGTACACGCCTCAGGCTATGTCTCTTGCCCGCGTTACACTACATGCCTTAGGCTCAACATCGTCCACCTACGGCACAACCCACGTAAACGAACACGCCTCAGGTTGGCGGTCTTTCGGCAATACCGGGCATCATCCCGCATTAAAGTACACACCTTGAGACGGCTCAATTCCCGCGTTACATTGCACGCCTCGGGGACTTCGTGACCGCACGCATGACATATCACATAAATTTTTCACCCATCTACATGCTCAAACATCATATAAACGTGCTCAATTCCCAACCAAACAAATCGGCAATTGCTCACACAAATAAATTCCGGATCTCAACCAACAATCAAGCCACACGACAAAGGTAATTATCTTACAAATTTGCATCTACAATCAATCACAACCTAAGCCATGGTCCAAGTACCAATCGGCTTTCAAATTCCATCCACACGACATGGAATTGAATACTCAATCATTCCATAAAGTACCACAATTAGTCATGGCATTAAGATCTAACTTAACACATTCTTAAGCCATAATTTGCCAAATTAGTCCACAACAACAAGCACTCAAACCAGCAACAAATCAGTCCCGAAACCATCACAATTTCACCCACAAATTAGCCAAGATCAATCCCCAACTCAGCCTACCAAAATAACCCCTAAACAGCCACTAATTAACCCGAATCAGCCCCTAATCAAGTCTGTTAGTACCTGTAGTCCTAGGATGGGTTTAGAATGCCACTCACTTGAAGTCCTAGGCAAGCTCGAGCAAGAAGGAGGGGCGGCAAGCCAGTGGTCACACGGCGGATGGATGGCAATGGCGGCAGCTGAACGGCGGACGGCGGCCGAACGAGTGGCGACCAGCCTTGCTCGGCCGCACATGCAAGGCCAAAAAGAAAAGGAGGAGAGCTAGTTGAAGGAGAGAGAGGGAGAGAGAGAGAGAGAGAGTAAGACGGTGTGGTGGTGGTATTGAGGCCACGGCTTCTAGAACGACTAGACAGCAATGATCAAGCACGGCGGGTGAACAGCAGCAACGGCAAGCTTGGCCGGTTGGCCACAGTCAGGGAGGAGGAAGGGAGATCGGCCAAGAGGGAGAGTGAGAGAGAGGTTGACGAGAGAGAGTGAATGAGAGGGTGAGAGAGAAAGAATGAGAAGAAAAGCTAATTACACCAATAATTTGTGTCTACCCCTATCAAAATGATCATCCTACCCTCCTTTCTACTTTCCATTCGACGGCCACGATTAAATCTTATCTTGAGATCAACGGTCAAGATCAACTCTTACAAAAAATATTCAAGGAAAAAATTGGAATTTCACAAAAAGTCCAAGGTAAAATTATCCAAAAACTTTTATCTCTAAAGTTGGTGTGAAATGAACAAAATGCCCTTCTCACATTACACTTGGCCTTAATAAAGTGCTAGGGGCAAAACGGTCATTTCTCATTTCTTGCCAAAATTCAAATTTTCTGAAGTTTCTGGACAAATTTGAGGCTGACCATGCTAATAACAATGTTGTCCAATTATTCTACCGTGACTTTCGAAATTTTCAATGCCCAAACTTGGTCTTCAATTAATGACTAAATTTAAATAACGTAACTTGAGCGTATCTCAAACTAACGGATGGCTTTCAAGAAATTCGCATATTTCACCCGTGGTTGATACTAAATCAAGCCACGTTTAAGTTCACTCGGATTGTGACAACCTCAGTTGTCATGTAATCGCGAGGATCGATCGCTAGTTCCGACGGGCGCGATCGTTTGGCATAGGTTTAGGGTCATTCGTCAATTTATCTCGTAGTCGAGCGGAATCACCCACAATCCACTCGTATGACAGCGGTGAATTGATCCCTAACTATCCTTGGATTGGCCTGCATTGGCTCAAAATGTCACATCGACAATTTTTATGGTTGAAAATCGGTTCACGATCGAGTTTATTTGATCGCGCGAGTTTAAATCCCTAATTAGCCATTCCCTAAAAATTAGCATCCCAGGAGTGTTCAGTTCCGGGCGAGATCTAACTACAAGCATGTCCATAAAATCATCCATTTCGTAAATCTCAAGTGGGTCAAATTTCAGAATGTCACAACTCTTTCCCCTTATAAAAATTTCGTCGTCGAAATTTACAATTCAACCTAACTATTCAAATAAGTGGGGTTATTGACGTTGTATTCGCTCTTCACTTTCTCAAGTAGCGTCTTCTGTCCCGTGATGTTTCTAAACAACCTTGACCATCGGGATCATTTTGTTCCTTAAAACTCGTTCTTTTCGATTTTCGATCCTTATTGGCCTTTCGACATACGACACCTTGTTGTCAACTTCTATCTCTTCATAGTTCAACACATGAGTTGAGTCTTGTTCATACTTTCTCAACATCGACACATGAAATACATTATGCACTTGCGACAAATTTAGCGGTAATGTAAGGCAATAAGCTAAGTCTCTAATCCTTTCCAAAATCTCAAAGGGTCCCATGTACCTCGGACTCAACTTCCCCTTTTTGCCAAATTGAGATAATCCCTTTATGGGCGATACCTTAAGGAATATGTGATCCCCTACTTGAAATTCCAAAGGTCTTCGCTTTCTATCTGCATAACTCTTTTGACGGCTTTAAGCTGTTTTCAACCTTTCACGAATGATTTTAACCACCCCAACTAACTGTTGAACTAATTCTGGCCCGGTTATACTTTTTTCTCCAACTTCGTCCTTAACATACGGGCGTTCTGCAGGCCCTGCCATATAGTGCTTCAAATGGCGCCATCCCGATACTCTGTTGAAAATTATTACCGTATGCGAATTCCGTCAAGGGTAATTGTTCCTCTCACTTGCCTTGAAAATCCAACACGCACGCCCGAAGCATATCCCTTAGAGTCTGAATTGTCCTTTCAGACTGGCCATCCGTTTGAAGATGGTAAGTTGTACTAAATTGTAGGTTTGACCCTAATGCCGTCTATAGACTGTTGGCAGTAAACCTAGGATCACGATCCGAAGTAATCGTCACTGGTATCCCATGTAAACGAATAATCTATTGTACGTATAATTCGGCATACCGATCCAATGCGAAGTCTTTCTGTACGGCCAAGAAGTGTGCTGACTTTGTCAATCTATCAACAATCACCCAAATGGAATCGTGGCCTCTTTGGCTCCTTGGTAAACCCATTACAAAAGACATAGTAATATGTTCCCATTTTCATTCTGGGATTTTGAAAGGTCGCAACAATCCTTCGGGCTTACAATGTTGCGCTTTTACTTGCTGGCACATCAGACACTTAGTCACATGCTTAGCTATGTCCACCTTCATGTAATTCCACCAATAGTACTATCTCAAATTCTGATACATTTTCTTACTCCCTGGATGGATACTATAATTAATATGATGCGCTTTCGACAAAATCTCTTCCTTAAGTTCCGTATCATCAGGCACGCACAACTGTCCATGGAACTTCAAGATTTCGTTCTTAGATACTTGGAAGTTTGACTTTCTCTTGGTAGTGTCCATTTCTAGAATTTTTTTAATCTCTTGGTCCGTAGATTGTAAAGCCTTGATCTTAGTTTGAATTTCCGGTTCAATCCTTAGTGCACTAAGTAAACTCGAAACTTGACTTATTTCGAACTTAAACTCCGAATCTCACACTCCTTCCAACAAAGTCCATTCCATGATCATCAAGTGTGCGATACTTAACTTCCGACTCAATGCATCAGCTATCGGGTTGGCCTTTCCGGGGTGATACAAAATATCATAATCATAGTCCTTAAGTAACTCCATCTAACGACGCTTCTCATATTAAGCTCTTTCTAAGAAAATAAATATTTCAGACTCCGATGGTCCGTATATATCTGGAACTTCTTTCCGCATAAATAATGTTGCCAAATCTTAAGGGCGAATACTATTGCGGCTAATTCCAAATCATGCGTCAGGTAGTTCAACTCATGCGGTCTCAACTGTCATGATGCGTAGGCTACTACTCATCCATTTTGCATGAGTACACACCCTAGTCCTTTCAATGTCGCATCACTATAAATTTCATATCCCTCCGGTCTTGATGGAATAGTCAATACTGGCGCCGTTGTCAATCTATGCTTTAGTTCTTGAAAACTCCTTTCACATTTGTTGGTCCATGCAAAGCTGGTTGCCTTTTTTAACAAATATGTCAAAGGTGTTGCTATTGTCGAGAATTCTTCCACGGCGTCGGTAATACCTTGCCAAACCCAGAAAGCTTCGAACCTCTGTTACCATCATTGGTCTCGGCCACTTTATTATAGCTTGAATCTTTGCTGGATTTACTAAAATTTATTCCCTAGAAATCACGTGTCCAAGAAATACTACTCGATGGAGCCAGAACTTGCACTTACTAAACTTGGTAAACTCATAATACCCATATCTCATCCTGAATGCCGTTTTCGGTATATCCTCCTTCCTAATCCTCAACTGATAATAATATCCTGTTCTCAAATCAATCCTAGAAAATACCAAGCCCCTTGTAACTGATCAAACAAATCATTTATCCTTGGCAGGGGATATTTATTCTTAATCGTCACTTGATTTAACTGCCGATAATCAATACATAATCTTAATGACCTATCCTTCTTCCTAAAAAAAAAGACTGGTGCTCCCCATGGAGACGCATTTGGACGAATGAAACCTTTGTCAAATAACTCTTGCATTTTCACCTTTAACTCTTTTAACTCTAATAACGATATTCTATAAGGTGCTTTTGAGATTGGCTCGATCCCAAGGGCCACCTCGATTACAAACTCCACTTCCCTTTCATGTGGCAATCATGGTAATTCTTGAGAAAAGACATCGGGAAAATCACACATCACAGCTATGTCCTCTAGCCTTGGCTCCTCAGCCATCGAATCAACCACAGCCGCTAGAAATCTTTGGCACCCTTCGTTCAACAACTTAGTCATTTCTAGTGACAAAATCCAGGGAATTGAGGTCCCTCCTTGATTCCCCACAAATTCGAATTTCAGATGTCCAACCGGATTAAATTGGATCACCCTGCTACTACAATCCATAACAGCCCTCTGCTTAACTAACCAATCCATACCCACAATTACATCGAAGTCATACATTAGCTAAAACCGCTAGATTTATCCTTTCCTTCCTATCACCAATCACAATCTTACAATTCGGGCACCCTAACGAGATTAGCACCTTATCATTTAGTGGAGAGGTAACACATAACACAACGCCAAGCAATTATGGTTCTATATCAGTCAATTTAACAAATTGCTCTGACACAAACGAATGTGACGCCTCAGTGTCAAACAAAGTATATGCAGCATGATCGCATAGAGAAACCGTACCTGTGACCACCCCTGGCGCGTTCTTAATCTCTCTTCTTGCCATTGCGTACACCCGTCCTTGAGCTGGTGGCCTATTCTGATTAGCCGACGGGCAGCTTCAATTTGGTTCCCGTTCAAGGTGATGGCAATGTAGGCGACCTATTATGCCTAATGTTAGGGCAAGTCCTTATATGATGACCAAACCGGCCACATCCGAAATAGGCTCCGCCCTGTTCGAGACAAGGTCCATTTCCATGTCTTTCCCTACACACTTGACATGGACCATTCTAAAAATGGTTCGATTTTTCGATGTTCCTTCTAACAGGAGGGATGAAATGTCGATTACTCGCCTCCCTACTCGGGGCAAATCTTGATCCGAAGTAGCAGCCCTATCCACTAAGTTACGCTCGATCGCTTGGGCCCGATCATAGATGTCGTTATAATCCCTCAAATTCAGCGAGATCATTTGACTGCGAAGGTCCGACTTCAAACCATCTCGGAACCTCCGAGCCCTATCCATCGGGTCCTCTACCATCCTTAGGGTAAACTTAGATAACCGAACAAATTCAGACTCATACTGATCCACTGTCCTCTGTTCCTGACGAAATCTCATAAACTCAGCTAACTTGTATTCTTGGATACTCTCAGAAAAGTAGTTACCATTGAAGACTTCCACAAACATCGCCCAAGTCTGGTCGGCACCAGCAAGGAACACCCTTCCTCTGATAGCTTTCCACCAATCACTTACACTTCCTTGGAGTTGGTACACCACCAAGGTCACTTTCTCTTCCTCGGTGCACCTTAGTACCTCAAAGGCCTTTTCTAACTCCTCTACGCAAAGCGATGCAACCTCAAGGTCGCCTTTACCATCAAATTTAGGGGCTTTAATTTCAAGAACTGCTCAACTAACTGATGCATCTGCCTATTCACATTCACTTGCCCTTGCCCTTGATTCCCATTGTTGTTATTGGTGGCAGTGGCTATACAGTGGCCTTAGTAGCTTGGGCAATAATGGCAGCTCGTTCCTGAGTCTGCCGTCCTATTAGATTACCAATCTCTTCTAGGGTCCTCATGACCGCATCCATTCTCGGATCTCCCGCAGGTTGGGCTTGTGAACTTGATTGGCCTCTTATCCCTTTACCTCTCGAACTCATCCTCAAGGTTTCCTACCACTCACCTACCAGCTATAATTCCACTCGGAATTAGATACCTAGGCCAACTATACCAGTCTAGTCCTAGGCAGTGAATTAACACAATAGTTCACTCAGTAGGTAATTAATCACCATTAATCACAACAGCACAACGCCACAATCAACAATATCCATCCACTTACCTCAGGTCAGGCGCACCTACATTCCAATCGTTATAGCATCCAATTCACTCAGCAGTCACAATAAATAGTCTGGAGGCACGCGTATCTCATTCCACACCTATGACTTGTTAAGGTCTCCCTAGTCAACTACCCCAAGAGTTATTGTTTTTATCACTTCAAACTTCGACTAACTTGGATCGAGCTGACCTTGCTATGATACCAAATCAACGGGGATGTTACACCTCGGACCCCGTTGAGCACGTGACATGCCTCTTCAGTCGAATATCGCGACGTCCCAGGATATTACCGACCCCACACATCAGAGAGATAAAGCACTAGTGGAAGCACCATACACCCAGACAATACTTAGAGAGGGGAAATGGGGAGAATATACATTCATTACCAAGTCCAACTTATACATTATACACCATTTACAATAAGCTTAATATACATGCACACCAACTCCTAAGTTTACACCACTGATATAAAAAAGGACTAGTAGTCTGGGTATACTCTAACTCCAAAAATGGGACACTTCAAAAAGGTTTACCCTACCCCTAAACTAACCCCTACGCCCTATAGATGTCGTCCACTCTGAGTCGGTCTCCCCAAAACCTGAGTTTGACTCCTCCTGATTCACTTGCTCCTATGAAGACTCAGAATCCACCTCGATCTCAATTGGGTTATTTTCATCCCCCAACTCCAATGGAACCTCACTTCGTTCCTCTTCTTTAGGCTCTTCCTCCGGTTCTTCCTTTGGCTCTTCTTTTGGTTCCTCCTCTGGTTCCTCCTCCGATTCTTCTTCGGGCTCCTCTTCTTCGAGTTCCTCCTCTGGCTCTGCACCTAAATCCACATCCATCGGGTTGAACCCTGCTTGTGACTCTTGTGGCCCTGGATCAGGCTCAGCCACTGTGGGTTCAGATGCTGCAGGTACAGGCTAATGTCCTGATTGTGCGAGGCTAGTTTCAAGGCTAGTCATCTCACCATCAGAAGGGGGTATAACTGATGGATTCCAATCTCCTACTCCATCAAAAGGGACATCAAAGCCATGAATAGGACCGAGCTCGTCCATGCCATCCCGAAAACACCAGGTGGTATAAGTGTGGGCTTGCCAAAAGGGTTGTCCTATATCTACCCCGACTATGGTGGTGTGCTTGATCCAAGCCATATTATCATCTATAGAGCACTCTACCACTGTATGATCGGTGTGCATCGGTATGCCAAAATGCCAAGGTGGTGGCGATGGAAGATTCATGGTCCAGGCTGTGGTTCTGAAATAGTTTGGTTAAACAACCATGAAAACATGTCTCAGTAAGTAAACACCCTAAACCCCACCTAGGCTAACACGTATCTCCAGACAAGTCCAAACACAATATCACTCATTAAACACATAACGTGCACACAATTACACTTACCTGGGCTCTTAATACGCACAATCTGCACATTAGTCTCAATTCCACAAATTCCAACCACATGCACTTTTCAAATTAATTTCATGCCCCAAAAATGAAAGTCGAACATATGGCATTTCCAAACTCCATATTTCACACACTCGTTCATGCACCACCACACTATTTTCATTAAACTTGCCAACAACCCGCGTAATTATGCCTCAGGTCCACTTTCAATCCATGGTCCACGTATGACCGTCTCAAATTCACAATACTCCTTAGCCCGCGTTACAGTACATGCCTCAGGTTATGTCTCTTGCCCGCGTTACAATACATGCCTTAGGCTCAACATCGTCCACCTACGGCACAACCCACGTAAACGAACACGCCTCAGGTTGGCAGTCTTCTGGCAATACTGGGCATCATCCCACATTAAAGTACACACCTCAGGATGGCTCAATTCCTGCGTTACATTACACGCCTCGGGACTTTCGTGACCGCACGCATGACATATCACAGAAATTTTTCACCCATCCACACGCTCAAACATCATACGAACGTGCTCAATTCCCAACCAAACAAATCAGCAAATGCTTGCACAAATAAATTCTGGATCTCAACCAACAATCAAGCCACACGACCAAGGTAATTATCTTACAAATTCGCATCTACAATCAATCACAACCTAAGCCATGGTTCAAGTACCAATCGTCTTTCAAATTCCATCGCACACGACATGGAATTGAATACTCAATCATTCCACAAAGTACCACAATTGGTCATGGCATTAAGATCTAGCTTAACACATTCTTAAGCCATAATTTGCCAAATTAGTCCACAACAATCAGTACTCAAACCGACAACAAATCAGTCCCGAAACCATCACAATTTCACCCACAAATCAGCCAAGATCAGCCCCCAACTCAACCTGCCAAAATAACCCCTAAACAGCCACTAATTAACCCGAATCAGCCCCTAATCAAGTCTGTTAGTACCCGTAGTCCTAGGATGGGTTTAGAATGCCACTCACTTGAAGTCCTAGGCAAGCTCGAGCAAGAAGGAGGGGTGGTAAGCCGGCAGTCACACGACGGAGGGACGGCGATAGTGACAAATTTAATCCATGAATCCAAGGGCCTAACGAGCGGCAACTAGCCTTGCTCGGCCACACGTGCAAGGCCAAAAAGAAAAGGAGGAGAGCTAGTTGAGGGGGAGAGAGAGAGTGAGACAGTGTGGTGGTGGTGTCGAGGTCGCAGCTTCAAGAACGACCGGATGGCGACGATCAAGCCCAGCGGGTGAACGGCAACGATGGCTGGCTTGGCCAGTTAGCCACGGTCAGGGAGGAGGGGAGGGAGATCAGCCAAGAGGGAGAGTGAGAGAGAAGTTGATGAGAGAGAGAAAGAAAGAGAAGAAAAGCTAATTACACTAATAATTGGTGTTTACCCCTATCAAAATGACTATCCTACCCTCCTCTCTACTTTCCATCCGACGGCCACGATTAAATCTTATCTTGAGATCAATGGCCAAGATCAACTCTTACAAAAAATATCTAAGGGCAAAATTCGAATTTCACAAAAAGTCCAAGAGCAAAATTGTCCAAAAACTTTTATCTCTAAAGTTGGTATGAAATGACCAAAATGCCATTCTCACATTACACTTGGACTTAACAAAGTCCTAGGGGCAAAATGGTCATTTCTCATTTCTTGCCAAAATTCAAATTTTCTAAAGCATCTGGACAAATCTGAGACTAACCACGCTAATAACAACGTCGTCCAATTATCTTGTCATGACTTTCGAAATTTTCAATGCCTAAACTTGGTCTCTAATTAATGACTAAATTTAAATAACATAACTTGAGTGTATTTCAAACTAACGAGTGGCTTTTGGGAAATTCACATATTCCACCCGTGGTCGATACTGAATCAAGCCATGTTTAAGTTCACTCGGATCGTGATGACCTCGGTTGTCATGTAATCACGAGGATCGATCGCTAGTTTCAACGGGTGCGATCGTTTGGCATAGGTTTAGGGTCATTTGTCAATTTATCTCGTGTTCAAGCGGAATCACCCGCGATCTACTCGTATAATAGCAGCGAATTAATCTCTAACTATCCTTGGATCGGCCTACATTGGCTCAAAATGTCACCTCGATAATTTTTGTGGTCGAAATCGATTCACGATCGAGTTTTTTTGATTGCGCGAGTTTAAATCCCTAATTAGCTATTCCCTAATGATTAGTATCCCAGGAGTGATCAGTTCCGGATGAGATCTAACTACAAGCATGTCCATAAAATCATCCATTTCATAAATCCCAAGTAAATCGAATTTCAGAATGTCACATGGTTTGTCTTCATAGACTCAATTTCATCTTCCAAAGCTTTTCTCTATTCTTCCTTGTCAAGAGATGAGAGAGCCTCTTGAACTGTTTTAGGCTCCGCATCATCTTGTGGAGCAATCATAAATGCTACCCCTCTAATCTCAAATTGACGACGGAGAATACTTTTATAATTACTTTTACGCAACTGAACTTCTTTAGAATTTAGTTCAGCAGGCGACGCTACACTCCTACTAGGTCTTGTATATTGAGGCAAATTTGTATTTCCCTCAATAACATTAGTGGATATGTTATTAGGATCTTCCATCTCATATAATTGGAAATTCTTATTGATCTCACCTCTACTAGGAAAATCGTTCTCCAAAAACGTGACATTTCGTAACTCCATTTCATTCACACTTTCATAAGCTTGTTCACCTATGAACACGTATCCTTTGGAGTGTTCAAAGTATCTAATAAATATACACTTCTTCCCTCTAGGGCCTAATTTGACATATTTATGGGAAAAATCATGAGCATATGCTGCACATCATTAAGGTCGTAGATTACTTAAGTCTGGTTTCCTACCAGTCCATAATTCTTAGGGGGTGAAAGCAACTGACTTAGAGGGTACACAATTAAGTATATAGTCAGCAGTCAATAACGTATCTCCCCAATATGAGACAAATAGATTTGCCTGTGCTATCATAGACCTAATCATTTCCAATAGGATTCTATTCCTTCTTTCTGCAACCCCATTTTGTTGTGGAGTACCACAAATAATCAATTATCTTACAATTACCTATTCATCATAAAGAACACAGATAGATACTCACGTCTGCGATCGGTTCTCAATGCCTTTATTGTTTTGTTTAACTTATTCTCTACCAAAGCTATAAACCGCATAAAGCAATCCAATGCTTCAGACTTGTGGGAGATCAGAAAAACATAACCGAAACACATAAGGTCATCTATAAAAGTGATGAAATATGAGGCTCCATGCCTTGCCCTCACATTTAATGTACCACAAATGTCAAAATGTATAAGTTGTAATGTAAGTTTAGCTATGGTTCGTTTACCAAATGATTTTATAATTGTTTTTCCCACTAAACAATGTTCACATACGGATAGTTCAACATTAGCGAGTGACCTCAAAAGGCCTTCTCCTGCTAATCATTTCATTCTTTGTAACCCAATGTGACTCAGTCTAGCATGCCAAGTACTTGCATCAATCTCCACATTACTAGAAGATGCAATTAAAAAAAAGCAACCATCAACATTAACTTTGTATAAATCATAATTAATGTCTAACACCATAAAATCATTCAATACATAACCAGAGCCGTAATAAATTGTTCCAAACAAAATGTCAACATAATCTCAATGAAAATTAAGTACATAACCTAAGCCAAGAAGAACAACTATAGAGACCAAGTTTCGCCGAATATCTGGAGCATAGAAAACATCATGTAAGAATAGGTTTCAACCACCACGAAAGGTTGACTTACATGTACTGATACCCTTCACTTCAACTCTTGAGTTATTTCCAATATATATCCATCTTTTTTTCAAGCTATATCCAAGATACTCTACAAATGCTCCTCAGTCTCTAGCTACATGGTCTATTGCTCTTGAGTCTACAGTCCATATTGGATGAGATTCAGCAAGCATTACAGTGCTAGAAACATAATCGTTACTCAAAGTAATAGAGTAATGTGGTACCTTTTTCGGCTCAATGCATTCACGAGCAAAGTGGCCCAATTTACCACAATTGTAGCATATCATCTTGGCCTTATCCTTCTTCCCGCCACGCTTCTTGCGTCGGAAAGTCTTGGCTCTCTTGGGTCCCTAATCAATCTCTTTTCCTTTGTTGTTGAATTTATGGTTCCTCTTACGCTTAAAGCCCGAACCTTTGCCCGAACCTGATTTAGCAACATAAGCATGGGCAGAGGATTTTGCAACCTCTAGACGCTCATCTTTTAATTCCAAATGACACGCAATATCGTCAAAAGTGACGATATTCTCATTGTGCATCATATTAATTTTCATATATTCCTAATTGTCAGAAAAAGACCTTGTAACAACCTAAACTTGCTATTCATCAGTTAAGGTATGACCTGTTGACTTCAGTACACGTATCATGTTTGACATCTCCCGAAGATGCTATCTCATCGATAGATTTGACCACCTTTAGTAAGTGTCAAATTTGATGGTGAGCCTCCTCAACTTAGTGGCAGATGTACCCCCAAACTTATCTTTCAAGGCAACCCATATTTCTTGAGCTTTGTCATAACTTTCAAACTCACACATGACATCATCTCGCATATAACTCAGCAACGTGATGCGAGTAATACTATTTTTCTTTTTCCAAGCTTGAAATGCTTTTTGATCTCTTTTGTATTGAGCAGAAGTTCTATGCTTAGGTTCATTCATGGTGTGGTTAAGGGTTTCCAAAACCTTTTGCTCCTCAAGGATATATTAAACTTTTCGGTACCAAATATCATAATTGTCACCATTCAGCTTCTCACCCTTATTAAGGTCAGCCACAATGGTCTTGGATGCCAAAACCATAATCACTATCTACTACACATTGACATAATAAACGCAAAATCAATACTAGCTCGTTTTCCATATAAACACACATATTTTAATTTGCAGTAAAGACAAACAAAATTAATGATAATTTAACTAAAGACACTAAAATGAAAGTTCACGATGTTCCCAATCAGTTTCGGCATACGATTGTTCTACTATCATTAACTTGTTTAATTTGTGCAAATTTTAAGTTCTAGGTGATAATTTCTTTTAATTCTACCAACCTACAAACTCCCACTAGAAAAGATAATTCACAAAAAAATATTTAAAATAATGATCACATCCTTTCTAGCAATCATATAGCATGGCATGATGTAAATCAACAAATACAACATTCATACAACAAATATAATCAATAGCGGAATTCATGATGTAAAGATCTCCGACCATTATTTTAGTATGCTCAAAATTAGGAAATTGCAAGTACGTCAAATCATATAAACATGCCATCAATGAACCATGCTCTACATAATCTTTATGTGGTCATTTACATGTAAGCTAGCTTCTGTATTTCCAGACCATAGGGAAATACAAGTAAAATACAATAATACCCCAAAAATACATATATTTATGGTTCAATATCCATTTTCATACCTTTAAAAGCTTCAAATATATAAAATAACTATACCACAATATAGAGAATTTGAATACGAACACAACCGTACCAACCATTCTCCAATCAGAGCTCCCACGCACCCACACGCGTCGCCTACGTGCGCGGCGCGTGTTGTACACGTGCATGCCCAATACGAGCTTCTGAGCCGGTCTGACTAGTCCAACCGGTTCGATCAGTTGATCGTTGATCAGTCATGGGTCGGGTCAGGTCACCATCTGAGTCGGGTTGCTGGCCGAGTCAGGTTGCAGGTCGAGTCAGGTCACCAAATGCCGGAGGTAGGTTCGCTAACAAGATGACATCATCAATAATGTCAGCATATCGTTACCAATAGTTTTGCTGACGTCATTGATGACGTCAGCACGCGCCATTTGGTCAACGTGCGCATGCCATTCACGCGTTGGCAGTGCCAGCATTTTGGGCGCGTGGCTTCCACGCACCGCGGCTTCTGGCCGCGCGTATGGGCTTGTCCAGTGTCTTCCAGCAACGTTCGACCCATCATTCTGCTCGTCTCGACGAGTTCTTCAAGCTTGTATAATAAAAAATGATTATCACCATAAAAAGTTTTCGAAAATCATCTGAATGGAATGGTCACCCGTAACCTTTAAACCCATTCTTCGTTTCAATTCATGTTCGATGATTCATCTTGCAATTCCCGAGCAATGAACATATAGATAGTATGAAGTTCATTATCATGATCTTCATATCAAATAGCAAGCGGAAAAAATCAATGGGAAAACAAGGCAGAGATCATAACCGAGGCTCTGATACCAATATTGGAAGCGAGTGTCAAGAGAATAGACTAATCTATTTGATGCACTCCGAACCAATTTTCCAGGATCGTACGTTGAATCACTAGTAAACGATGAATGAATCTACTTCACATTAGTCCCAATATAATCACAGGAAAAATATTCTTGTTCCATAGCATTAATGCTGATTGTCTTCTCAAAATAGATACGGAATCCTTATGCGTAGAGAGAGAGAGAGAATTCTAATTATCTCTTGTATATTATTCATCTACTGAGGAAATTATCTGAACTTCCCTTAAGAAACTCTCCTCGCACCTCTTCAAAAGGTGTCTCTCAGATACACTTCTTATTAGAGCAAATAATGTCCCTTAAACACACATATCATGGGCGAATCGACGAAATATAACATCTATGTTAGAGACAATTGTGATATTACTATCGATTGCACATATATCTTCTTGATTGTGCATAACTTGATTTATATATGTTACCTTATACAGTTGTCTCGTAAAGTCTATAAATAGATAGATGTAATCTTCATCCTGACACATCGAAATATATACGACTTTCCAATTTTCTCTCTTCTGCATTTCAACATATTTAACTTAGTATTAGAGCCTTCTCGTTCTTATGAAAACCTAGGTGCACTGGGCGCACACCCCAATGCACATCCAAATATATCCATCCCTGTCATAGTCACTTAAGAGTGTTAACTTGTGCCCATAAGTCTCATATGAGGAAGCAATTAATCGAGTCATGTTCGTAATAGTCGTGTTTCGATGCTGATTGCACTAATTGTGTTGCTTGTTGAGCCTTTTTCATGGAGGTGGCTTTCTTTTGATGCTAGCCGTATAGGCCACATCCCAGTAACTATTTTCCAAGCTAGCCATATAGGGCGCTTGATGTTACGATACCAGCTGTGCAGGCCAGGTCGCTTAGTTACTATTTTGCAAGCCTGCCACATTGTTCGTTTGTTGTTCTCCTTCAATTCTTGACCTTTCGCGTGTTGTTTCAAGATGCCGACATCACCACTAGACTTGCTGCCCTCAAACGAGCCAAATCTGGAAGACATCGTCTAATACACTGACCCACCGAGAATCGACAAGCCTAGTGCCATGTGGCATCATTGGAGAAACAAGTGCCACTGACATTGATTCAAACTTCAGTTGACTTCTTTGAAATCACCTAAAGTTTGAGGGGAGAAGTTAGAGATATTAGAGATTCTTAAGATTTTTAGTAGGATATTATCCCATGTTAGAGACAATTATGATATTACTATCGATTGCACGTATATCTACTTGATTGTGCATATCTTGATTGATATATATTACCTTATATAGTTGTCTCGTAAACCTTATAAATATGTCAATGTAATCTTCATCGTGAAATATAAATGACTTTTCCATTTTCTCTCTCCCGTATCTTAACATTATTTAACTATGGAGATGCCACTTTGGCTGCATTAGTGGAAAATCACCGGCATCTAGCCAACACCTTTTTTTTTTCCCTCAATTTTGCAGACTCGTTTTGTTTCCAGTTCAGCCCCCTTTCTGATTTTGTTTGACAGCTCCCTCTGTAAATTCACGTTTTCCCCCCTTTTTAAACTCTTTGCCTGAACATCTCCTCCATAATTTTTGCCAAGTTCACGATTTTAGCTTGCAAAAAAACCCCTCCACCGAATCTACTCATTCGGGTTAATATCACAAAAAATCCTAAATTGATACATGTATGATAATTTTACCCCGAATTAATTATTTGATCACAAAAAATACCAAACCGGTACACTTACGACAAATTTATCCCAAACTATTTTTTTGCCCACCAAAAACTCCACACTGGTGCATTTGTGATAATTTTACCCTGAACTAATTTTTTGACCACCAAAAATCCCAAACTAGTACACATGTGACAATTTTATCCCAAACTAATTTTTTGACCACTAAAAATCCCAAACTGGTATATTTGTGACAAATTCACCATTCGTTAGTGTTAGTTAAATTAGATTAATATCACAAAAAACTAAAAATTGGTGAACTTGTGATAATTAAAGGGGTAAAACCCTAAATTAGTATATCCGTTAATTATCACGTATCATCAAACTTAGCAATTTGACAATAAAATTTAACAGAAACTAACGGGGGATAAATTTATCACAAGTGTACCAGTTTAGGATTTTTGGTGATCAAAAAATTAGTTCAGAATAAAATTATCACAGGTGAACCAATGTGGGGTTTTTTAGTGATCAAAAAAATAGTTCGGGATAAAATTATCATAATTTTACTAGTTTGGGGTTTTTTGTGATAAAAAATAGTTTGGAGTAAATTTGTCATAAATGTACCAATTTGAGATTTTTCGTGGTATTAATCCTTCTTGTTTTTAAACTTTCGATTCTCGTGTGTAATCTCTTCGTCAACTGTACTCTAATGTTGAATGACTAGGCTATGTTGCTCAACCATGGAGAAGAACAGAGAAAAACAGAGGATTAATCTCTTTCCCTTTTTCTTTTTTTCTTTTTTGGGTTTTTTTTATATTTCTTTTATCCATAGGGCCAAAACAATGTTGTTTCATCTAGTTTTTGCTGATTGGATTATTTCCGACAAGCCATGTCAACCTATTTATAATAAATTAATGCAATGTTGGATTTTCGCGACACAAATCGCTAATGACACTCAAGTGCAAGATTTTTAAAAAATTTGGCACTCAAGTGATCAAAAAAAAAAGTTATGATACTCAAATTAGCATTATACAAAAGTTATGGCACCTGTACTGTTCTTGTCCCAATATTTGTACTTAAGTTGATCAAAGTTGCGAAAAAATTTCAAGCCCCCCAAAAAAATATCATGGGAAATTTTTTTCATGATTTGATGCGCTCCTATTGATGGGAAATTCAAAAATAGTCTCCAAAAGTCACTTTAAACAGGACTGCAAACCGTGGTGCCTAAAACCAAGAGCTTATTGCTACAATGAAATAAATGTATGAGATAGAACACGGGCTCATTATTCTTAACCCACATTGGTCATCTTCCAATATTTTGCATCCAGCACGATTCGTGTATATTTAGATGCAACATTCAATCACCCAATTAACAATTGTCATGCCCCGGACCCCGCCAAGCCCGCGACATCCCACCATCGGTCGTATTGAACGCGACGTCCCAAGACGCGTCGCTGACCCAAACGAATTATGCAAGCAGAAGCACATAAAACAACCCAAACATTAAAAACATGACCAAGGGATAGAACATCGAAATTTAATAAACACATAACATTATAAAACATTCATTATTACAAAATGATAACCCGGCTACCAATTTCAAACCACAATTTTCAAAAGGGGGCGATGGTTGACAAGCCTATCTTCTCTACAAAAAGGTACTCAAAAGACAGGGTAAGTTGGTCTATCCTTCAATCCCTGTGGTACTCTGGCTGCATCCCCGGATCAATCACGGTCGTGGATCTGAAAGTGGTTTTATAATAGCCGTGAGAACGAGTCTCCATAAGCAATACCCTAAGCCCTACGTAGGTCAATGCGTACCCAGACAAGCAGTACATGCAATCTAATTCCCAATACACCGAATTCACCTCAGAGAGTACTCACCTCGCCATCAAGCCCGTACCGGCTCTGCACGTCAGTCAAATGTAATATAATATTAATAATAATTCGATAACATACCACAATCATTCACACGCCAACCACAATGGCACCCAGTCAATTTCAACATTTCGATCGGTCAATCAATCAGTCAAATCAATCAATTTCAGTCACACTCGAATCGCATGCGTGGTCGAACAGCTTTCCACGACCTCCCAGGTCCTTTCACTCGGCCCACGCTATTGCGCCTCAAGCCCCATCTCACAGCCCGCGCCATTGCGCCTCAGGCTCAGCCCTTAGATCAAGCTGGGCTCGGTCCCGCGTAACCACGCCTCAGGACACTTTTCCTTTCCAATGACCCGCGTAACCTATGCCTCAGGTTGGTAGCCCTCCAATCAATCCGGCCTTTTTCACATGCACATGCACCACATCACAGTTCGTCATTCTTACATGTCGTACCAATCAACTCAAGACACACGCACCACATCCCAATTCGCCAAATCAATTCATCATGCCAGTCCTAATCAGTGCCAAACCGAGTCACATCACAAGTCCGTCACACCTAATCACACCGTCGACATCCCAGACATTCACATACGAACACCAATTTTCATTCACACGCGCCACCATAATGCAATCAATTAATGCACCACAACTAGCCATATATTTATCATAAATTGATCTACCAATCGCCACATAATTCGCACTAGTCGTATTCTCACCGACTAATCTAATTTCTAATTTAATCACTAAATTAAACTAAATAAATCCCTAAGCATGTCTAATAGTACCCATTATACTAAATAGGGATTAGAATATCACTTACTAGGTTTTTGCCCGAAGAAAAACCCGTACGGGCTCAAAACGGGCCGGATGAACAGTAACGGTCCCGGTGAGCGATGCTTTCGGAATGAGCGATTGCTCGGTGAACGATGAACAGGCCGTGAAACGATGTCGGATGAATAATACGGGCCGTGAACAGTGTTGGACAAATGAATAGTACAGCCCCCGATGAACAGTGCTCGAAAATGGACGATGACGGTAAAGCGCGCGGGCTCGGGCGGCTTGGCGGGGCGGCGGCCGGCTGGTCGGTGGGGGGCAATGTCGCGGTGGCGAAGGGGGAAAACCAAAACAGGGGAGGCGTCGGGAGGGGAGAAAACAGGGGAGGGGGAGGTGGTGGCAGCCAGCCGGGGCAAGAGGGCGGGATGGCTGGAGGGAGAGGCCGAAGGGCGAGGCGGGTGGCGCGCTCACGGCGGTGGGGGAGCCGAAAGTTCGAAACAAGGGACGGCTCCGGGAAGAGAGAAACAGGGGGAAAAAGGGCGCCACGGGCACCGGGTTGGTAACGGGCGGCGCCTCGGTGGACGGGATGAGGGGCAGGGTCGGGCGATCGGCTGGCGATGCCGGATCGCCGGCCGACGCCGCTGGCGAAATACGCTACCGCGGCTCCGGGCAGGGCCGACGAGCGGCGATTGCGGGCGACGAGTGGCAACGCAGCTCGGTTGGGCGATAATAAAGTGATGGACGGGCGTCATGGAGGCGGAGGGGGTCGAAAACGACCTACCGGTCCAAAATAAGCCTCGCATATAAAAAGGGACAAAGGCCAAATTAATTAAACCGAACTATATCGAGGGAGGTCTACTAGTTCAAATTCGCATCAGGTCAAAAACTCCCATTTTTCCATTATTCCTGACAATCTCAACGTTGGCTACAACAATATTGACATCGTCCAATTTATTTCGTCCCGAAACTCCCGAAAATTGACTGCCAAGTTCGAGGTCTAAATAACGGCGAAAATTCGATCGAGTGCGATTCTGGCGAAATCTCTAATTTAAAATAATAACCGAGAGTGATCAGTTCCCGGGCGAGATTTTACTATAAGCACACTGACAAATCACGCGTTTTATAAATCTCAAATTGGGTCAAAATCCGAATGTCACAATTCTTCCCCCTTACAAAAATTTCATCCTCGAAATTTACAACCCTACCCAATCATTCAAACAAAAGAGGGTATTGGTGCCACATCGATTCTTCACTTTCCCATGTCGCACCTTCAGTCCCATGATGTTCTCAAATCACTTTCACCATCGGAATTGTCTTGTTTCGCAACACCCGTTTCATTCTGTCCTCGATTCTAATTGGCTTTTCCAAGTACGACACTCTGTCGTCTACATTCACTTCTTCATAATTTAGCATGTGTGTCGGGTCCGGCTCATACTTCCTTAGCATAGACACGTGGAACATATTATGGATGTGAGATAAATTTGGCGGTAGCGCGAGACGATAGGCTAGAGTACCAATTCTCTCTAAGACTTCAAATGGACCTACGTACCTTGGGCTCAATTTTCCTTGCTTGTCAAACCGCGACAATCCTCTCATTGGTGACACCTTGAGGAAAACATGGTCCCCCACTTGGAATTCTAACGACCTACGCCTTCGGTCCGCATAATTCTTTTGGCGGCTCTGAGCGGTTTTAAGTCTGTCCCGAATAACCTTGACCATTTCGACTAACTGTTGAACCAACTCTGGACCCGAGATACTTCTTTCTCCTACCTCATCCCAACACAACGGTGTTCTGCAAGCCCTACCATATAATGCTTCAAATGGTGCCATTTTGATACTCTGCTGAAAACTGTTGTTGTATGTAAATTTCACCAAATGCAACTGTTCTTTCCCCTTGCCCTGAAAATCTAGTACACACGCTCTCAGCATATCCTCCAAAGTCTGAATAGTCCTTTCAGACTGTCCATCCGTTTGGATGATAGGCCATACTGAATTGCAACTTAGTTCCCATGGCTGATTGCAGACTTTTCCAAAAGTTCGCAGTAAACCGGGGATCACGGTCCGAAGTGATCGATACCGGTACTCCATGAAGACGAATTATCTGACGCACATATAATTCTGCCAGCCTTTCTAGCTCAAAGTCCTTTCGCACCGCTAGAAAGTGCGTTGACTTGGTCAATCTGTCTACTATTACCCAAATAGAGTCGTGTCCCCTCTAGCTTCTTGGCAGTCCCATTACAAAGTCCATTGTGATGTGCTCCCATTTCCATTCTGGGATTTCGAACGGCTGCAACATTCCACCAGGTTTACAATGCTGTGCCTTCACTTGTTGACACGTCAAACACTTGGCCACGTCCACTTTCATTCCATTCCACCAATAGTGCCAACGAAGATTCTGGTACATCTTAGTGCAGCCCAGATGGATACTGTAATTGCTCCTATGAGCCTCCGACAAAATCTCTTCCCTAAGTCCCAAATTATCGGGCACGCACAAACGTCCTCCAAACTTAAGAATTCCATCCTCGGACACCTTGAAAGTCCAGCTTCCTTTTAGTGTCATCCATACTCACAATTTTCTGAATCTCAAGGTCTGTAGACTGCAACGCCTTGATCTTGGCTTGCACTTCCGGCTCAATCCTTAATGTCACCATCAGACTTGAGAGACGTCCTACCTCGAACTTAAATTCCGAGTCCCGCGCTCCTTTCAATAAAATCCACTCTTTAACCAACAATTGCGCTATGCTCGATTT
Organism: Syzygium grande; assembly: GCA_024733475.1. Taxonomy (NCBI): domain Eukaryota; kingdom Viridiplantae; phylum Streptophyta; class Magnoliopsida; order Myrtales; family Myrtaceae; genus Syzygium; species Syzygium grande. The sequence goes on along the minus strand of JAMXDD010000008.1, from coordinate 36,327,049 downwards.
CCAACTCAAGGCATCCACTACCCGGTTGACCTTTTCGGGATGATACAATATGTTACAATCATAATCCTTTAGCAATTCCATCCAACGTCTTTGCCTCATGTTCAATTCCTTTTGCGAAAATAAGTACTTGAGACTCTGATGGTCCGTGTAAATCTAAAACCTTTCTCCACATAAATAATGCCTCCAAATTTTAAGGGCGAAAATAATCGCGGCTAATTCCAAGTCGTGAGTCGGATAATTTAATTCGTGTGGTCGCAATTGTCGTGATGCGTAGGCCACTACTCTCCCATGTTGCATCAGTACACACCCCAGTCCTCTTAACGACACATCACTATAGATCTCATATCCCCCTGGACCCGACGGAATTGTCAACACTGGCGCGGTTGTCAACCTCTGTTTTAGTTCTTGGAAACTCCTCTCGCACTTATTCGTCCATTCAAATCTTGTTTCTTTCTTAAGTAGCCACATCAAAGGCGTCGCTATTGCCGAAAACCTTTCTATAAAGCGTCTGTGGTATCCTGTTAGGCCCAAGAAACTCCTAACCTCTGTTATTGTTGTCGGTCTCGGCCAATTCAGGACGGCTTGATCTTTGCACGTCCACTTTGCAATTCCTTCACGGATACTACATGTCTCAAAAAATGCCACTCGTTGAAGCCAGAATTCGCACTTACTCGAACTTAGCGTAAAGTGCATGCTCCCTTAAGGTTCGCGAACCTTTTCCAAATGTAATTCGTGCTCGCGGAACTTTTTGAATATACTAGGATATCATCTATGAACACGATCACAAACTGATCTAGAAATTCTTTGAATACCCGGTTCACGAGATCCATAAAGGTCTGCAGGAGGCGTTGGTCAACCCAAACGGCATTACCGTAAACTCATAGTGTCCGTATCTTGTCCTAAACGCCGTTTTGGTATATCCTCCTTCTTGATCCTCAATTGATGATACCCGTCCTTAAGTCGATCTTTGAAAATATCGATGCTCCTTACAACTGGTCAAACAGATCATCTATTCTTGGCAATGGGTATTTATTCTTAATAGTCACCTGGTTTAACTGTCTATAGTCTATGCACAACCTCAAGGATCCGTCTTTCTTCCTCACAAATAATACTGGCGCTCCCCATGGAGACGCACTCGGGCGAAAAAAGCCTTCATCTAGCAACTCCTGCATTTGGACTTTCAACTCCTTCAATTCTAACAGCGACATCCTATAGGGCGCCTTTGATATCGGTTCGGTCCCTAGGGGCCAGCTCAATCACAAACTCTACTTCTCTATCAGGTGGTAGTCCCGGCAATTCCTGAGGAAAGACATCGGGGAAATTACACACCACAGCAATGTCTTCTAACCTCGGCTCTTCAACTATCGAGTCAAGTACAGCTGCTAGAAATCCTTGGCACCCTTCGTCTACCAACTTAGTCACTTCCAGTGACGAAATCCAAGGGATCGAGGTCCCTCCTCGGTTCCCCACAAACTCGAATTTAGGGTGTCCAATCGGATTAAATTAGATCACCCTATTACTACAATCCATAACGGCCTTTTGTTTCACTAGCCAGTCCATCCCGACAATCACATCAAAATCATGCATAGCTAAAACCGCCAAATCTATTCTTTCTTTCCTATCGCCAATCACTATCTTACACTCAGGGCAGCCAAACTCGATCAATACTTTATCATTCAATGGCGTAGTCATACATAGCAAAATTTCTAGCGGCTTTGGTTCAATCCCAGATAACCTAACGGATTGCTCAGATATAAATGAATGCGATGCTCCGGATCAAACAAGGCATATGCAGCATGGTCACAGAGAGAGACCGTACCTATGACCACGCCAAACGCGTTCTCAGCCTCCTTTCTTGCCATAGCATATACCCATCCTTGGGCCGGCGGTCTATTCTGATTGGCTGGCTGGGCAGCTCCACCTTGATTTCCGTTCCGAGGCGGTGGTGGCAGTAATGCAGGTGACCTGGCCTGCCTGTTGTTAGGGCAGGTCCCTCATCTGGTGGCCCTTTCCTCCATATATAAAACATGCCCCGCTCCCGCTTGGGCAAGGTCCTTTCCCGTGCCTTCCTCCGCATAGCCTACACGGGGCACTCTGATAGTGGTTTGGCTTCCCAATAATCCTCCGAGCGGGAGGGGCAAAGCGACTGTTCCTCGCCATAGGTCTCTTCCCGAGTTGGCGGTGGTCCCTAGCCGGGGCATACCGCGATCCAGAAGCGGTGGCCCGTTCAATTTGGTCTCGCTCAATCGCCTAAGCCCTCTCATAGATCTCATGATAGCCCTTCAAGTTTAATGAAATCATCTGGGTCACGAAGGTCTGGTTTCAGCCCATCCGGAACCTCCTTGCCTTGTCGGTTGGGTCCTCCACCATCCTAAGGGCAAATTTGGACAATCTTGCGAACTCGGCTTCGTATTGATCTACCGACATATGGCCTTGGCGGAGTCCCATAAAGTCCGCCAGTTTCGGCTCTCGAGCACTTTCCGAAAAATACTTGTCATTGAAAGCTTCAGTGAAGATGGTCCAGTTCAGCGCCGCACCGGTGGGAAATACTTGATTTCTGGTGGCCCTCCACCAATCATTTGCATTTTCCTGGAGCTGGTAAACCGCTAGGGTCACTTTCTCTTCCTCAGTGCAATCCAAAACTTCGAAGGCTTTCTCTAGCTCTTCCACCCACCTTGGCGCAACCTCAGAGTCGCCTTTCCCATTGAACTTCGGGGGCTTCAGCCTCAAAAACTGCTCTACCAGTTTGGATATTGGTCTGGTCGCATTCACTCACATCAAACCAAGATTTCCATCCATCACATTATTTCCTTGGTCTCCGTTATTCACAACAACCTCACTGGCAGCTACAGTGGCAACAAGTGGCGCTCCTTTCTCCCGTTTGTCGCCCTGACAATATCTCTACTTCCTCCAGCGCCCTCCAGATCTCGTCTACCCGAGGATCTCCCATAAGTTTAGCCAGTGGGACTACACGACCTCGACCTCGACCTCGACCTCGGCCTCTACCTTGACTTCTACACTCATCTTACCGAATCTCACAAATGCTCACCTGCTATAATTCTACACGAAATTAGAAACCTAGGCCATCTATCCCAGTTTTAAAACCCTAGGCAACTAATCGTAATTACCATTTATCAAGAAGGCTAACAATCACTCATATCAATCAGTCTCAGTCAACATGATTCATGCACTCACCTCAGGTCCTGACGTATCTGCATTTCACACGTCATAGCATACGCCACTCAGCAATCGCAATCAAACAGTCTAGGGTACACATGGCACACAAGTCTCCCTAATTGGCTACTCCAAGGTCATCGCTCCTTATCACTCCAGGCTTCGACCAATTAGCATCGAGCTGTCCTTGCTCTAATACCAATTCAACGGGGATGTCACGTCCCGGACCCTGTCGAGCCCACGACATCCCGCCATCGGTCGTATTGAACGCGACGTCCTAAGATGCATCACCGACCCAAACGAATTACGCAAGCGGAAGCACATAAAACAACCCAAGCATTAAAAACATGACCAAGAGATAGAACATCGAAATTTAATAAACACATAACATTATAAAACATTCATTATTACAAAATGATAACCCGGCTGCCAATTTCAAACTACAATTTTCAAAAGGAGGTGGTGGTTGACAAGCCTATCTTCTCTACAAAAAGGTACTCAAAAGACAGGGTAAGTTGATCTATCCTTCAATCCTTGTGGTACTCTGGCGGCATCCCCGGATCAATCACGGTCGCAGATTTGAAAGTGGTTATATAATAACCATGAGAATGAGTCTCAATAAGCAATACCCTAAGCCCTACGTAGGCCAATGTGTACCCAGACAAGCAGTACATGCAATCTAATTCCCAATACACCGAATTCACCTCAAAGTACTCACCTTGCCATCAAGCGCGTGCCGCTCTGCACGTCAGTCAAATGTAACATAATATTAATAATAATTCGATAACATACCATAGTCATTCACATGCCAGCCACAATGGCACCCAGTCAATTCCAACATTTCGATCGGTCAATCAATTAGTCAAATCAATCAATTTCAGTCACACTCGAATCGCATGCGTGGTCGAACAGCTTTCCACGACCTCCCAGGTCCTTTCACTCGGCTCGCGCCACTGCACCTCAGGCTCGATTAGATCAAGCCGGGTTCGGTCCCGCGTAACCACGCCTCAGGACACTTTTCCTTTCCAATGACCCGCGTAACCTAAGCCTCAGGTCTAGTCATGCCTTATTCGCCACACCCGCGTAACCTACACCTCAGGTTGGCAGCCCTCCAATCGATCCGGCCTTTTTCACATGCACATAATCACAATTCGCCATTCTTACATGTCGTACCAATCAACTCAAGACACACGCACCACATCCCAATTCGCCAAATCAATTCATCATGCCAGTCCCAATCAGTGCCAAACCCAGTCACATCACAAGTCCGTCACACCCAATCACACCGTCGACATCCCAGACAGTCACATATGAACACCAATTTTCATTCACACGCGCCACCATAATGCAATCAATTAATGTACCACAACTAGCCATATATTTATCATAAATTGATCTACCAATCGCCACATAATTCGCGCACTAGTGGTATTCTCACCAACTAATCTAATTTCTAATTTAATCACTAAATTAAACTAAATAAATCCCTAAGCATGTCTAATAGTACCCATTATACTAAATAGGGATTAGAATATCACTTACTAGGTTTTGGCTCGAAGACTCGGTCAAGGAAAAGGGTCGAGGAAGAAGAAGAAGAAGAAGAAGAAGAAGAAGAAGAAAAAGAAAAAGAAAAGAAAGAAAGAGGAGAGAGGGGCAGAGAAAAGAAAGAGTGGGTGGTTTGGGGGGGCATGGGCGGATGGGGCGTTTAACGTAGCCGCTGGGGAAAGAAGAGAGAGAGAGAGGAGAGAGAGAGAGAGAGAGAGAGAGAGAGAGAGAGAAATAAAAGAAAATATAAACATTCTAATATTAATCGCGATCCGATGGCCCAAATTCAAAATCGAAAACGATCTACCGGTATAAAATAAGCCTCGTATATAAAAAGGGATAAAGACCAAATTAATTAAACCGAACTACATCGAGGGAGGTCTACTAGTCCAAATTCGTACCAAGTCAAAAACTCCCCTTTTTCCATTACTCCTGACAATCTCAACGTTGTCTATGATAATATTGACACCGTCCAATTTATTTCATCCCGAAACTCCCGAAAATTGACTGCCAAGTTCAGGGTCTAAATAACGGCGAAAATTCGATCGAGTGCGATTCTAGCGAAATCTCTAATTTAAAATAATAACCGAGAGTGATCAGTTTCCGGGCGAGATTTTACTATAAGCACACTAACAAATCACGCGTTTTATAAATCTCAAATTGGGTCAAAATCCAGAATGTCACAACAATTAATAAATTATTTTTTCCCTCTTTCCCTTGTAAGACTTTCCTTCAACATCATATACACTTGCTCAAGCTGCTGGGCCTCAACTGTCCCAGCACGCGTACCGGATAGTCAGTCGAGGAAACTACTGTCAAGAAGTGCTGAACAAGCTAATATCTAGCAAACCTTTATAGCCATGAAAGCTTAATGCAAGATGGATAGCACCGAAGTGAAGGTACGCATATACCTGCTGAGTCCACCATTGTGTGAGCCATGCAACCGCTCTAGTTGAGTGGCAAGAACAAGGCGTTGGTTAAAGCGAGTAGACCGCACATGCTTGTTAATTATTTCAACCAGATGCTTCTCTTATTTTTGGCCAAAAAAATTGCTTCTTTTGTTGTTTAACGTTGGACCTCCATTGTGAGCAAACTTCGAATGACACTCAATATAAAATATACCTACAATTACTTAGTCGTAAGAAAATGCCATTGAAGTGATGATCATGGATGTCCTTCTCTTATTTGGCTCGACCTTGATACAAAAAACTATCATAAATTTAGACTGTCAAAGGCTTTTGCCTATTCATTTTCTTTTTAAAGTCGACTACTTTACATTAAATTATTCGTATGCCCCTCCTATTTCAAGAAAACTACGCATGGTATTCTATCCAATTAAACAAATCAAACCAAGAGGATATGGCATGACTAACCAATCATAGATTTCGCCAAGTACAAACAAATCAACATGGAACCAAATCCCAAAAACTCTATTGCGTCGGTGAATCTATTTAATAGTTACAAGTATTTGCTTCAAAATTTTACCAAATGGTGGCCTTAATTATCGAATGGCAGCTACAAGTCGCAATTGCGGTGGTAGCCAGGTCCAAATGGTGGAACGGCGGTTCGAGGCAAGATCCGGTAGTGAAAATATGTTGCCTCGCCTCCTTCTCCAGATGCCAGAACGGCCTTCTAGGATTGGGTATCTTGCCTTGTTGCGGGGAGAGAGGCTAAGCCAAAAGCCAGAACGAGCATGAGGACCATCCATGAGCATTTTAGATTTGCTCTCTCCACTGTTTCTTTTTTAAATATTTTATCACAAAAGTATGTGCATGACTCTTGCTCTAGTATCGCTATTTATAGGTACAAAATTCTAATGAAAAGGATGCGATCCCCATATTGCTGTTATGACATTACAAATGTGTAGGGTTAGATTTCTGGATTTGGAGTTACTAGAACTGATAGATGCAAATTAGCACAATTTATATATATCTGTGTGTAAGCGCACGCACGAGTGCGTGACAATTTCCCTTGAGCCAAATTCAAAATTATTCCTTTTATGCAATTCACCCACCACTACTTGGATCTCATTCTCAACATGTATGCCCTGCATAAATTTTGACTTTACAATTAGGTAATCACACAATTTGTTATAGAAAAGTATTTCAAATAACTTGCTTTCCATCTTGCTTTTCATTGTCCAACATTTTCTTAAGAAGATCTCTCTTGTTCACTGTTTTAATGGATTCACTTTATTCAACAAATATTCGTAAGTTCTAGTACCACGGATTCTTTAATTAGATGTACGCTCAAGTTTCGAAAGGGGTTTAAAGTTTCGAAGGATGTTTATGAGCTAAAATCTTAGTCACTGTTCTTGAAATTTGAGTGCTTTGTTATGCCACAATGTGATCCAACTTCAAGTAAGAAATTGATAAGTATTATATATCAACCGGCAACACCGATGAACACAACGAGTACTTCACATAGCAATGCCAGCAATTTGGCTTTGTTGCTGTGAGAAAGTAATTTCTTAATACATTTGAAAACTATTGAATTCGGAAACGAAAATCACATTGAGCAACTAAGTAGCAAGATACGAATGCTACTAAAAAAAACAACACACAACGAGCAGAACCGTCCCTAAAAATGGAAAATCTTGTCACTAAAGACCATTAGCTACGGCTCATTGCCCATCGCCGATATTGACACCTAAATTTTGGCTAACCATTAAGAATTTATTGCATAAAAATTAGAGACTAATCTTTCATCCCTGAAAAAAAAAATATTGCATTGCATATAGAATATAGGAGCCTTATTCGTAAGAGGCTCATATAGTTGCATTTAATCAAAGTTCTAAAAGTATTGGAATATTTATTTTTAAAGTAGGTCAAAGTGGTGAAAATTTTTAGACCAAAAAATATGTCATGGGACAAATTTTCAAGATGTGATCTGCTCTTGTTGATGGCAAAGTCAAAGATAGTCTCCAAAAGTCACTTCACACAAGCTTGGTGCCCAAAACCTTGATCTTATTGTAATAATGAGAAGATAGAAAAAAGAAGACCGCAAGTGTCAAAACTTTCATACTGCACTCACGCCATAACTTTTTCCCCTTCACTTAAGTGTCATATAAATTTTCAATCAATCTTTTGAGTGTCGTAAATTTTTAAAAAAGTTCAACCCAGCACTTGGGTAAATGCTAAAAAAAAACTTATAGCACTCAAGTAATCAATTGAGAGTTATGGCACTTAATTTATCATTTTTTTAAAAGTTATGGCACTTAAGTAATAAAAAAATATTATGGTGCTCAAGTGAGCACCGTACAAAAATTATGATACTTGTAATGTTCTTATCCTGAAAAAGATGCATTTAACAAAGCATTGGCTCAGCGTTCTTAACCTATATTGGTCATCTTTCCACAGTTCGAAGCTAGATTGATTCACGTGTAGTTAGATGCAACATTTAAGGACCTTATTAACAATTTTTTTTTATCTATCTTTCCCTCTTTCCGTTGAATGACACTTTCCTTCAACATCGAACGTGCTTGATCTTGCCGTTGGGCATCAACTGTCCCAGTTTGCATGCCGATTGCCGGGGAACCTTGTGTCAAGAAGTGTCGAGCGGGCTGTCATTGGCAAACCCTTACGACCATGAAAGCTTAATTCAAGACAGATAGCACCAATGTGAAGTTGCGTCTGCCCCTGTTGGATCCACAGTCATGGGAACTTGGGACAGATCTTGAGGGTGAGAACCTGCTCTTGTTGAGTCACAAGAATTATAGACAGTTTGATCAAAGCAAGTAGACTTCTCATGCTTCTCATTATCTCAACCTGATGCTTCTTTTCATTTTTGGCGAAAATGTTTAATGTTGGAAAGATGATGACAAACGTTTTCAAATTTATTGTTTTTTTTTCAAAAGAGGGTTCAAAATAGACATTGTTTAAAATAAGAGTATAAAATGGCCAATTCGGTTTGAAATAAGGGCTTGAGCTTGCTAGCTGGCCAAATTTTCACCGGCTAGCGATCACTTGATTTTTTCGACGGTCAGAACAGAGCGTTTTTCTCCAAAATAAAATCTGGATAGGTATTAAAAAGCAAAAAACAAAAAGAAATCCAAAGCAGAGGAGATAGATCAGTGATGAAGAGGAAGAACGGGGGAGATCAACGAGTCGCTGCCGGATGACTTCGACGAAGATCGCCGTACCGATAATCAAGCAATAAATCATTGGTTTTGTAGAGGTAAAGAAACATCTCAAAGATAGAACGCAATACCTAAAATCCGATTGATGGAGGCATAACCTACCAAGCCTTTCAGAGATTGGACACGAGATTGGGGAGCATGCTGGGCCATGCTTTGGGGAAATCGTGCTTGCTGTTCATCGCAATCAATGACGATACACCATGTGAAAAGAGCCAATTCCAATTTAGTCCAATGTCACATAATCTCTACTCCATTATTTTGTTTCTTAACTTTAGCATTTGTCCTACCTAGAAATTGATTTTGAGAATCCGGGTTATCGAGCAAATGATGCCGGCCCAACAATTATCAAGTGGATTCTGTAATTGATGTACACTAAAGTAGCCAAAGGGGATCAAAGTTTCGAAGGATGTATGAGTTAAAATCCTAGTCAGTGTTCCTGTAATTTGAGTGCTTTGTCACGTTACAATGTGATACAACTCCATTTAAGAAATCGATAAGTATTATATATCAACCGGCTACACTGATGGACACAATAAATACTTCGCATAGCAATGCAAGCAACTCGGCTTTGTTGTTGCTGTGAGAAAGACATCTTCTCGTAAATTCTTAATACATTTGAAAACTAATGAATTTGGAAACGAAAATCACATTGGAAACCAAATAGCAAAAAACGAATGCCACTAAAAAAAAAAACAACACGCAACAAGCAGAACCATCCCCGGAAGTGCAAAATCTTGTCAATAAAGACCATTAGCTACGCCTCATTGCCTATCTCCGAGTTGCTGCTAAATCAAACACGCATCAAGTCCTCAAAAACTACCCAAGCTTTTTTATGTTATGAAAGTCAATTGCAAAAAGAATAAAAAGAAAAGCCAAATAATTAAAACGACACTCGACATCAGAATGCAAGATTATGCTTAGTCGTAAAAAGTGCCTTTTTTTTCTCTTCTTTTTTTTGCGCTTTTTATTATTTTAGCCTTTTTATCTTGTAATCTAATTTAACTAATCTTTGGGCTAAAAAAGTAAGATTTGGACAAAACTGTCTTTTTAGCCTTACATTTCATGTTTTAGTTACGTCAAAGCTGTTGAGGAAAACTCCTACTGATTTTGAAGTTGACAAAACCTTCCATGAATCTGTTACTTATTCTAAATTATTTTAATTCAGGAATATATGTATCTATGTTCTGGAAGCTCAGAAGGAAGTTTTTCAGGTTTTACAAGCTAGAATAATTCCATAAGTTCTGAGATTCAGACGCAAAATTAGTCAGATGCATACGAAGAAGTTATTCAGACGCAGATGCAGATGCAAAAATTATTCAGATGCAGATGCAGACGTAGAAATTATGCGAGACGCAAATTATCCAGACACGGAATTCAGAATCGAAATATAACAGCTAGTGATCTGGCATGGATTTCACATAAGGAAAGTTTTGATTAGTTTAATCTTAATCAAATTGATTGATAATCAAATATTATGACAAGAATGCATTACAACGGACAAAACACTACTTATGGAAACCAAGATTTTAATTGTATGGGCGACCAGAATCAGCGGGATTCAGAATTTGTCATCCAATGACTACTCAATCCTTATTATACAAATCTGTCCAAGGTAAAGATTGGAAGATGATCCTCTACAAGCTGTCCAAAGGTTAATGTGGATGTAGAGGAGTATTTAAGGAGATCACGAGCAGCAGAAGAGATACAGATTCAAGAATCAACAAGTCCAAAGTCTGAGCATACTTCAATCAGTTCTCTTGTCGTTCTGAACTTAAGATTAAGATCTTGAAGGTTACTTTATAAAGAGTGATTATGTGAGATAAAAAATCCTATCATACACAATAATCCTGACACTCAGAATCCGTAAATTCCTCTTGATTACATAATGAAATCCAGCTAGTAGGCTATAAGCGTGGGAGAGTGGACGTAGGCTTGCTATAAGCCGAACCATTATAAACTTGTGTGCAGATTCTCTATCCCTTATCTCTTTATTTACATTATGCACATCAAGAGCACCATATATATAATCTATCTTGGATCTGAATTCTATTCTTTGTGATTTATTTTAATTCCGCATAGAGTTTCAAAATTTGGTTAAGATCACCTATTCACCCCCCCTCTAGGTGATCATTGCTAGCCCATTCAATTGGTATCAGAGCAGGTTGCTCATTTACTAAAGTGTTTTACTTCTGAGCTAACGATCTACATGGCTAGCCTTGGTGCTCCAGGACTCATTGAAGGACAGAGCAACAACAGACCACCATATTTCGATAGCAAGGAATATAGTGACTGGAAGAATAAGATGAAGGCATTCATAAAGTCAATTGATCATATGTAATGGGATGTCATCATCAAAGGAGTCAACCCAAAGTCTTCACAGATTCAAAAGAAAAGACAGATGCAAACAAACCAGCAGATCTTCTATTATCTCAAACTGAGATATCTAAAAGAGAAATTTTAGATTCCAAATCAATTTATTCTCTCTACTGTGCTTTATCTCCTATTGAGTATAAAAAAATTGCTGCTTGTGAATTAGCTAAGGAAATCTGGGATACTCTTTATATTACATATGAAGGAACAAATCAAGCCAAGGAAACTCAAATCAATATTTTGCTTGGTCAATATGAATCCTTCAAAATGAAGCCTGGAGAATTAATTACTGATTTTTATGACAGGTTTACTGACATAGTAAACGGTCTTACTTATCAAGAACAACCAATTCCAGATGCATTAAAAGTCAACAAACTTCTGAGAGAACTAACAGAGCAGTGGGATAACATCAAAACATCTTTTCGAGAGACACAAAGGATCAAGCCTCTATCAGTGAATGAGTTAATTGGAACTCTTCAATCATATGAGATTGAGAAACAGAACGAGGAAACGAATCCAGAGGTAATAAGCCAATTTCTTTGAAGACTAACATTGATTCTGATGCAGATTCTGAAGATGAAGATGTTGACGATGAAGAACTAGCTCTCTTTATTAAAAAGTATAAGAAGATGAAGATCAAGGGAAGAAACCTCAAGGCGAAGAAGTCCTTAGATGAATCAGAAAGATCAAAAGATATTATATACTTTCACTGTAGGAAACGTGGACACATCAAGCCAAATTGTCCACTTCTGAAAAAGAAGACCAAATTTGAAAAAGCAAAAAGGCCTTAAAGGCAGAAACATGGAGTGACACAGAGTGTGAAGATAGTGATGAAGATATCTGTCTGATGGCAAAGTCAGATTCAGACTCAGATTCTGATTCTGATCCTAAAATGGAAATCGAGGTAAAACCTTCTGAAATGTCTATTGAAGTATCAAATTATATTAATGAATTATGCTTTGAATTTAAGACTGCTCTTAAAAGAATCTCTTCTTTGAAAAAGGAAAATTCTTCACTAAGGCAATAGGATGTTTCTCAAAAAGAAAGGATCGATTTCCTTCAAAAAGAATTTCATCAAATCAAGGAAAGTCGAGATTTTCTTTCCAAAGAAAATGATGTTTCGAAAAAGGAAGTTTCAAAAATTACTTCTAAATTTTCAAAAGGTTCAGAAACATTGAAACATATCCTTTCTATCCAAATTCCTTACTATAACAAATTTGGTCTCGGTTTTATGAAGGAAGGGAATAGCTTGATTGATTTTCCAAAGGTCAAGGAGAGATTAAGACAAAAATCTCCTCGACAAGCTTATAAAAACCATTTCAAAAGGAATTTTGTAAAACCTATTGGCCGAAGTGCACTAAGGTGCTCAAAATGTGGAGATCCACAATATTTTGAGAATGAATGTCCTAAGGTCTAGAGACCTATTTGAAGAGATTTTGTTAAGACAGCCTATACTAATACTCAAGGACCCAAGCAAATTTGGGTACCAAAGAAAACTTGAGATGTTGTAATTTTTGTAGATTACCACAAAGAAAAAAAGAAAGTGATACCTAGACAGTGGATGCTCTAGACATATGATAGGAGATCCAAGCATATTCGTCGATCTATACAGTCTGAATGGTGAAAAAGTTTCCTTTGGAGGAAATACCAAAGGACAAATCATTGGCAAAAGAACAGTTGAAATTGGAGGACTCAAAATTAATGACGTTTCATTGGTAAAAAGACTCAACTACAATTTGATTAGCATAAGCTAGCTATGTGATACAGGTTTCAGAATCAACTTTCAAGAAGATACATGCTCAGGAACAAGCAAAGATTCTTCTAAAACATTCACAGGAAGAAGACATGGCAATATTTATCTTCTAGATATTAATACAAACTCCACTCATTGCTTAATTTCAATGAAAGAGGATGAAGATATTTGGCACAGGAGGTTGGGACATATCAGTATGAAATAAATCTCAAAAATCTCAAACAAGAAACTGGTTCGAGATTTACCAGATTTGAAATATAGGAAGACAGAGTTATGCAATGCCTACACTCTAGAAAAATAAGTAAGAAGTTCTTTTAAATCTATACATCATGTTTCTACTAATCGTGCCTTGTAGCTTCTTCGTATGGATCTGTTTGGATCAACCAGAACATAAAGTATTAGTGATAAAAAATATTGTTTAGTTATTATTGATGACTTCATAAGATTTATATGGGTGTTCTTTCTTGCACATAAAAATGAAATATTTTCATATTTTTCAAAATTTGCAAAAAGAGTTCAAAATGAAAAGGGCTATACCATCTCCTACATTAAAACTGATCATGGAGGAGAATTTGAAAATCAAAGTCTTTCGGAATTTTGTGAGGAAAATGGCTTTCAACATAATTTTTCTACTCCATACACACCAGAACAAAATGGTGTTGTGGAAAGGAAAAATCGTTCCTTGCAAGAAATGGCAAAAACTTTATTGATTGAAAACAGGATTCCTTTTCATTTCAAGCGTATGCAGTTTTTTACAAAGATATTATATCATTAGCAGAGTTTTTCTCAGACCCATTCTTAAGAAAACCCCCTATGAGCTTTACAAAGGTAGAAAGCCTAGTATCTCATATTTTTGAGTGTTTGGTTGTAAATGCTTTATTTTAAAAAATCCAAATGATCGCCCTGGTAAGTTTGATGATAAAGCAGATGAAGGATTCTTACTTGGATATTCTACTACAAGCAAAGCATACAGAGTATTCAACAAAATTTCTCAGACTGTGGAAGAAACAATGAATGTAAGGTTTGAAGAAAATATTCAGACTCACAAAGATGAATCTGAACCATCTCCCCACATTCAAGTGTCTTCAGAAGGTCATCTAGAATCTCAAAAGATCGTAGATCCTGTAGAAGATGGAAAAGAAGACAAAATACAGACTCAATCAGAAAATTCAAAGTCTGTAGATATTCAGAAGAAAAGATTTGACAAAAACTGAAAATATAAATCTAGTCATCTGAAAAACCTCATCATTGGAGAAATAGAAGATGGTATCAAGACTAGATCCAAACAACAAGAGAACATCAGCAACTTGGCATTGATATCAGAAATAGAACCAAAAGAGGTTGGAGAAGCCTTATCAGATGAAAGCTGAATAGAAGCTATGTAGGAGGAATTTCAATAGTTCAGAATCAATGAAGTATGGGAGCTTGTGCCAAGACTCAAAACCATCTAGTAATTGAAACAAAATGGGTGTTCAGAAACAAACTAGATGACAAAGGGAAAGTCACAAGAAACAAAGCAAGACTGGTTGCAAAAGGCTATTCTCAAGAAGAAGACATAGATTATGATGAAACATATACACCAGTTGCAAGGTTAGAAGCCATTCGGCTATTATTAGCTTATGCTTGTTTCCATAATTTTAAACTGTTTTAGATGGACGTGAAAAGTGCCTTCCTGAATGGATATATTAAAGAAGAAGTATATGTGGAACAACCACCTGGTTTTGAAGAATCAAGGAAGACTGATTATGTCTACAGACTCAAAAAGGCCCTTTACGATCTGAAATAGGCACCCAGAGCTTGGTACGAAAGGTTAAGTAATTTCCTTCTGCAAAATGATTTCACCAAAGGTAAGGTTGATACAACTTTATTTGTTAAGAGAAAGGGTAAGGATTTTCTACTTATTCAAATCTATGTTGATGATATAATCTTTGGATCTTCTAACGAATTGCTTTGCAAGGAATTCTCTAAGAATATGCTGAACGAGTTCGAGATGAGCATGATGGGAGAACTAACATTCTTTCTTGGCTTATAAGTGAAACAAACCAAAAATGGTACATTCATTTGCCAAGAAAAGTATGCTAAGGAGATAGTCAAAAAGTTTGGATTGCAAAATTGCAAGAAGATAGACATTCCAATATCTCAATCATCCAAGCTAGACAAAAATGAAAATGGTAAAAAGGTTGATCAGAAGGTATATAGAAGCATGATAGGATCTTTATGATATCTTACTGCATCTAGACCTGACATACTTTTCAGTGTCTGTATGTGCGCAAGATTTCAATCAGACCTAAGGGAATCACATTTCTCTGCAGTAAAGAGAATAATCAAATACATTGGCACCTATCCAATGTTTTTTTTTTTTGGTAAGAACACCTATCCAATGTTAGGTCTTTGGTATTCCAAAGATTCAGATTTTACTCTTACTGGTTATTCAGATGTTGACTTAGCTGGATGTAAAGTGGACAGGAAAAGTACTACAGGTTCATGTCAGCTGCTTGGAAATATGTTATATCCTGGTACTCAAAGAAGCAAAATATAGTTGTACTTTCAATAGCAGAAGCAAAATATGTAGCATTGGGAAGTTGCTGTGCACAGATTCTGTAGATGAAGCAACAGTTGCGAGACTTTGCTATTGAAGACTCAAGTGTTGCAATCAAATGTGACAACACAAGTGCTATTAATCTGACTAAGAATCCCATTCTTCATTCTCAAGCCAAGCATATTGAAATCAAGCATCATTTCATTGGAGATCATGTTCAAAATGGTGATGTGAATGTTTAATTTATTGATTTTAAGAATCAATTAGCTAATATATTCACAAAACCTCTTGACAAATCTTCATTTGAGTATATTAGATACAAACTGTACATTACTTATCCATTCTCTTGAAGTGTTTGATAGACAGGAATTTTTCAGACTCAAGTGATCTCGGTCTGAACATTTTTCAAACTCTCAAAGAACGGTATGTACATAGTTTAAAGTGTGGCGGGAATATTTTTGGTAGGATATTTTCACATCTAGAAGCAAATCAGGTACGTATCTTAATTTATTTGATTAATTGTGCTTAAAATATTATCATGATAGTGTCCTGATCTTTTATGCTTCAGAAAGTATATTTCCTTCCTACTTGTTTGGGCTTATTATTTACTTTCTAAAAATAACCTTTTCTTTCTAAAACCCGTCCTTCTCATTTATAAATCTGTCCATAACTTTTCAAAACCCTATCAGTATGATTTTTACTCCTCAAACCCTTTCGATATTCAGAGACTCTCCTCGTCTTCCTTCTCCAAAGATCGAAACTTTTTGCTCTAGAAGCGATCAAAATGCCGTTCAAAAGAAGATCTTCACGTATTCTGAACCAAGAGTCTAAATCTACCGCACCGGTGGAGTTTATGGAGATTTTAGATACAGAATCGAAACATCTTGAAGAAACTGCTATAGCGACACCACCTCATCGATCGTCGCCTCCCAAAGCTTCTGTTAAATCAGATTTTCGTTTTAATAACATTTAGCATGTATGGAAAGCTTATCAGCGATTAAAGAGAAACAATGCTTCTGCATCGGTTCTACTTGACTATCTTAGAGACAATAAATTAGTTTTTGAAGAACATCTCGCTATGAGATACTCTCAGTTTTGTGTGAAAACTGATAATGTACCAGCCAATTCTACACCAAAAGAGCTCTCTTCCAAAAAGGGCAAAGAAAAGGTCGAAGAATCATCAGCACCCTCTGCTCATACCAGCCCTAAAACTATGAGTGCAACCAAGTTTATTATACCTGATGATGATGCTCGACTTTTGGAGCTTTTTAAAATAAAGGTAGGAATAGCATTTGGTATGCCAGATACAGGAGGATTATTCAAAAGTTCTAAGAATAATACCTATTATAAGCTGTTGCTTGCTCGAGGAATCATGAATCACAGAATTGTGAATTTCGACTATGTAGAGAAGGCTGACATTTTTGTCAAACACCTGCTTGAGAAGCTAGGCATTTATGAATTTTGCCTTCAATCTGTAAATGTCTATGCTGAATTAACTACCTATTTCTATTCCAATCTTTCTATTTTGTTGCCCAACTGGCTCCAATTCACTATTGGTGACAAAAAATTCGATTTAAAGGCGGATTTGTTGGCAAAAATAATCGAGCAAAACACTCCAAATTCACTCCATTAGTAGTAAATATTGAAGATGCTTCCAAGGTAGCTTCTAAAAATCCTAACTTTGCTCTAGAATCAAAGCGGCATATCTTCTACTCTGACTTATCCAAAAGATCCGTGATTCTGCACAAGATCATTATCAATTGTTTGAAGCCCAAGGCAGCCTCCAAAACTGACCTCTCCAAATCAGAAATCAAGCTCATCTGGGCTATCTTGAAAGGTCAACCTTTTTCCCTTCCTCATATCATCATCTTTCATATGTACAGGACACTACAGAAGGACAAGAGACAACTGCCATATGGTACCTTAATCTCTCGAATTTTCATGTTCCTAAAAATATCGATTCCTGATGAATTGCGACAGAACATTGTTCCCTGTATGTTTGTTGGAGAAAGAATGCTCTCCAAAATGAAACAGTTTGATGATATAAGGGAAAAGATCAAAGGAAAAGAGGCTCATCAGTATGAGGCTATATCTGCTAGAAAGTCAAGTATCAAAAAGACAGGGCAGAAAAAAGGGGCAGGATCAGCAAGCAAGAAGATAAAATCTCCAATTCCATTAAAGGTGTATAGTAAGAAAAGAAAAATTCTTCTGCGTGATGAAAGTGATGAAGCAGAAGCAGAAGCAAAACACCTTGGTACAGGCCACACTAATACTCCAGAACATGTTTCTGAACCCATTCCATAGGTATCAGAATCAATTCCTCAAGAACATGTTTCTGAAGATCAAGCACCTGTACAGGGGGAGATTCCAGAAGAAGCAACCATAGGGTTCAATCAGTCTGAGCCAGCTAATGTCCAAGAACAGCCTTCAGAAAGTCAGAACATCCTCTCACTTCTGCTCGAGATTAAGGACAAACAAGCTGCACTAGAACAAGATCTGAAGAATCTACAGAAAATTATTGAGGAAAATTACAACACTCAACAACTCCAAGCAGCAGTAGACAAAACAGAACTCGAGGAAGCCATTACTCTATGTTCATCCAACATGGATAAGGCTGTGGGTCAATGCAGTTCGAGAATTGAGGAGGCTGTCTTAATTTTGGAAAACTTTCAACTGATTCGTACTCCTTCCAAAAAATAGCCTATTTAAAATATTTTTCTCCAAGCCCTATTTTTTTTTTTGGTTTGTGATCTCACTCATATTTCTTGTTTAGACTGGTTATTCACTTAATATAGAGGGAAAAAACCACCAAAAATCCCAAACTTTACCCCCTATGACACATTTACCCCGAACTTTTTTTTGTGACACCAAAAATCCCAATCTTTGTTATTTGTGACACATTTACCCAAATATACTGTAGCCTAGGGTATTTTAGTCTTTTTCCTTTTTCTATTTTTTTGTTTTTATTTTTTCTTTTTCAATTTCAACCGCCCTGATTCGGCCGGGCCGCCCGGGCGGCGAGGGCCACCCTCACTTCCAAGCTAAGCCTCGCCCGAAAAAATTGAGGGCGACCCTCAGGCGGCCCGCGACGCCGCCTCTTTCGCCTTTAAAGGGCGAACCTCGCCCGGCCCAGGCTGGACAATGTACATTGGGGTAAATGTGTCACAAATAAAAAGCCTCAAAAGGTTTGGTGTTTTTGGGCGAACCTCGCCTAACACCTCCTCGCCGGAAAAAAAAAAGAGGAAAAGACGAAAATACCCATGGACAATGTACATTGGGGTAAATGTGTCACAAATAAAAAATTTGGGGTGTCAAAAAAAAATTGGGGTTTTTGGTGGCCTTTTCCCTAATATAAATGCTTTATACTCTCTATATTTATCTTTTTTTTGATGATAAAAAGGGTGAGAAATTATATGTAGATTTAATGCAGGTTATAGACAAAGGAAGCAAAGGCACAGATTTCAACAGAGTTTGCTCTTTCAATTTCAATCTATGATTAATGCGCTAAATATGCTTACTTACTTCCAATTAATTTCAAATTGACAAAATCTGCAGGAAAGTTTTGTCACCATAAAAAAGGGGGAGATTGTTGAGGAAAACTCCTACTAATTTTGAAGTTGACAAAACCTTCCATGAATCTGATACTTATTCTGAATTATTTTATTTGAGGAATATATGTATATATGTTCTTGAAGCACAGAAGGAAATTTTTCAGATTTTACAAGCTAGAATAATTCCATAAGTTTTGAGATTCAGATGCAAAATTAGTTAGATGCAGACGAAAAAGTTATTTAGATGCAGATGCAGATGCAAAAATTATTCAAATGCAAATGCAGACGCAGAAATTATCTAGACGTAGAATTCAGAACGAAACATAACAGCTAGTGATCTGGCATGAATTTCACAGAAGAAAAGTTTTGATTAGTTCAATCTTAATCAAATTGATTAACAATCAAATATTACGACAAGAATGCATTACAACGGACAAAACTCTACTTATGGAAACCAAGATTCTGATTTATGGGCAACCAGAATCAGCGGGATTTAGAATTTGTCATCCAACGGCTACTCAATCCTTATTATACAAATCTGTCCAAGGTGAAGAATGGAAGATGATCCTCTGCAAGCTGTCCAACGATTAGTGTGGATGTAGAGGAGTATTTAAGGAGATCACGAGCAGCAGAAGAGATACAAGTTCAAGAATCAACAAGTCCAAAGTCTGAGCATACTCTAATAAGTTCTCTTGTCGTTTTGAACTTAAGATTACGATCTTGAGGATTACTTTGTAAAGAGTGATTGTGTGATATAGAGAGTCCTATTATACACAATAGTCCTGACACTCAGAATCTGTAAATTCCTCTTGATTACATAGTAAAATCCAGCCTGTAGGTTGTAAGTGTGGGAGAGTGGACATATGCTTGTTATAAGCCAAACCACTATAAACTTGTGTTGCAGTTTCTCTATCCCTTACCTCTTTATTTACATTCTGCACATCAAGAGCATTATATATATAATCTATTTTGGATCTGAATTCTATTCTTTTGTGATTTGTTTTAATTCTGCATAGAGTTTCAAAAATTGGTTAAGATCACCTATTAACCCCCTCTAGGTGATTATTGCTAGCCCATTCAAAAGCAAACATGGGGGAGAGAAAATGATAAAAAAGAGCCACGTCAATATTTTCAGTTAGTCAAGTGTGACGGAGTTGGCAAATGTCATGCCCCGAACCCTATCGAGCTTGCGCGACATCCACCACTGGTCGATTTATTTGCGCGACGTCCCAGGAATGTTGTTGACTTCAAATAAACATCAGAGATTTCATTTCGCAAACGGAAACCATGAAATACCCAAACAAATAAAACTAGGAAGAATTGGGAGAATGTACACATCTTATTCATTTCCTTCTTATACCATAATATTTACATTTATAAACTATCCCATACATGTACATGCACACCGCCTTTATCAAAAACCGATACTCCAAGGATGAAGACCTGGGTTTACTACTACTCTAAAAATGGTGCTCGTCAAAAATCCATTCTAAGTCTGATTCCTTGTCCTCTGAGTCTGAGTCCCCTTATACCGTCCCATCCACTGAGTACTCCAAAACGTTCTGGTGGCAGTGGCGGAAGATTTATGAATCCTGTCGGGATTCTGAAATTGTTTGGTTGAAATAACTGTGAGAGCACTTCTCAGTAAGTTCACCCCTAAACCCCACCTAGGTTATCACGTATCTCTAGACAATCACATAGACACACGTGCATTCGTATACATCAAACCATTACATTGCAGGCATATCAATTAATATAGTCAAATTCAAACATGCGCACACCGTACTCAATCACAATCACATCGTATACAAACACGTGCATGTATCATTCTCATCCCACTATTCCTTCCATTCTCATTTTCACTTTCGCATCCACTCACCAGTGACCCGCGTTGAAGTACACGCCTCAGACACACTGTGATCATTCATTTTCCACTTTCACTCACCAAAGGACCAGCGTTGAAGTACACGCCTCGGGCACTTCGCGATCATTCATTTTCCTCTTTCACTGCTTGATTACCACGTTAAAGTACCGCCTCGAGCTGCTGTGATCATTCATTTTCCACTTTCACTTCGCCCGGTGACCAGCGTTGAAGTACACGCCTCGAGGCACACTACGATCATTCATTTTCCTCTTTCACTTTCGCCATTACCCACGTTGAAGTACACGCCTCAAGCAGCTGCGATCATTCATTTTCCACTTTCACTCGCCAGTGACCCCCGTTGAAGTACACGCCTCAGGTACCGGTGCTGTGATCCAACACTCAGCCTGAACCAAATGCGACAGGCCCACATGATTGGAACCCGAGCTTATAATGCCTCGGTCCAATCCCAGTCTCACCGAACTGATCGTGCCTCGGACCGATTTTCATTCTTGCATTTTCAAGCCTCAGCTTGTGCCAAATGCAACAGACCTACGTGATCGCTGCCCGAGTTTATGACACTCGGCCCGATCCCAAACTCGCACTTTCGTACTTTCGCACTTTCACACACTTTCCCACCATCACTTGCCACACCACAATTTCCTTCTTATTCATGCTCATGCTCCACACACATTTATCACACGCAACTGGCCCTTTACACGTGGCCCACACACGCATTATTTTACACATAGCTCATGCACATTCAACGATAAGACATGGCAATACCAATAATTAATTTAATCTAACTCATGTGTGCACCCAACAAGCATATACAGTCACCCAATTGCACAACAACATACTCAATTTAATCACCACAATTTATTTATAATTTAAATATACATCCAACACATAAATTCTCATTTTTCTCCCACCAAACGGCGTCGGATTAATTCCGATCCTTCACAGAACTTTCTCGCCATAAAATACCGGTTCTAAAAATCCAACCTGCGTCTCGAACAAATCATCACAGCCCCGTGAACAGCAAATCACAGCTCGTGAACAGTAATTCGCAACCCCTATTTTCTGAATTTTCCAATAAAAATTTTCTGATTTCAATTCTAAGGCCCGCCACCTAATCCCATTTCTAAATCATGCCATTCCGCACCTACCCTATGCCCGGTTTCGCCTAAAATCGCCTGTCGATATCCGAAATCCTAAATTATATTTAGAGCGCGACTTACCCGGTTTCGCCTAAAAACACGGCTAGAATGGAGAGCGGCGGCCCTTAATCAAGAACGGCGGCGACGGCGTATGGCTCCCGGGTGGTGACAATCGGCTTGGGTGGCGACGACGCGGCTTGGGCGGCGATTGGGGGCTCACAGCCAAGAGAGAAAGAGGAAAAGAGAGAGAGAAATGGTGGCTAGTGGTGGAGGTTTATGGCTGGTACAACGGCTAGGCAGCGGCTTGAGGGCAGTCCGGCTTGCGGCGATGAGCGGCGATGCCGGTGGTGGAGGAAGAACGGCCAAGGAAAGCCCACGGTGGAGGAGAGGGAAACTGACGGCAAAGAAGGGGGGTTTTCATGATGGAGAGGGGAGAAAGAAGAGAGAGGAGAGAGAAAAAGGGGGTCAAGGGCTAATTATCCAATTTTGATCATTTTTTTGTAATTTACCAAAATACCCCTCTCTAATATTTTTAATCCGACGGCCGAGATTCGATCCAATCTAAAAATCAACGATTAGGATTGAATCTTTCTTAAAAATATCCAAGGGTAATTATGCATTTTTCAACTTTGGGCCTAAGATGGCCAAAATGCCCCTGTCCAACAAAACTAATTCTTTATCAACTCTTAGGGGCATCTTGGTCACTTTCTCCGTTTCACATCGAAATCAAGTCTTTTTGAAGGATTTGAGTGCACCAAAAATTGACACGGTCACGTGCAACGTCGTCCTAGCGTTCCGTCGTGACTTCCTAATTTTTCTGTGTCCAATTTGGGCAAAATCTCAATAATTAAATTCTATTAAACACAACTCGAGCGTTTCTCGAGCTAACGGGCGACTTGCTAGGGAAATTCATAGAATCGACTCATGACTGATACTGAATCGAGTCACGTGCAAGTCCGTTCGCTACGTGACGGTCTCGGTTGTCATAAAAATCGCGAAGATCAATCATTTGATCCAAGGGGTACGATCATTCAGTATAATTTTGGAGTCATTCGTCAAGTCATTTCGTGGTCCAATGGAATCACCCGCGATCCACTACTAGGACAGTGATGAATTGACCCCTAACTATCATTGGATCGGCCAACAGTGGCTCAAAATATCACTTCCGCGATTTAATGGTCGAAATCCATTCACGATCGAATTTCCTTTAGTCGCGAAATTTAATTCCCCTATTAGCCTTTCCCTAATGGTTAGCATTCCCAAGAATGATTAGTTCCGGGCGAGAATTTTACTACGAGCACATCTCATAAAACTCAATTATTCAATAAATTCCAATTGGTGAAATTTCAGAATGTCATAGCAAAAAGATTTGATCACATCAGTTTGACAAGTTTTAGGACTTAATTGTACTTTTGTGAAAAGTACTAAGGCTTCTATTGCACTTATCCAGAAAAACAATGTAGGTAAAAAGGAGGTAAGATAAATCAAAGCGCAACCAAATCTGCAATAGGTTTATTCAATTGATGAATTTATTGAACAATTACAAGTAATTGCTTCAAAATATTCACCAGATGGTGGACTTAATTATGCAGTGGCTGCGACAAGCATCAGTTGTGGATGGGATTAGGTCCATAGGGGCACTTGGCGCAAAGATCCGGTGTATGAGGGTTGTGAATGGGATTAAGTCCAGCGGGGACGTTGTGCAACATCCGATGGTAAAAATAGGTTGCTTTGCCTTCTTCTCCGACAGTAGCAGGGCCTCTCACGAATAGGTCTCTCGCCTTTGTTGCGGGGAGAGAAGCAAGGCCAAAAGCTAAAACAAGCATGAAGAGGATCCCTGAACATTTCATTTTAGCTCTTGCCATTGTTTCTTTCTTCTTCTTTTTACCTAATATTTTTCTCCCAAAAGTATATGCATGACTCTTGCTCTAGTATCGCTATTTATAGGTACAAATTTTATTGAGAATAATGTCATCTCTATATTGCTTGTGATGACATTACTCATCCATAGTGTTAAGAGTTCTAGATTTGTTTCCATAATTGATCATTAACATATGCAAATTAGCACAAGTTATTTAGCATACTTCCATATATACATGACAAATTCCCTCGAGAGCCAGATTCTAAGTCGGTCCTTTTATAGAATCCCCTATTTAAAGGTACGAGTAGTGTTAGAGTTCTAGATTTGTTTACAGATTTGATCATGGATAGATGCAAATTAGCACGAGTTATTCAACATACTTCCATATATACATGACAAACTTTCCTCGAGAGCTAGATTCTCACGCCGGCCTTTTATAGAATCCACTATTTAAAGGCAAGAATTCTATTGAGAAAGATGCCATCTCTATATTGCTTGTTATGACATTACTCATCAGTAGTGCTAGAGTTCTAGATTTGTTCCAAGAATTGATCATTGATGGATGCAAATTAGCACAAGTTACTCAACATACTTCCATATATACTTGACAACTTCCCTTGATGTCACACCCCAAACTCAACAAGAATAAAAGCATGACACGGCCATCTTTTCACAAAAGGACGCAGCCTAAACATAACCAAAACTCACCAAATATCATAATATATGCATCCACACACACACACACACACAAACACACATATATATACATGATATAGAGTTTATCTGGTTATAATATCAAAGTTAATTACAATACATCAAAAGGCCAAAAGCATAACCAGAAACAGGGCAAGACTTAAACTCCACATCCATGTGTAACTCATACCAAAAAGTCCCAACTATCAAAATGTCCTCCCTGATACCGGAACTCTCACACCTACTAACATCTTGGTGAAGAACCTGACAAATAAGTAAGATGAAAGGAGTGAGCTACCACGGCTCAGTGAGTAATACATTTCTTCTAAGTAGATCGAGCACCCACTATGCACACAGTTATAAGACCAAACGAAAGCTCAATTAACTCAACATATATCAAACTCCAAGTTCAAAATACGTTATATACTACTTTAAACATCATATTTTCACAATAGGAAAGCTCATTCTAATTAATAATATTAAAGAAGAAACCAATGGTCAAATCCATCGGCCAATCTCATTAAAAGCACATGCCAATGGTCAATTCCATTGGCCAATCTCATACTCAGAAATCTAAATATCATCACGGATAACGCCTCGTGAAAGGCGACCAAGATCCCCCTTGGCAAGGTCTCCACCTACTATAAGCCGGTAACTCGGCTCAAAAGGATACCCTAACCTAGTATGCGCATATCCACAACCTTTCATTTGGGTTCACAAAGACACTGAGCATCAAAATCCACAACAATATCATCCCCCAATCTACAAAACCCATTCCAGAAATCATTTCATAAACCATTTCATAATTCGATATAAAAACCCTTCATAAGCCACATTCAAATGCAACAACTCCTCGTGAGTCTTTCTCAAAAGGTTTCACAAACTTATTTGCATTCGTAAATTTAAACCAAAATCAAAAGATAATCTTTCATTTCGAATACACAAGATGGCAGTAAAATGCTCGATCCAATTTTATGCAATCAAAATGCCATTTCTTATATGGTAAGATGTCTAATACATATCATTTTCCAAACATGAGTTTATAATTTCAAAGAAGAAATAGTACCACTCACCTTGAAAAGCTGAAAAACTAACTTACGGCGGTTTCTCGAGCCGACGCACTCAAATACTTAACAATAAGTTAAAAAACGGTATCAAAATCGAGTAAAATGTTACTTCAACTACGACTCGACTAAACTAGGCTTAGATGCTAACATAATGACTAAAAGACGCCCCCAAATCACTTGTCCAAAGCAATTATCCAAATTCACCCACAACGCGGAACTTGAGCGCGAAACTTGATTGCACCATAACTTTCTCCACTAAACTTCATTCTAAGCGAACTTATAGTCATGAGAAAGCTTATTCGGAGCATTACAAGAACTCCAACTTGGCCGTCCTAAAATTGAGCCGAAAACCGTCAAAAATTGACCTAAAAACCACTGATTGCACACTGTTCACTACGCACACTCAACTTCAAAAATTCATATCCGGCAAACCGTAAGTCCAAATCAGGTTCCGTAAAATTCCACGGCCTTGCAACACCCTAAACAACCAATTCTATATATATTCATAGCTCAACGACTAAAAAATCGAACTTCGCCGCTCGAATAACACGTAACTCTGAAATTCGTCCCGAACAACCATACTACGAAATAGCTACTCAACAAATCCCAATACTTTACAACACCATAAACCATCATTGCACACAAAATTGCAACTTATTAACTCCTCGATCGAGCCTCACAATTCAAAATCAATATTCCTTTAAATTTGTGCCCTAATTTCCGAAATCAATCCGATTAGATGGATAGAGGCCTCGATTACTTACCCAGCGTTACAAAACGACGTTGATTCGGCTTATCGAGTTGTCCGGATAGCAAATGCACGAAGATTTTCCTTATTCCTCTTTTTCTTCTTCTTTGTGTGCATTTCTTCTTCTTCCCTTCTTCTCCTTTTTTTTTTCTTCAGGCACTGAGGCTCCTTCCTCACCACTTCACATTGAAAAATAAAGACAAGTTAATGGGCTAGGCTCTAGATAAAATAATGGGTTATTTAAGCCCATTATTACATTCTATCCTCTTATAAAAATTTCGTCCTCGAAATTCAGACGTACCTCAATCGCCAAACAAATTTGGGTATTTACGTCTTGCCTCTTCCTCAGGTTCCCAAGTGGCCTCCCTCTCAGTATGGTTTTACCATTGAATCTTCACGTAAGGGATAGTGCATCGTCACAACACTTGATCCTTCCTGTCGACGAAACGTATAGGTTGCTCTTTAAGTTCTCCTTTAACTTTAATGGTGTAAAATCCAGTACGTGTTCAGGATTTGGTACATATCTCCACAGCAAGGACACGTGGAACACATTATGTACCCCAGATAATTCTGGTGGCAAAGCGAATTTATAAGCAACTTCGCCAATCTAGAAAGATTCTGTAATGATGGCAAAATCTAGAAAGATTATGTAATGGTGGCAAAATCTAGGAAGATTTGGTAATGATGTTATTTTATCTTTTTTCCATGAATAGTTGAGTTTAGACCTCTATAAATAGAGAAGCCCCCCTCTCTCTCATGCCATTCCCACGTCTCTCTCTCACTCCCAAAGGCTCGGCCAACCTTCTCTCTTGCTTCTTTGCTTCGTGTTCATGCCGAGAGAGAGAGAGAGAGAGAGAGAGAGAGAGAGAGAGAGAGAGAGAGCTTCACCGACTCATCCTTCTTCTTGTTGTTTGATCAAGTGAGGAAGCTACGTCCAAGGCCCGAGTGTTCATGTTCAAGCCTTACGCCAAGAATCGCCCAAGCGTCGTCAAAGCTCTCGTGTTCTTCACACATATCGTGTTCTCTAGTTCTTGTGTAGTTGTTGGGTAAGTGAATTCTCTAATCTCGGGAAAGGATAATGAGATGCGTTGTGACGTGGTTTGCTTGGACCATGTTCGGTCTTAATTGGTTATCTCTTTGGCTTCTTTATGTTTTGTGTTTGACGGTTATATCTCGAGATAAAAGCCGAATTTGGCTAGTGATGTTCACATGTTATAGCCATGCTTAGAGTTCTCTAGTATTTGTCGGCATAAACTTTGCTATTGATTTGCCATAGACGCTGGTGCGGTAAGGGCCGACTCATGTTAACGGCAATCAATTTATCCTCACTTGACATTAGTGTTTTCACTTGCTAAGTCTCCCCGACTCATCTCCCGTTTTTCCCTCTCAGGTCCCTAAGATGGTTGAACGGATGGCGGCGAAAAGGGTGAGTTTGATCCATGTTGGAGTTCGGGGAAAGCTAGGGGCTGTGAATCCAAAGTAGTGGGCTTAGGACACTCAAGCCACTTGTTATTGTTGTGTAAATGGCTAAAATCGATTAAGTTGGCTTGTAAAATATGTTTGCGTGTCCTGTAAATACAAGATTTGCTCATGATGCTGTTTGTCTTAATCCCGCTATTGTTTTTAATGCGATTGTCCTGAAATTATGCTTCCGCTTGTGTTTAAAGAAAGATAATAATGAACGGGGCATCATATAAATGACCCCGAGGTGGGGGCATTACACCTATTCTGTTTAGCCTTAATTTTGTCAATCAACATTGGTTGTACTTGAAGATTAGCTAATCGAGCACCAAGCTTATGTACGAATACTTCTAAGTCTAACTTCCTTATATCCTCAAGAATAGACTTCTGAGAAGTGAGCAATGTAGCCATGTTTCCATAAAATTTACGACTTAGGGCATCGGCTACTACATTTACCTTACCTTGATGGTAATTGATAGATATGTCGTAATCCTTTAAGAGTTCTAGCCATCTCTTCTGTCTCATGTTCAATTCTTTCTAAGTAAAAAATGTATTTCAAACTCTTATGATCAGTAAAGACTTCACATTTCTCACCATCTAAGTAGTGCCGCCATATCTTTAAGGCAAACACAACCGCTGCTAATTCTAAATCATGAGTTGGATAATTTTTCTCATGTACTTTCGACTGTCTAGAGGCATAGGCTATAACTTTACCATTTTGCATAAGAACACAACCTAACCCTTCCTTAGATGCATCACAGTAAATTGTGAAGCCATCAGTACCTGAAGGCAAGGTCAATATAGGAGCCGATACTAATTGTCTCGTCTCTTCAACTCTTGGAAACTGTTCTCACACTGATTTGACTAAACAAATTTAACTCCCTTTTGAGTTAGGCAAGTAAGTAAACCAACAAGTTTAGAAAATCCTTCTACAAACCGCCTATAGTAGCCAGCTAGACCAAAAAAACTTCTCACTTCAGTGACATTGGTAGTGCAACTCCATTGGACAATTGCTTCAACTTTCCTCGGGTCAACCAAAATGCCATCCTTCGAGATTATATGGCCTAAGAATTTTATATGATCAAGCCAGAAATCGCACTTATTGAATTTAGCAAACAACTTCTTTTCACGTAAAATTTGCAAGACAAACTTCAAGTGTTGTTTATGTTCCCCCAAACTCTTCGAATACACCAAAATATCATCAATGAATATTACAATAAACTTATCAAGATAGTGCCTGAACACCCTATTCATCAAATCCATAAAAGTAGCAGGAGCATTTGTTAATCCAAAAGACATGACAAGAAATTCATAATGGCCATACCTCGTCCTAAAAGTAGTTTTTGATACATCATCTGCCTTTATCTTCAATTGATGATACCCAGAACGAAGGCCAATCTTAGAAAATATCTAAGCTCCCTGAAGTTGATCAAACAAATCGTCAATCCGGGGCAAAGGGTATTTATTTTTTATTGTCACCTTATTAAGCTCTCGATAATCGATGCAAAGCCACATACTAACATCCTTCTTTTTCACAAAAAGAATCGGAGCTCCCCAAGGCGAAACGTTGGGTCTAATAAAACCTTTATCCAATAACTCCTGCAGCTGTGCTTTCAATTCCTTCAATTCAGACGGTGCCATCCGATATGGCGCCTTAGAAATAGGCGTAGTACCAGGCATCAAATCAATACAAAAATCAATCTCTCTATCGGGAGACAAGCTAGGCAAATCTTTAGGAAATACATTTGGAAATTCTCTGACAATAGGAATATTTTCAAGCTTTACAACATCTTTACTTGTGTCTTTTAAACAAGCCACATAACAACAACAACCCTTTCTCAAAAGTTTCCTCACTTGCAAAACTGATATCAATCTTGGCAAAGTACCTTTACAACTTCCTGAAAAGGAGAATTCAGGTTGATTTGGAAGTCGAAAGACAACCTTCTTAGAATAGCAATCAACAATTGCATGATATGTTGATAACTAGTCCATTCCCAAAATAACATTGAAATCCCGTATATCTAACTCCACCAAATCCACAGGTAATACTACATCATTAATCCGGAGCAAACATCTCTTGAACACATGGTTAGCAATCAGAAAACTTCCAATAGGAGTATCAACATACATTTCATGCTCAAGAGGCTCAGGCAACACATCAAGTTTCCTTGCGAAGTCAATGGTAATAAAGGAATGTGTAGCACCTGGATCAAACAACGCATACGCATATTGAGAGGCAATATAAATATTACCTGCAACCACCGCGTTGGACGCTGTCGCATCCTCCTTCGTTATTGCAAAAACTTTCCTAGTTGTCTTTTGCCTTTGCCTTTCCTGATTTCCTTGGGGCCTACCAGCTGAAGATACAATTTTCCTCATAGAACAAGCAGATGCTAGGTGCCCAGGCTACCCACAAACAAAACACACTATCTCCAGGGATATCCTTTTGTGTAGGACAATCACGCGCCATATGTCCCATTTTCCCACAAAGGAAGCAAGCTCCTATCTTGTGGTAGCAAGGACCGCTATGACGCTTCCCACAAATAGCACAAGGGCTCGGATAACTCTGAATCTTGGGCCTTCCTGGCCGATTGAAATCCCTTCGCTTTTTGCTACTATTGGTTCGACTATCATGATAATCAGTGGGCTTAAACCTCTTATACTAAGGTGCACCTTGTGCGCCAGCTCTCCAACATATCTTGTTCCACCCTAATCGCTCGATCCAAGACATCTTTATACGTAGTCAATACAAATGGCGTGAGAATACTGCGAATATTAGGTCGAAGTCCTCGCTGAAAGTGTTCCTCGAATCTATTGAGCTGATTAAAGCGGGCCGCATACTCCACAACCGATGAGCTACCTTGAAATACATTTGCAAAGTCACTCCTCATCTTCGCTTGAAATGACTCGGGAAAGAATTAGGCATTGAATGCTTTAGTGAAGTCCTTCCAAGAAATGATTACATCAATACCTCTAAGGATAGGTCTAGTCCCTTGCCACCAGCATATAGCTTCACCTTCCAAATAATGAGTGGCAAGGCTGACCTTTTAATTGTTACGAACATTTTCCGCTCTAAAGATTTCCTCTATGCTTCTAATCCAACCATCGGCCTTAAGAGGATCAAACATCCCATCAAACTTAGGTGGATCCGCCTTTCTAAATTGTGAGAAGGTGCATGAGTCAGTAGTGCCACCTTCACTTAATTCCTTCGCCTGACGATACTAATGAATAATTGCTTGAGTGAAATTAGTCGGGGATTAGGCTCTTGGGGTTCTTCCCTAGCTTCTCGTGACTCGGAACGCACTTCATATTGGTCCTCCAGTCTCCTTTTTAAAGTCACACCTTGAGAACGTTGAGGCATATCTCTAGTGTCGGAAGTAATGACTCGCTTGCCTTTATTATTCTTAAGAAGTGAGGCAAGTGGCTCCAAGTCAGAACTCATGGTTGCCTATATTCAAGAATTAAATACTACTTAGTATATAAAAGACTAACGCAAAAATGTATCAACAATCTCACAACGTCCCAAATCTATACCCCAAAAATCAAAACCTATGCTTTGATATCAATAAATGTCATACCCCAAACTCAACAAGAATAAGGGCATGACACGGCCATTCTTTCATAAAAGAACGCAGCTTAAACATAACCAAAACTCATCTAATATCATAATATATGCATCCACATATATATATATATACATGATATAGAGTTTATCTGGTTATAATATCAGAGTTAACTACAATCTATCAAAAGGCCAAAAGTATAACCAGCAACAGGCTAAAACTTAAACTCCACATCTATGTGTAACTCGCACAAAAAAGTCCCAACTATCAAAATGTACTCCCTGACACCGGAACTCTCACACCTATTAGCGTCTTGGTGAAGAACCTGAAAAATAAGGAAGATGAAAAGAATGAGCTACCATGGCTTAGTAAGTAATACATTTCTTCTAAGTAGATCGAGCACCCACCATTCACATAGTTATAAGATCAAACGAAAGCTCAATTAACCCAACATATAACAAACTCCAGGTTCAAAATATGTTATATACTACTTTAAATATCACATTTTCACAATAGGAAAGCTCATTTCAATTAATAATATCAAAGAAAAAATCAATGGTCAAATCCATTGGCCAATCTCATTAAAAGCACATGCCAATGGTCCATTCCATTGGCCAATCTCATGCTCAGAAATCTAAATATGATCACGGATAACACCCTGTGAAAGGCAACCAAGATCCTCCCCTGGGCAAGGTCTCCACCTACTATAAGCCGGTGGTTCGGCCTACAAGGATATTCTAGACTAGTATGTGCATACCCACAACCCTTCATTTGGGTTCACAGAGACACTAAGCATCAAAATATACAAAACCCATTTCAGAAATAATTTCATAAACCATTTCATAAATCGATATAAAATCCTTCATAAGCCACATTCAAATGCAACAACTCCTCGTGAGTCTTTCCCAAAAGGTTTCGCAAACCTATTTGCATTCAGTAAATTCAAACCGAAATCAAAAGATAATCTTTCATTTTGAATACACAAAATGACAGTAAATGCTCGATCCAATTTTATGCAATCAAAATGCCATTTCTTATATGGTAACATGTCTAATACATATCATTTTCCAAACACGAGTTTACAAATTCAAAGAAAAAATAGTACCACTCACCTTAAAAAGCTGAAAAACTAACCTACGGCGGTTTCTCGAGCCGACACACTCGAATATCTAATAATAAGTCAAAAAACGGTATCAAAACCGAGTAAACTGTTACTTCAACTACGACTCGGCTAAACTAGGCTTAGATGCTAACATAACGACCAAAAGATGCCCCCAAATCACTCGTTCAAGGCGATTATCCAAATTCGTCCATGACGCGGAACTTGAGCGCGAAACTTGATGACGCTTTAACTTTCTCTACTAAACTCCGTTCTAGGTGAACTTATAGTCAAGAGAAAGCTTATTCGGAGCATTACAAAAACTCCAACTTGGCCATCCTAAAATTGAGCCGGAAACCAACAAAAATCGGCCTAAAAACCACTAATTGCGCACTGTTCACTGCGCCCACTTAACTTCAAAAATTCATATCCGGCAAACCGTAAGTCCAAATCATGTTCCTTAAAATCCCATGGCCTCGCAACATCCTAAACTATCAATTTTATATATATTCACAGCTCACTCGAGTAACACGTAACTCCGAAATTCGTCCTGAACAACCATACTACGAAATAGCTACTCAACAAATCCCAACACTTTACAACACCATCAACCATTATTCCACACAAAATTGCAACTTATTAACTCCTCTATCAAGCCTCGCAATTCAAAATCGATATTCCTTTAAATTTGTGCCCTAATTTCTAAAAGCAATTCGATTAGACGAATAGAGGCCTCGATTACTAACCCGGCATTACAAAACGACGTTTTTTTGGCTTATCGAGTCGTCCGGATTGCAAACGAACGAAGATTTTCCCTATTCCTCTTTTTCTTCTTCTCTGCGTGCGTTTCTTCTTCTTCCCTTCTTCTCCTTTTTTTTTCTTCAGTCACCGAGGCTCCTTCACCACTTCATGTTGAAAAATAAAGACAAGTTAATGGGCTGGGCTCTAGATAAAATATGGGTTATTTAAGCCCATTATTACACAATAGGAAATAGAAAACTACGGAAAACACTACAAGAAATCAATTAAAATACTCTGGTGGTGTTTTTGCTGATATTTACGAGGTGTTGTCCTTAGAACAAGAGGAATAGTATCTGAAGGTGCTTTGCAATGGATGTAAACTGCAACAAATACAGACAAACAGTCAGCATAGAGTCTTGTATGTTCCTACAGAAGACCATGAGTTTCACCATAACGAACATTTGTAAGCATTGGCTTTGCTAACGAATCAATCAAAGAAAAAGACATCCCTTTGGTCAAATCTTGCTTGCAGCCAATCATTATTGGATTTTGTTTTTTACTAGCCAAGGCCACAAGAGCCAAGCCGAGCAGCTCAAGTTTCTCAAACTCCGAAGTTAGCCCCACCAAAAGGCACAGGATATTTAGGAATGAAGACACCATTGCAATTTCAGCCAACTGATCGACAATACTAGAGAGAATAGTTTCTAACTCCTCAGAAATTCCACCGGTAGTATTTTCTTTCACTCGAGTACCATTCAAAGTATTTGACAATTTGAGATGCATTTGTTTTGTAAAAAATGAATAACTTGAAAAATATTTTTTTTTTTTAAATGATTGCTTGAAATAACTAATCAATGAAAAACATTTCATTATGGACAATAATTTATGTCTAAATATTTTCGTAAACAATGAAATTTTTTTTCGTTGATTTTTTTATACGATATAAATAATTATTTTTAGTAAATTATTTTTCAAATCATTCGTTTTTATTGAAACAAACGCACCCTTAAAGAGAAACTAATCAGCCATGGATTTCTAAGTAATTATCACATTCAACAAGTAGACAAGAGACTAAGAAAGGAAAAAAAGAAGAAATAAAAAGACTGCATTTGTACGATCCAGAATGAAAAGGACACCGTCTCCTAAGTTCGAGAAGTATGGAAGCCAATTCAGGTGAACAAAACTTCATCAATTTTACTTTGTTAAGTAGTTCCAGGGCATGCACTGCCACTTGAATTTGGTATCATGCCAAACTAGAGTGCGATTACTATTATGGGACGGTATGCTTTGCACATATAAAGTACACAGCAGGGAAACTACATCTACTCAAAGATATCAAACACGTAGGATCCCATACTTTGATACACTTCATTGCCATTTATTTCTTATTTTATTTTTAGTAAAAGAATTTTCCTGTTCGCTATGCTCTTGATGTAGAATCAGTTAGCCTGTGATTATCTTGAACAATGTGATCGCCGTAATTACCGGAAATCTCAGCAATTTTTCTGATTTTGGGGAAAACAACCATTCAGGCAGTTTTTTATATTATCATTTAGGCAGTTTCCTATATTACCAGTCAGGCAGTTTCCTATATTACCATTCAGGCAGTTTCCTATATTAGTTTATTAGATGTTATCTTTAATTATTCGGTTTCCATTAGTATTAGGAGCCCTATCTCTATATATACGATGTTCATCTTGTAATTAAAATCACAGTATTATTGAATAAAAATTTCGAGTTCTTTGGAGTTGTTCCAAATTTACGCTTTCTCTCTGCGTCATTTGGTATCAGAGCAGGTTTCTCCTATGACAATGGTGAATAACGTGAATGTCAATCTCCCCATTGCTGAGGGCCATGAGAACGAGCCTATTACGCGGGCTGAGTTCAATCAGTTCGTGGCTCAAACCGATCGGAGGTTTCAAGAGATCCTTGATGCCATCTAGCGTTTGTCTACAAACCATGCACCTGGTGCTCTTCTAGCCGAGTGAAATCCTATCACTCATGATCCCAAAGATGCTATGGGGCGTGGAGGAATCCCCCGACATAGCCGTCAAGACTATGTCGAGGATATGGAAGACGAAGACGAAGATTTCCAGGAGATGCAAATTCGTGGTGATCGCCAGATACAAGGAATTCCCGGAGGAGCATGTTAGTGGTAATCGACGGCAGGGGGACTATCGACCAGATCCTGAGCAATATCAACTAAAGGTAGATCTCCCTACTTTCAATGGGAATTTGGATATTGAAGATTTCCTAGATTGGCTTTGGGAGGTTGAGAAATTCTTCAACGCTATGGATATTGACGAGGATCACCAAGTGAAACTTGTGGCGTACAAGTTGAAGGGTGGCACTTCAGCTTGGTGGGAACAAACTCAATTGACGCGACGTCGACAAAGCAAGGCTCCTATTCGATCTTAGGGTAAGATGAAATAGAAGTTGAAGAAGAGGTTCCTCCTAACGGACTATGAGCAACTGTTATTTTAGTAATTCCAAAATTGCCGACAATCGAATAGATCGGTCCAAGCTTATACGGAAGAGTTTCTTCGACTCTCCGCTCGTAATAACCTGGATGAGTCCGAGGCACAATAAACTGCTAGGTACATTAATGGTTTGCGACTTAATATCTAGGATCGGGTTTCTTTGCATCAACTATTCTCTATCGAAGATGTCTAGGATGTGGTGTGAAAAATTGAGATGCAATTGGAGAGGACTAGCTCTAGTACTCGTGGTAGAAATTATTTGAATCGTGGGTCATTCGTGAAAGGAAGACAGCTTGATGTTACAAGTTTTTCTAGTCAACAAACCCCTGATTCAAGCGGAGTTCCAAGGAGTACTACGAGGACGCCTAAGGAAGTAGTCGCAGCAAGTAATCGCACTCCCAATCAGAATACCTAGAATCCATATGCCAAACCCCAACTGATCAATTACTACAAGTGTAACGAGTTGGGCCATCATTCCAGCGATTGTCGTCATCGTAGAATGGCCAATATCGTTGAACATGACGAAGATGTGTATGAGGAAGATTGGGAAAAGGAAGAAAAAGTGGGAGTGGAAGATGAAGTGGGCGAGCAAGTTAATTGTGTTGTGCATCATCTATTATTTGCTCCGCGGATAGAAGATACCCAGCAGAATCAGCTTTTTTGCGCTCGCTGTACTGTCAACGGCAAAGTATGCGATATCATTATTGACAGCGAAAGTTGCGAGAATATAGTGTCAAAGGCCTTGGTGGATCACTTGCAACTAAAGATGGAGCCGCATCCCGCGCCCTACACGATTGGGTGGATATGTAAGGGAGCAGAACTTAAGGTAAACCAATTATACCGTTTACCTATTTCGATCGGAAAGTCATATCAAGATACTATTGTCTGTGATGTTATGGAGATGGATGCATGTCATGTTTTACTGGGTCGACCATGGCAATATGATGTTGATGCTACACACCGAGCTAGGGAGAATACGTATTTTTTGTGTGGCAAAAGACTAAAATTGCTTTGAGACCAAAGAGTAATTTCCCTCAAATTGTGAAGAAGCAAAATGCAAGGGTTACAATGAACATCCAAAAGCGTGAAGGGATGTATATGATTATGGACAAGGGCGACCGGCAAGTTGTGGTTCGTGTTCCCGACATTCTTAAGCCCTTATTAAAGGTATTTAGTGATGTTATGCCTGAGGATTTACCTGACAGATTACCTCCTCTGAGGAATATCCAGCATGAGATTGATTTTCTTTCAAGTGCTAATCTTCCTAATTTGCCGCATTATCGAATGAATCCGAAGGAGAATCAGATTTTATAGGAGCAGGTGGGAGAGCTCCTTAAAAAGGGCTTCTTGCGTGAAAGCAAAAGTCCATGTGCAGTTCCCGCGCTTCCCATGCCAAAGAAAGATGGCACCATGCGTATGTGTATAGACAGTCATGCCATTAACCGGATTACTGTCAAGTATAGGTTTCGATTCCACGACTTGATGATATGCTAGACAGACTTGCTGGATCATGGATTTTTACGAAGATCAACCTTGGAAGCGGATACCACCAAGTTCGCATCCACCCTGGCGACGAATGGAAAACGGCCTTCAAGACAAGTACAGGTTAGAACGAATATGCCGTTTGGACTCACTAACGCGCCTAGTACTTTCATGCATTTGACAACTCAGGTTCTCAAACCTTTTATTTGCAAGTTTGTGGTAATTTTCTTTGATGATATTCTCATCTATAGTCCGGACGATCGACAGCACATGAAGCATTTGAGAGATGTCTTGCTAACCTTGCAGAAAAATCAATTATTTATTAATTTGAAGAAGTGCAGCTTCATGACCGAGCGACTCCTTTTCTTGGGCTTTGTTGTTGGAGCATATGGTCTTCACGTTGATGCAGAAAAGGTAGCTATGATTCGTGATTGGCCAGTTCCACAGAATGTTGGCGAGGCTCGAAGTTTCCATGGCCTTGCGACGTTCTATAGACGTTTTATTCGAGATTTCAATACAATTGTAGCCCCGATCACTGATTGTTTAAAGAAAGGCAAATTCCATTGGGGTGATAAAGCTTCGGCCAGCTTCAAGCTTATCAAAGAAACGCTCTCAACGTCACCAGTATTGATGCTCTATGATTTTGAGAAAGTGTTCGAGCTGGACTGTGATGCTTTGGGTATTGGAATTGGCACTGTTCTTTCCCAAGAAGGTAAGCCTATTGCTTTTTTTAGTGAGAAACTTAATGAAGTTCGTTGGCGGTGGTCTACGTATGAGCAAGAGTATTATGCTGTAGTGCGCGCTATAAAGCACTGGCAGTCCTATCTTTATCAGTAAGAATTTGTTCTTAACACCGATCATCAAGCTCTTAAATATATCAAGAGTCAGAAGCACTTAAATCGAATGCATGCACGATGGGTTTCTTTTCTGGAGCAATTTAATTTTGTGCTTCGTCATAAAGCAGGTCATTTAAATAAAATGGTAAATGCGCTGAGTCGACGTGCTACGACACTCATGATCATGAGCACTGATGTTGTCGATTTTGATCACCTATGTTCTCTTTATCCTGAGGATGATGATTTTGGTGAGATATGGGAGAAGTATTCTGAAACAGATTGTCATGGCAATATGATAATTCAAGAAAAATTCTTGTTCTTTGGCAATAGATTATGTATTCCCCGTGGTTTCTTACATGAACAACTCATTCGAGAGTTTCATAATGGTACTCTCGGCGGACATTTGGGGCAAGATAAAACTATAGCCTTGGTGGAAGAGCGGTACTGTTGGCCGCAACTAAAGCGAGACGTGGGGCGATTTGTTAATAAATGCTACATTTGTCAGACCGCTAAGGGCCACTCTCAGAACACTGGTGTTTATACCCCTTTGCCTATTCCTTCATGTCCTTGAGTAGACATATCGATGGACTTTGTGTTGGGACTCCCTCGCACCCAATGGAGTTTAGATTCTGTTTTTGTGGTGGTTGACCGGTTTTCGAAGATGGCGCACTTCATCCCTTGTAAGAAAACTTCGGATGCTTCGCATGTGGCAAGTTTATTCTTTCGTGAAGTATTCCGTCTCCATGGTGTGCCGAAGACAATCACTTCCGATCGTGACATGAAATTTCTGAGCCATTTTTGGCATACTTTATGGCGTTTGTTTGGGACTGATTTACAATATAGTAATTCTTTCCATCCCCAAATGGATAGTCAGACGGAAGTTGTGAATCGTACTATGGCGGATATCATTCGTTGCCTTTGCAGTGATGTGCCTAAGCAGTGGGACCGGTATCTTGCTCCTGTTGAGTTCGCCTTGAACAACTCAGTTAACTGCTTTGCCGATACATCTCCCTTTTAGGTCATTTATGGGCATACACCATAGCATACTCTGGATTTGGTTCCCTTGCCCAAGATTATAGGCTATAGTGTCGTGGCAAAAAATTTGGCGACCAGAATTAATGAAGTCGAAACTGATGTGTCTAGTCAATTGGCTGCTTCTAATTCAAAGTATAAGGAGGATGCTGACAAACGGCAATGTTCGAAAATTTTTGAGGTAGGCAATGAGGTAATGGTTTTCCTACAAAAGAAGCATTTTCCTGTAGGTACCTATAATAAACCTGAAGCACAAGAAGATTGGTCCTCGCGACATCCTGAAGAAGATCAACGACAATGCCTATGTAGTTGACCTTCCTGGTGATCTCAACATTTCCCCTACATTTAATGTGGCAGACTTATTTGAATATCATGCTTCCGATACACCCCTCTATCCGGATCATAACTCGAGGGCGAGTTTTTCCGAAGAGGGAGGGAATGATGTAAAACAGTTAGCCTGTGATTATCTTGAATAATGTGATCCCCGTAATCACCGAAAATCTCGACAGTTTTTCTGATTTTGAGGAAAACAACCATTCAGGCAGTTTCCTATATTATCATTTAGGCAGTTTTCTATATTACCAGTCAGGCAATTTTCTATATTACCATTCAGGCAGTTTCCTATATTAATTTATTAGATATTATCTTTAATTATTCAGTTTCCATTAGTATTAGGAGCCCTATCTCTATATATAAGATATCCGTCTTGTAATCAAAATCACAGTATTATTGAATAAAAATTTCAAGTTTTTGGAGTTGTTCCAAATTTACGCTTTTTCTCTGCGTCAGCTTTTGTAACGGACAACTACACGTATGCTTCACGTTGTTGAAGCAAATTTTAGGAATGGAAGCATCCATCACGAAGACTTCCATCTTTCCTAGAATTTGTACAGGATAATTAGTTCAACCCAAACTCACCAATTTGATGCCATAAATTCAGATGAAAGAGCAAAGTTGCTGGCATCAACTAAGTTCTTCATGTATCAGACTAGCATAGAACAAAAAAACAGTTAAACCAAAGCAAAGGAAATATACGCATATAGACGAAATAAAGCTAGTTCTCCATAAAACGACATTTCTAGGGATTCACGTGCCTAACGGATTTATCGTTAGAAAAGTCCTTTGGAGAAAACTACGCTAAATTTTTAACATATATGCAATAAACTTCTTAAGCCAAAGTCAACCAACGCAAGCTGACTCTTAAACCCATTACGAGAACTCTCTCTCTCTCTCTACATAGGGAGGAATGAGGAAAACTCTTGAAAAAACCGTTAACTTACAAGAGAGTTTTAGAAAAGTGATGGCCCTTCAAAGTACTCACTCTCTCCATTTCAACCATGTTCTCCGGTAAAAAAAAGTATCTCTAATTATTTTAGATTCTAAGTGTTATTTTGGCTTAAATGTTTCTTTCAACTGTTGTCAGAATGAAGAAGCTAAGGTCTTTAAACATGTAAATGAATCATAACAAAGATCTCATTACATTGCATTGGTGCATTGATGCCAATTTAGTCCTAAACCTTTTGTATTTGTGCTAATTTAGTCTTAAATCATTTTTTGGTATCAATTCAGTCCCAAACCTTTTGTATTGGTGCTAATTTAGTCATAAACCTGTTTTTTGTGCCAATTCAGTCCTAAACCTTTTGCATCGGTATCAATTTAGTCATAAATCTTTTGTCTTTGTGCCAATTCAGTCCTTTCGGCCAATTTTGGTTGAATTTTGATAATTTTACACAAAAAACAAAATTGTAAAGATACGCTCTAAGGAACTAACCTGGAAAGCGATATATATTGCATGCTAGGATCATCCTTGAAGTTCACTTTTAGTGCCCTAAGCCAGTCAATCCACCCCAAGCCAACTGTTATCTAACATGGGCAACTTTTAATAATATTTTAAAATTTTTTGAATTTTTATTTATATTTTCAGCAGGCTTTTTCTTACTCTCTCCTTCTTCCAAGATCCAAAACCGATCACCATAGGACTGAAATGATGCTTTGGTGTGTCTTTGATGGAAGCTTGTTAGGAAATGATGTGGAGATTGAGCGTAGGCCATAGGCAACTGTGGTTGTGCGCTACACAAGTTGAATGGAAGTCATTCGACCACTTGCCCCACCCCTATTCCGCTTATCAACCAACTGCTCTTTTGTCCACAGCAGCTTCCAAGTTATCTTCTCGGTCTTGCGTTGTGCCTGTCAGCAGCATGGCAGCAAATGACATTAAAAAGCATTTTCAAGTAGATGACAGGCATATATTGAGGGTTTGGATAGGAAAGAAGAAAAAGGTTAGAAACGGGGAAGCTATCATGCCTCGCTCCTCGATGCCGATTCCTCCTGTAAATTCTGCCGATTTCTAGTGAGGCCCGTTAAATTGGATAGAGAGTTAAATTTATCCACTTGACATAAATATTAGCCGGTAAGTAGGATTTGGCAAGGTCTAGGAAAAGCTGGCCATTTTAATACTAACATAACACCACTTCAAAGGGCTAACGAAATAGTCAAAAGAGAGCTACTCTTTGGAGAAGTCTAAGCCAATATGAGATTCTACATATTGAAATGAACTACAAAAGCCATGTCCAGCCAAGCCAAGCTGACATATTAACAGCTCTCTCTCTCTCTCTCTCTCTCTCTCTCTCTCTCTCTCTCTCTCTCTCTCTCTCTCTCTCTCTCTCTCTCTCTCTCCATATTAAGGAATCAAGAAAACCCTCGAATAATCCGTTATTAGTTAACTAACCAGACAAGAACACTTGAGGCAAAATTAACATGATCTCTTGAATTCTACCAAAAACCAAGGTCTCTTTTCTGGAGAACTCCTACAATTTGCTATCATCCATCTCTTCCTACTCCTATTTAAATGTTCCCTAAGGCACTCAACTGATTCACAACAGCAAAACTTTAGACACACAAAATATCCTTGAGATCGAATTACTGGCACATAAGAGCAAGCACAGTAGAACTTTAGAAGGAAGAAAGAGGAGAATGGCCACCATAGCAGCAGAGACGATGCAGAGATGATGCTTTGGTCTGCCTTAGATGGAAGCTTTTCATCATAAAAAGAGAGGTATCCGGTAATTGCTCTTTGTCCATGGCAGCTTCCAAGTTCTCTTCTCATTCTTCCTTTTTGAACGGTTCTTCCGTCAGTTGCAAAGACAGCACGCGACAGTGAATTAGCTTTGTTCAGTAGATGGTAGGCATAATTTGGAGATGTTATTCGGCTGGAATACGACAGGAAGATCAGAAACCGAGGATCTGTATATTTTTGTTTTGACCCTTGAGGTGCTCCTCAAGGCAACGAAACCTCTGAGGATTGATAGCACGGGCTTCTTCTCCATCTTCCTTCTGTAAATTGAAGACTTTTCTACGCATGCAGATTCTTCTCTCTTGTTCTCTTTCACGTGGGACAACGGAAGTTAAATTTGCCAATTAAAAAAATCAAGTTAGTAGCCCTTCCCACACGGTTAAGTCTCATTCTCATAACCAGCATTTTATTTCTCAACGACAAGGAAAGGGTGCTTAATGTTAGCATTAGGTGCACAAACATAACAAAATTGAGAGTAAATGGAGGAAAGAGAAATCGAGATGTATGGTCTGATGAGACTAGCAAATATCACCTAGAGGGGGGGTGAATAGGTGATTTGAATGTTAATTGATCAATTTTAATACGAAAGTAATTGGAACAATGTTCAAATTTTAATCAGTCTTTGAATAGCAAATAAATAAATGTACAATAAAAGGAGTTTTAGAGAAGAGAAAATATGCACACAGATGTATGGTGGTTCGTCTTAGATCAAACCCACGTTAACTCTCCCACGCTGATAGCCTATTGGCTGGATTTCACTAGATGATCGATCAAGAAATTACAAATTCTAAGTGATATTCTTCAGTGAAAGATGGATTACTCTATCTCTCTTACAACAAGTCTCTCAAGATCATAGATATTAGCTCAAGAAAGACAAGTAACACTGGTCAGAGTTTGCTCAAACTTTGGAATGGATGATTCTGATTTTCGTCTCTCTACTTATGCTCTTCGACAGTTTGTCTCCTTTTATACTCCTTCACTTTCAAACTAGCTGTTGGACAGTCTTTAAAGGATCATCTTCCAATTTTCACTTTGAACAGATTTGTGTAAAGAGAATTGAGTAGCCATTGAGTGACAAAGTTTGAATCCCCGTTGATTTTGATCGCCCATACAACGAGAACTTTGGTTTCCATAAGCAGAACTTCTCTATTTAGAAATAAACTTGTTGTGGGGTTGATTGTCGATCAATTAAGGATATCTCTCAATATTTATATTCCTTGCAAAATATCCTTTTAAGATGAAATCAATCAATACTTTTCATTTGTGAAATC
The DNA here is from genome assembly GCA_024733475.1 of Syzygium grande. Taxonomy (NCBI): domain Eukaryota; kingdom Viridiplantae; phylum Streptophyta; class Magnoliopsida; order Myrtales; family Myrtaceae; genus Syzygium; species Syzygium grande. The sequence goes on along the minus strand of JAMXDD010000008.1, from coordinate 36,283,551 downwards.
CAAGCCAGATTACTAACTGTTGCGCTCATTCTGAGTAAGTGATAAAGTCCGGATAAAGTCTGATTCTTGACTCGCCTTCAGAACTTAAGTCAAAGTGGGTTGTCCTTTTGTTTCCAATTACAAACAGAAATTCTTCAACTGCTGTATACGAAGTCTAAACTTTGTTTATTGCTATGTAGAACTTAAACTTTTCCTTATGATCCTTGTAAAGTCAGGCTTTCTAGAAAATGACTTCCTGGACTTAGAAAAACTTCAAAGGTATTTGTCAGACTTACAATAACTCTTGGATGGTTTTGTCAACTTCAAAATATATTAGGAGGTTTTCTCAATATGGTTTTTCCTGGTTCAACTTTAAACTAGGGCTACTTCCAATAGAGGTTCCACTATAATTAATACCTCTCACATCTCCGTTACATCTCTCAGTTACAAGAGAAAGTGATTATATACTCTCATTCACATACTAAATTTTAAAATGGAAAAAACCGCCAAAAACTCCAAACTATATCTACCATGATATATTTAATTTGAACCTTTCTTTTGCGACATAAAACATCCCAAGCCATACCCACAGTGTTATATTTACCATGGACTTTTAATTGTGACAAAAAAACTCTGAACTTATACCCGTACGATACATTTACCCTACGTTAATAATCTATCAAATGATTTGGCTAGCAATTTAGATTTGTGCTTTTGCATAAGATTGAATACTTTAAATCTTAAAAGTATTTGAATATTTGTGGGATAAAGGAGAACACAAGTGCCATAACTTTTATACAAAGCTCACTTGAGGGATAAAACTTTTTTTTTTCGATCACTTGAGTGCTAAATCGTTGAAAAATTGTTTACTTGAGTGCTTATTCTAGCAAATTGTCCTACGTGTATTTTAAATTAAATGTTTACTGCGACATGGCTTTTTTAAAAGAAATTAAGTCCAACTTGGAAAATCTTCGATTGACATGGCGAGAAAGGGTAAAAACAATGTCATTTTAGCCCTTTCCTCCCCAAATTCATGTCAAAACGAAATCGTAATTACTGGAAAGGGGAATACTTTTGCAATAAGCTTGAGCAATAGAAAGGTTCGATCTTGAGATGAACAGCAGAAAGTTCAAGCTTGCGAGATAGCAAAGTGGGGACCAGTCAAATTGGCTTCGGTGAGATTGAGATGATGAGTGAAACAGCGCGATGCAAGGAGTTGTGCTTGATTTAGAGAAATCGCAATGAAATTGTTGGGTTAAGGACATGAATAACCATGCTCTTCGTTGGAATCCTGCAAATTGCGAAGAAATAAGGTGATGGAAGTTAAGAGATATTAGAGATTCTTAAAATTTTCTATAGGATATTATCCTATCTTTTGATGCTAGCCGCACAGGCCGCATCTTAGTAACTATTTTCCAAGCCAGCCATATAGCCACTTGATGTTACGATGCCAGCCGTACAAGACACATTGCTTAGTTACTGTTTCGCAAGCCCGCCACATTGGCTATTTGTTGTTCCCCTCCGATTCTTGACCTTTTGCACGTCGTTTTGAGATGTCGACATCGCCACTAGACTTTCTGCCCTCAAACAAGCCAAATCTAGAAGGCGCTGTCTAATACACTGCCCCACCAAGGATTGACAAGCCCAGTGCCATGCGGCATCATTGGAGAAACAAGTGCCACGGACATTGATTCAAACTTCAGTTGACTTCCTTGAAATCACCTAAAGTTTGAGGGAAGAAGTTAGAGATATTAGAGATTCTTAAGGTTTTCTGTAGGATATTATTCCATGTTAAAGACAATTATGATATTACTATCGATTGCACGTATATCTTATTGATTGTGCATATCTAGATTGATATATGTTACTTTATATAGTTGTCTCGTAAAGCTTATAAATAGACAGATGTAATGTGACATTCCGAAATTTCCGCCAATTGAAATTTATTAAATAATTGAGTTTTATGAGATATGCTCGTAGTAAATTTCTCGCCCGGAACTGATCATTCCTGGGAATGCTAACCATTAGGGAAAGGCTAATAGGGGAATTAAATTCGCACGACTAAAGGAAATTTGATCGTGAATGGATTTCGACCATTAAATCGCGTAAGTGATATTTTGAGCCACTGTTGGCCGATCCAAAGATAGTTAGGGGTCAGTTCGCCATTGTCCTAGTAGTGGATCGCGGGTGATTCCGTTGGACCACAAAACGACTTGACGAATGATTCCGAAATTATACCGAACGATCGTACCCCTCGGATCAAGTGATTGATCTTCGCGATTTTAATGACAACCGAGGTCGTCACGCATCGGACGGACTTGCACGTGACTCGATTTAGTATCAGTCATGAGTCGATTTCGCGAATTTCCCCAGCAAGCCGCCCGTTAGCTCGAGAAACGCCGAATTGCGTTTAATAGAATTTAATTATGAAAATTTTGCCTAAATTGGACACCGGAAAATTAGAAAGTCACGCCGGAACATTAGGGACGACGTTGCACGTGACACGTGTGAATTTTTGGTGTGCTCAAATCTTTCGGAAAAATTTGATTTGGGCAAGAAACGGAGAATTGGACCATCTTACCCTTGAGAATTACTAAAGGGTTAGTTTTGTTGGACAAGGGCATTTTGGTCATTTTAGGCCCTAAGTTGGATTTGACATAATTACCCTTGGATATTTTTAAATAAGATTCGATCCGGGCCATTGATTTTAAGATAAGATCAAATCGGGACCGTTGGATCAAAAAGATTAGAGGAGGGTATTTTGGTAATTTGTCAAAAAGTGGTCAAAAATAAATTTTTTAGTCTTTGACTCTCTCTCTTCTCTCTCTTCTTCTCCTTCCCCATCGTGAGAAACCCCCCCATACACACACACTCTCTCTCTCTTTCCTTTCTCTCTCGCCGATCACCTTGCCGGACCGCCGATCGCCGCCGGTCAAGCCGCCGCCGAGCCACCGCCGTCCCCGCCTCATGCCGCCCTCACGCCGATCACCCTCCCGCCGTCTCTCTCTCTCGGTTTCCCTCTCTCTCTCTTGGCCGTGAGGCCTTCGGCCACGCGCAAGTCATACCGTCGCCGTCTAAGCCGATCGCCGCCACCCGGGAGTTGTACGTTGTCGCCGTAATCCCCGATTGAGGGCCGCCGCTTTCCGTTCTAGCCGCGGAAGTCTAGAACGCGGGTAAGTCGCGCCTAAACCTAATTTAGGATTTCGGGTATCGCGGATGATTTTGGACAAAATCAGTATGGAATTAGGTGCGGAATGGCATGAATAGGGAGTGGAAATTTTATGGCGGGTATCGGGAATTAATTCGGACAATATTTATTAGAAATTCAGAAAATTGGGGCTGCGAGTTACTGTTCATTTACCTCGAAACACTGTTCATATGCCTTGAAACACTGTTCACCAGCTGTAAATTACTGTTCCCGGGGCTACGAAGGTCCGATTAAGGCACGAGTTGAATTTTTGGAACCTAGAAATTATGGCGAGAAAGTTCCGTGAAGGATCGGAATTAATCCGACGCCATTTGATTAGAGAAAAATGAGAATTATCGTGTTGGATGTATATTTAAATTTTTAGTGAATTGTGGTAATTAAATTGAGTATACTATTGTGCAATTAAGTGACCGAACATGCTTGTTTGGTGCACACGTGAGCTAAACTCAATTAATTATTGACATTGGTCGTGTGATTTGCTGAGTGAGCAAGTTTTATGTGTGAGATGATGTGTGCACGAACCCCGTGTGTTGGGTCAGTTGCGTGTGGTAAACGTGTGTTGGGCGTGTACTTGAGAAAAAAAGAAATGGTGATGTGGTGAAGTGTCGAGTGCAAGTGTGTGCACGGAATTTGAGGCAATGGCATGAGAAAGTGAGTTGGGATCGGGCCAAGTATCATAAACTCGGGCAGCGATCACGTAGGTCTGTTGCATTTGGCACAGGCTGAGGCTCGAAAGAGCATCATTGAGTTCGGTCCGAGGCACGATTAGCTCGGGTGAGACCGGGATTGGACCGAGGCATCTTAAGCTCGGGTTTCAATCATGTAGGCCTGTCACATTTGGCGCGGGCTGAGTTGAGATCGGGCCTGGGGCGCGTGATGCTCAGGATTGCGATCGGGGCCTGAGGCGTGAACGAGTCTGCGTGCGTGTGTGTGGTGATGAACGATCGCAGTGTACCTGAGGCGTGTATGTGTACGCGGGTCACTGGCGAGGAATGTGGATAGAACAGGATGAGGATGGAAAGAGTGTATGACATGAAAATTGTGCATGCTTGGATTTGTATTAAATTGCTTGCTATGTGATTATGTGGCATGTGGGTATGTTTGTGTGTTTTGCGAAATTGTCTGGAGGTACGTGATAGCCTAGGTTGGGTTTAGGAGTGTACTTACTGAGAGGTGTCTCACGGTTGTTTTCAACCAAATAATTTCAGAACCCCGACAGGACCCATGAATCTTCCGCCACCGCCACCAGAACGTTTTGGAGTCCTCAGTAGACGGGACGGTATAAGGGGACTCAGACTCAGAGAACAAGGAATCAGACTCAGAGTGGGTTTTTGGCGAGCACCATTTTTGGAGTAGTAGTAAACCCAGGTCTTCATCCTTGGAGTATCGGTTTTTGAGAAAGGCGGTGTGCATGTACATGTATGGGACAGTTTATAAAAGTAAATATTATGGTATAAGAAGGAAATGAAAAAGATATATACATTCTCCCTGATTATTCTCCCCAGTTTTAATTGTCTGGGTTTATTTGTTAATATCCGCTGTGGTAGTAAATCTCTGATGGCGATATGAGGTCAGCGACATTCTTGGGACGTCGCTTGAATCGACCAGAGGCGGATGTCGCGTGCTCGTTAGGGTTCGGGGCGTGACATGTAATCTTCATCGTGAAATATAAATGACTTTCCCATTTTCTCTCTCCCACGTCTTAACATTGTTTAACTATGGGAATGCCACTTTGGCTGCATTAGTGGAAAATCACCGGGCATCTAGCTAAAACCTTTTTTTAAAAAAAATTTTCCCTCAATTTTGCTGACTCGTTTTGTTTCCAGTTCAGCCCCCTTTCTGACTTTGCTTGACAACTCCCTCTCTTAATCACATTTTTCCCCCTTTTTAAGCTCTATGCCTAAACTTCTCCATAATTTTTGCCAAGTTCATGGTTTTAGCTTGCAAAAAACCCCTCCACCGAATCTACTTATTCAGGTTAATATCACGAAAAATCCCAAATTGATGCACCTGTGATGATTTTACCCCGAACTAATTTTTTGACTACCAAAAACCCTAAACTAGTATACCTGTAATAAATTTACCTCTAACTATTTTTTTGACCACCAAAAACCCTACACTTGTACATTTGTCATAATTTTATCCCGAACTAATTTTTTGACCATTAAAAATTTCAAACTTGTACACATATGACAAATTTATCCCAAACTAATTTTTTGAATATTAAAAATCCCAAACTAGTACATTTGTGACAAATTTACTCTCCGTTACTGTCCTTTAAATTAGATTAATATCACGAAAAATCACAAATTGATAAACTTGTGACAACCAGAGAGGTAAAATTCAAAATTGGTACATCCATCAACTACCATGTTTTATCAAACTTAGCAATTTGACCGTAAAATTTAATGAAAATTTGTGACATCCTGAAAATTAATCCATTTGAGATTTGTAAAATACTGAATTTTATGAAATGTACTTGTAGTAAATTCTCGCCCGAAACTGATCATTCCTGGGATGCTAACCAATAGGAAAAGGTTAATTGGAGAATTAAATTTGCGCGACTAAGAGAAAATTTGATCGTGAATTGATTTTCGATTATAAAATCACTGAGATGATATTTTGAGCCACTGTTGGCCGATCTAAGGATAGTCAGAGGTCAATTCGCCACTATCATAATAGTGGATCACGCGTGATTCTGCTGGACCATGAAATGAATTGACGAACTTTCCTGAATCTATACCTAATGATCGTGCTCATCAAATCTAGTGATTGATCTTCGCGATTTTAATAACAACCGAAGTTGTCACGTACCGAACGAACTTTGCACGTGACTCGATTTATTATCAGTCATGGGTCGAATATGCGAATTTCCCCAACAAGCCGCCCGTTGGTTTGAGAAACGATTGAGTTGCGTTTAATAAAATTTAATTATTTAATTTAGCCCAAATTGGATACCGGAAAATTAGAAAGTCACAACGGGTGTTAGGATGACGTCATAGTTGGAACGTACAAATTTGGAATGTCCCGAATCCTTCAGAAAAATTTGATTTCGATGAGAAATGAGGAAAGTGACCAATTTACTTCTAAGAGTTTGTAAAGGGCTAGTTTTATGGGCAAAGGGCATTTTGGTAATTTTGCCCCAAAATTTGGAAAAGACAATTTTGTCCTTGGACTTTTTGAGAAATTACAAGATTACCCTTGGATATTTTGGATAAGATTCGATCTGAGCCATCGATTTCAAGATAAGATCGAATCTGGACCGTCGGATGAAAAGAATAGAGAGGGGCATTTTGGTCATTTTGCAAATTTAGGTCAAAACTTGATAGTTAAGTCAAGACCCATTTCTCTTTCTCCCATTCTCAGGTCCACCTCCCTCTCTCCCTTCCGATCTCTCTCTCCCACCATGAGCTTCCCCACCGCCAGGCGCCGCCCTCACGCCGCCGTGCCGTGCCGCGCTGCCCCACCGCCCATCCGCCAATCCCCGCCATCCCACCGCCGTTCTCTCTCTCTCCCTCTCGGTCTCTCTCTCTTAGCCATGAGCCCCACCG